>CM026208.1:3146643-3468239 GCA_014839995.1 Xenentodon cancila
CACATCTGCATGACAGACAAACAGAGGACATGAAACAAAAGCAGCTCGTATACAAATCCTGACACACACGTCGTGTGTGCCAATGTTTAGTCTGTTGATTTGATTGTGTTACACCACATTGAAATATTTGCACACAAAACCTAATAAAAACAGGCTGCATTAACAATAGCCACATTCCTGTTATTTATGCGAGTTCAACAATAGATGTTGGCATGGGGACAGGATGGCAGGTTGTGGGAAGAAAATCATTTTGTCTCTGACAATGGCAGTCATGTTTCGAGTTAAACTGGATAGAAATGACTTTTATTCTGACAAATTCTTCAAGCCTCCTGATATATCGCCTGATGTCAAGTTACTCTGAGATTGCGGTTTGTATGTCTTATATAATTAGTCACATGCGTTGAAAATTATGTAAGACAAAACATTTGGGATTCTGTATGTACTAACAAAATTCATTAAACCGCAGCAGCTCTGAATTTCACCCTCTTGATGTGACATTGATATTTTTCCCCTTGATCTTTGTTTCCTTCAAACTTCCCCCCAAAACCGCTTCATACTGAGACCACGTTTGGATGCACCACAGACTTTCCATTTTAAGGCTGCAGCATCACTTTAAGGAACAAATTCAAGGAGATTTGTTCATAATTTTTCATGTTTTCCCAGAGTCGTTTGAAATCTTGACATCACATTGAAAATCAGAGTTTTTTGGGGGCGTTTGTACGTGGCTTAGGTGCATAACCAGCATCTGTAATGAATGACCAGAGGGGCTGTGAGGCTGGAAATGATAACAGTGCATGAATTGATTCCTCACCTCACTTGTGATAACATCTGTCTGTTTCTGCCCTCTGGGTTTATTTTGGTGGAGCTACATCTGTTGACTAAAATGTTTCAAGGCTAAAGGTGGATGATTCTTCATGCACTAACAATTCTGAGTATGGATTTGTGCTTAGATACGTGACATGTTTATACATAAACATGACAATGTATGCTATGGAGGATTTAACTTGAATTTATAGCATACAAAGCTACAAAGACACCACCCGCACTTTCTTCCCCCCATCTTGAAGCCTTCACCAACTGCAGTGTGCACAGTAGGTTGTAGCACTCTCACAAATATTTATGCCTTTTTTTTGAACCCATAACACATATTCACAACTTATTATAAGAAGAACCATCGGGATTATATGCAGCCATCATGTAAACAGTTCCACATATCAACTCCTTTTGCATGTATGTTGACGACAGCCAACTTCAGATTTCTGGCTTTCTTTGATCAGGCATCAAAGGATTATCCACTAGCAGTCTCCATGTAATCATATTCATGGATAAAGCACGCACTTTAATAGTCTGGTTTTATTGTTGGAGCGCATCACAATGTTTAGAGTGCGGTTGCCGGTACTGTCCCCGCTTTGCCACACGAACACCATCGTTTAGTTTAGCTGAGGATAAGAAGTGAAAAAGACACTGTGGAAGTATGACTCTGCCCTCTCTGAAGACTCAGTCCTCTTTTTTTCCTTTCAGTCTCCCTTCTTCCTGTACACATCTGTCACATCTCCCAGCTATACTTCTCGCCTGAATAACTGATGACGGAGTGGAGTTGGTGTCGCTCACAAGACAGTGTAAAAGCGATTTAAAAGCTCCTCTTCATCTGCTGTGTTAGAGTGCTGTAGCAGAGGAAATATGAGAAGGTTCCACATGTGTCGTGGTGTCAGAAGTCGTCCTTACCAGGTCTTAAAATTAGAGTAGTAACAACTTCAGATAAACATCAGCACAACACACTTTACCTTGTCATTGGCTGCTCAACAAATTACAGATTCACTGTGTAAAACCTCAGTACACTGCACCGTTCAGTGGCCTGAAGTAAGAGTAAGAGTAAGTAAGAGTGTTTCTCTACAGCGTTATCAGTATCAGTACATCACACGTACAGATGGGCACTGGGTTACCAGTCTCCAAAACAAGTGCATCTACAAATTGGGAAACTTTTTCAGAATATGTTCCTTAATGTATGAACATTTCATCATTTACAGTACATAAATATGGAAGGATTCAGAGAACGTGGAGAAGTCTCAGCTCACATGGGACAAGGGCAGCACTCGGTCCTGGAAACCCATCTTTGGGCCCTCAAGCGGCGCTGTGTTGACAGCAGGTATGATTCTGTAGTGGAAATCATTGCAAGGATTTACGAGAACTTCCAGAAACCACACATGGGAACATTATTCAGGAATGCTGCAGTCCTCTCTGGACCACGGCTCGAGGCAAAGTGAAACACTCTCAGAATGTGAAATTCTTGTTAGAATCAAATAGATTTGTTGAAATACTCCATCCATGATATGTACCCGCTTCTTTATGGAAGGTTCACAGAGGTCAGCTGGAGCCTATCCCAACCCTGTTGTGGTGAAAGGCAGAGAGATCCACCCTGGACAAGGTCACCAGTGTATCTCACAGCCACGTAGACAAAACACACACACACACTCTCTCACATTCATCTTCAACAAGGACTCTTCCGGCTGGCTGTGAGGCAACAGTGCAGCCCGCCAACAAACTGTGCTGACCAATAATGGAATCCACAGAGGGAAATCACAAGTGACTTAGAAAACCAAAACCAAAAAAAAAACAACCTGACATCAGTGATCATCACTGCCAAAGTGCCAGCGGCAGAGAGAGCTGGTTATATTTTGATTCGGTTCCAAATGGAGCAACAGCCTCTTGTGAGCAGTTTGGATTTGAAGCTGGGAATGCGAGAGAAGGTGTTAGGAGCAGCTGGCAGGGTTCGAGTGAGAATGAAGAAGGAGATGAAGGTTCTCAAGTATCCCAATTAGTACAAATGAGTCTGAACGTTGGTTAGTGCTATTTAAGAGCCAGTGACTTAAAGAAACTGAACAAACTAATAAAGAAGCCTGGCTCTGTTCTGGAGCCTCTGGAGCTGATTGTGTGAAGAAACTTTATGAAATGGAGAAGATCATGGACAACCCTGAGCATCCTCCTCACAACAGGGATTTAGCAACAGACTGTCTTCAGTCAGAGCGTCTTCAGAGCTGCTGCAACACAGACCGCCACAGGAGATCCTTCCTGCCTGAAGCAACAAACCTCTACAATGAATGTCTGAAAAGACTTAATTCATGGCTACTGCAACAATTCATTTCCTTCCTGTGATTAATTAGGTATTTTTCCAATTTGAATACTAATCCAGGTCATGCTGAACAGTCACATTTTCTGTCTTCTGGTGAGCTGCAAACTGGTAAATGAGCTGGTTTAATGTCTGAAAGCTAAATGTATGTCTTAAGCACCAACACGCAACATTTGTTAGTGAATTTGAACAAAAGCAGTTATGAGTCATTGACTTGTGCAAAGAGCCAAATTAAACATTTGGTCTCCAGACTTACAGTTTCATGTGCTTACAGTTTTCCACAAAAGTGTGTAAAATTACAGTATGATGAATAAAGGTTAGAAGGATATGTGCCACTTTTGAACGTAAAAAGTAAAACGGTGTGTATCTGTATGTGTGCGTTTGCTCATCGTTACGACTTTGGTCTTTTCCTCTGACAGTGTTCCTGGTTCTCTCTTGTTTTTTTCACCCCGTGATCTTGAGCAGTCCAACAGGTCTCATGTGGACATGATCACACATATGATCCCACATCCCTGAACAGTAAAAAAACAGCACAAACCTGTAGGGGATTTACACTTAGCCTTAGAAGAAGGAAAACACAGGATATCCTGCAGGTCGAAACTGCTGGCATGTCAAAGATTAAGGTGAGGCACATCAGAGCTTCCCTCGCATGACTTCATGGGGTGTAGCAGTTGACACAAACACGCCTATCTGATCTCACACCGTATGAAAATATGCTCTTAATAGATACCAGTTTTTGTTTTCAGATTCATTTCAGCACTTGAACTGTCTGGATGAAAATCTGCTGCTAATCTGCAACAGCTGATGGTTTTAAATCAACAAATTTCCTCTTCTCCTTGCTTAGGAGTGTGGATGCTTTTAAGTTAAAAAGCTTATGATGAAATTATTTCTAACCTGATTTGTAAAATACAGCTTGTCAGACATGCTTCTATAATCAGACAAGGAACGATAGTTGGCTCCTCCCCGATCCTTTATGGTAAATATGCATTTGTCTGTCTGTTATGATTGTTGTGATTTAAATCAGACGTCTCTCTGGAGTTTGGAGTTTCAAAGTGCAAATCACACAACAGCAAAAACATTTGAGTGTTTATTATGGTTCTTACACTTACAAAAATGTCAGGTAATAAAAAGTAGCTACTATACACCATAAAAACAATATAGAAAACATTGTGTTCATCACCAAAAGATGAATTACAGTATGTTTTTAAGAATAAAGGCACATTTTTCTCCCTTCGAGATCCTTCTCGTATTTACACAAGGAATGTTGCAGTGGCTACTTCTAGTTGGTTTGACACACGTTTGCATGTTTGCACATGGGCACATTTACAAGCGTTCACAGGTGGACACCTCGGCAGAAAATCACAGATTCACTCACCCAGTCACGCGGCTTTCTTTGTGGTTTTTTTTTTTAGTTTTGTTTTTTTAGAGCATGTAGAAAAATTCAAGTTTAAAATCCTTTAAATACAGTAAACGAGGCAATAAAAAGGAAATAAAGAAAAATCACTGTTTGGCTTTTTTTTTTTTTTTTTTCTAAATACAGTTCACATCAAACTTGGAGAGCACAGATGAATACAAGTCAGTTTTAAACCAGTATATTAAATTCAAAAATGTTTTTGTTTAAGAAATATTTTAAGAGCCTGTGTGGAGAAGAAAAAAGAAAATGTTAAACTTGCTGGAATCCAGCTCCTGTATAACGTCTCAATCAAATTTTACACTTTGAGTACATCAATTTAAAAAAAGAGAACACTGCAGGCTAAAGGAAAAAATACCATCAAGCTCTTAAAAGAATCTATATTTCCCTTCTGAAAACACACCAATACTTCTTACTTCTAGGAAAGTAAAGACCAGAACCGCTCAGACCGCCAGCTGAGATCACATATGCTGCTAATAACAGCTGTAATGTTAATGATGTTGATTACTTACACACACACACACACACACACACACACACACACACACACACACACACACACACACACACACACACACGCACACACACACACACACACAGACTTCACCTTCAGAGTCAGAACCAGCACTGAAACTCAATTGATAAGGTTGGTTTCTTCTTCTTCTTTTCTTTTTTTTGACCAAAAACAAAGAAAACAGCCACAAAATGCTGACACTGTTTGATCAATAACTAGTGATGCTGCTTTACAATACAATTAACATCCTCTTAAAAAAAGTCTGATATTTTTTTTTATTTCTGCAATAGCTGTATTTCTTGCCAGAAGTTTATTTAAAAATGGCAAAATGACGATAACTTTAGAGGTACAAATGAGGATAAAACAACTTTAGATGTCTAAATTTCCAAAGCTCTTAGTTCCACAAAATGTTCGTTACCAGGGACGTCTGATATTTGAAGGTTATTTTAAATTCTTCGTAAAGAGGCCGTTACTGTGCGTGTTGTTTGTCATGGCGGCTCTCCCTACTTCCCTCATCTTTCTCCCGCGTTAACACCCACCTCGTGTTTCTTCTTACCTCACGCCCTCATTCTCTCTATTTCCCAGTCTGCTCTGACAGGAAGTGACCACAATGTGTTGGCCCATGAGAGAGATAACGGACAGGAAGGGGCGGGCACAGACCCAGATGGACAGGAAGTTTAGTCCTCTGTTTGTTTTAGCTGATTAAAGGACAAAGAGTGAGGCATATCCACCATTTATCAAGTGACATTCCAAGTTCGCCTGTTTTAAAGAAACAGGTTCAAGTCCAAACAAATCCTGATTACCAACAGAATAAATAAACAAAATTGTTGTAAACTGGAGTGACTTTACATGCAGAAACAGAGTCACTGTCCTGATGAAGCAGGTTTGTGCCTAAATCTCAGTCAGGATGGCGCCGATTACAAACCCTGTCCACAGCGTCGCATCAGCGGGCAACAATTGTACATCACGTAGGGACAGACATTTAGTGACCTTTTACCTTTATGGCCCATTATGACTGACTTTTTAACCACAGAAGCCATAATTTATGAGCAGGCAATTCCCTGGCAAAAAATAATATCACCCAACAGGTCCAGTTATTTTAGTGCTCGTGAGTGATACATAGTCCTGGGCCAGGCGGTCTAGTGGTCTAGTGGGCCAGGACAGGGGTCAAGCCGGTCCGCAGGGGCGCCGCTGAAGGGCGACGGCCGGGCTGACCAACGGCGGGTTCAACGCGGGAACAAAAGAGATATTTAATCTGAACCGGTGCCACCAAATAACCAACTGAAAAACAGAAAAGAAATCCCTCAAAACTTAATTTGTCAACCAGTAACGAACAAAATGAAATGCTGAAATTACTTGCTGAGCTAAAATACTGAAGTTGATTTTATCTGTATATTTGTGGGAAAGTTTTATACATTTAATAGATCTGCCAGTCAAAACGGCTCACATGTCTGAAGTATGACTTCTCAGCATGGTTGATTTTAATCTGTGCTAATTGAACTAATTGAGTTGTACACTATCAGACAACATGAAAGGCTGTGCTGTTTCTGATTCACTTTAAGAAAAACATCACTGAATTTTAGATGAAGAGTTAACAAATAAATCATCCTGCTGAGTTTGATAAAACCTGACAACAACTTCTCACATCAGTTTAAACATGCAAACAATCCCGTATTGTTTTACAAATCTGTGAAATGTAGCGACTGCAAAAAGCTTTGGATGTCTTTGGTCAGAGATGTTACGACCTGGCAGGAGCCACAACGGATGAGAGGTTAAAGTTATTCAAGCCATATCAGAGCCATTGTGGCAGTCCAACGAGCTGCTTTTGCAACTCTGCGTTTCCTGATTTTTCTGAATTACTTTTGTCAGAATAGGCCTCTGAGGATTCAGCTTTCATCGCAACAATAACTGTGATGATGGGTTCAGTCAAATAAAACCTGCAATTCTGTCTGGGCAGCGGAGCCATTTCCTTTCTCTCTCCCTATTGTCTGTTCAGAGCAGAAGATAACTTGGGAAATTCACATGGAAAAGGACCTCTCAGGCACGTCAGACGCCTGTTTCAGGGACACAAGAAAGCACAGGTTTTGTTTACCGTTTCAAACATTTCAAAATTGATTCGTGCTTAATCTCAGGGATCTTTATGCTTCTTATACGAGTATCCTCTTGAATGCTGGCCAAACACCTCATTCTGTGCCAACACCTGCATTCAGAGTCAAGGAAACATGGAAAACCGGTAATAACATCTTAAAATGAGAAGTTTAACGCTAGACATCACACACTTTCAGTTCTACTTTCCCGAAAAATGGCTTTTTCTAGAATTTAAAATTAAGAAAAAGAGAAAAAGATGGCAAGCGTTTGCCTGTGACCTAAGATCTCCAAACCCTGGCGTTTTAAGACGTGTGGCTCCTCAAAGTACTGCAGTGAAATAAAACCCTCACATTAATCGTATTTACAAATCAACTTTAGATTTAAAATTAATCATCCCATTCTTGCCATGTTTGAGGCCTTTTTGTGAAATAAAACAAAAACATGAAAAAACATAAAAATACAGCAACATCACAGGCCTTCAATACTAAAATAAATGAATACAAAAAAAAGAGACAAAAGATGAAGGAGCATGAGTGAGTCGCTTTCACATGTAGTTTTTTTGCATTTCAAAGTGCACAAATATTTAAACTACAGGAATACTGTGATTAATGAGTTCACCTCCAGATCTCCAGAGTCTGTATTATACAACGATATCAGAGCTTTTAAAACCTCAAACCAACCTAATTCTATTTCATATATCAGAAGAAAAGTGTTATGTGTAAGTCCGCACGCTGCTTAACATTAATGCATTTACGGATAAAAATAGGTCAAGTTTAAAAGGTTTTTCCTGTAACACTTTGAATATGTAAACACAGTGGATAAAATAGGTGCTGCATATGAGAGCCGAGGCATGAAGGAAATGGAAAAGAGTTGGATAACTGAGCCAAATGCAAAAGAGTTTGGATAACTAAGGAACATCGCTGGCCAGCAGTGACCTCATTAACCCGTCATGACAAAATCTGATTGGCTGCGGCCTGGAGCGCAGTTTCTGACTGGACTTTGCAAGTAAAGTGAACACGTTATGCTGCTGAACTTGTAAGACTGTGGTAGATTAAAATGCATCCTCAAGATGTTGTTCTCGCGCTGTCACCACAAATCAGTGTTCTTGCAAACGTGTGAAGCAGAAGCAGTGTGGTTCTCACTTTCGCGTGTGGGGTTGTGTCCTCGAGTTACTTTAAAAACCAGTCCACCACCTCCCTGGAAACGAGCGGACTGCGTCATTTAAAAAAAAAAAAAAAAAATCCACTATTCAACATGTGGGAGCTTCCTGAAGTTTGATGAAGCTGTTATTTTCTGACTGTGAGCGAACAAAGAGGTACAACACACTAATGGATCCACTGAATTACACACATAACTGAAGCTAGCGGCTGTTAATGAAATTAAAAAAGAGCCCATGATTGTGTTTTGAGGAGCTAAAGAAGAAGAAGAGAATGTTTCTGAAAGGGTCTATTGTATGTGGGAATATTTTCATTTCTTGCCTTCTTTTAGTCCTAGTATGAGTGTTTCTATGGCTCTTCTAGACCGATTCACTCTGTGTACTCTTTGCATGTGTACATTTTGGCATGTGTACTATCAGTACTGATGGTAATAGTCGGTTCCGTCGACTCCATACAGCTCGGCCAGCGCCCTGAACCTCGGGCCCCAGTCGTTCAGGAAGTCATAGTCCAAGTTCGACCCAGTGGAAGAACTTTCCAGAGAGCTGAGACTTCCAGCTAAAGACTCGGGTCCCTCGTAGCCGTAGATGTGGAGAGTGTCATAAGGGAATCCGTCTCTGTCGTGGTCGGCCTCGTCTTTCTTCACCTCGATCATAGCAGCCATGTCACCCTTACACGCGGTAGGCTGGGCGTGGTGGGGAGGCTTCTGCACAACGGCGTACAGAGAAGGGTGAGGGTGGTGATCTGGGTGGCGCAGCAGGGAGCCGTCATGGCAGGCAGAAGTGAGGATCGAGACGTCGTAGCTAAAAGAGAAACACATTCTGTGAGAAGGAATGCTGGGAACGCAAACCCCTCGCTGTGGAGGGAAATCACCGGGCCACGAACTGAGGATTCTTTAAGACTTAACAGGCGATACCGCCATCAGCCCTCTTCCACCAAACGTGTGCATTCACAGGTGTTTCAAAATAAGAGTTAAAAAAATGGTTCAGTGTTGTTTCCTGACTTGAATATATTAAGACTGTTGTATTCTTTTCGACTTCTCACCCATTAGTGTCCATCTCTCCACCACCCTCCTCGTCGTAGGTGACCAGCTGCTCGTGAATCTCTCCGCTGTTTTTCATGTTGGCCAGGGAGTCCTTCTGGTAGCGTTTCCTCATCACAAACAGGATGACTATGACTGTTTAGAGTACAGGAAAAGAGGCCGCAATTATATCAGTTTAATTCATGAATATCTGGAAAAAAGTCTCTTATAACAATATTCTTCTAATTTTAAACAAAAAAGGCAGTGAGAACAGTGTGCACAGCATTTGTAATCACTATCTGGGAAATAAGTAGTTGAAGAAATTTGTAGTTAACCATGTATAAGTACTAGGCACTGACATATTATGAATCAGTGTTAAAATCTGATTTGCTGTTAACTTAACATCATCTAAAGTAACCTCATCAAGTTGAAAAGGTTTTTGATAGTGTTGTATTGTATATTACAACCGTACTGTAAGACTAACAGGTAAGATACCAACAGAAACACAAGAACATGGAAAATTGTAATTCCACAAATTCAATTGTGACTGTTGCCAAAAGAAAACAAAAACACAACAAAAAACAGAACTAGAATAGTGCCTGGAAACAAGTGAGAAGAGTGGAGCACCAATAAGAACATCAGGGCTGTGGTGAGGTGAACTCCAATCTCGACAAGGAAAGCACAGAGCACACGAAACAGGAAGAACAATTCAGTAAACTAAAAAAGGGAAGCATGAGGAAAAACAAGGTGGAGGGGGATGAGAAAGACAGGCAGCGTTGAGTCAAACAGCTGAGGAGAAATAAAACGAGAGGAGGACAGGGGGTGATGAGAGGTGAGACGAAGGAGAGGAAGCACAACAATAAAGACATGGATGAAACAATAGGAGCCTTAAAACAAAACGACTGCAAAAAAACGCAGCGCAAAACAGAAGTTTGTTTATACTAACACCTTAAAGTACTTTGGAAGACTTTGAGGAACCAAAATGGAAGCAGGAGGTGTTTCATCGTTCAGAAAGACTCAAATTCAAAAACCATGAAAGAGTATATTCACACATTTTCATGCTTTATCAATGTTTTAAACAGAAAAATAGAAGAGAGAAAAAATGAATTATTAAAATAGTAAAAGGAAAACAGCTGCTTTTCCCCCTTTTGTCTTTTAATCTCAAAGTTCAGTTCAGTGCAAAAAATAAGGCAAATTGTTTAAAAAGTGTTTAAAAAACATAAAAAGAAATCTTCTAAAATCAAATCTTAATTTGACTTTTTAAGGTCAGAATTCTGATCTTAATGTGGTTCACAGGCAGGATTTATTTAACACCAGACTACATAATTAAATAAGTCTGATCACTCATAATGTTCAGGATATAAGTCAGCTCGTCTTTAGTGACTTATCCTATTACAATTAAAAACTCAATTAAGATGAACAAAAACAACAATAACAACCCCTTCAACAGCATCCCGGAGGACCTGGCTTATTGAGAATATTCATTAAAATTGATCATTTTAATTTCACATACAGTTAACATATTCAGACCGGGAAATATTTGAACAATAATTTAATATTTGTAATTTTAAGTATTTATCAACACCTTTGGAGTAACATATTCATGTTAAGATAACAGCACTTTGATCTCTAGACTTTAAAAGAGAAAAAAAATCATTTAAAATTCATTTGATTACATAATCAGTGTGCAAATATTACCCCACCTAGTCATGCCTGTCATTTTAAATTTACTTGTTTACTTTCAGCACCGCGTTGAAGCCAAGACATTACTGTGGGATTGGCTTGATTCGTTAAATTGTTCCCAAATCTGTTATGTTGTGCAACTCAAAAAGCCCTGAATGTGGTATTGACTGGCCTAGGCGAGTATTAAACCGGGTTTAACCAGAAAAAGTTTCTGGTGCTTACGCCCAGCATCTCAGCATGACCACAGAGAATGAGGATAAGGAAGTTGGAGAGAGGAAGAGAAGAAAACAAGAAGAAAGGAGGACCAAATGAGGCAAGCAGCAGATGACTGAGGGGAGAAGGAAGTGGAGGAAATGGGAGACTTATTGGTGAGGAAATCAAGAGCGAGGACAGATGAGGAGAAAAGGAGGGGACGAGGGATATATTTGACATTAGATTAGGCCCAGAGCTTGGGTCCCGATATGAACCTCGTTCTCGTCTCAGTGGACGGGCAGCATTAGCCATGCCTTTTAGCAGAGCGCGAGTGGGACTAATTTAAGTTTGCATGGGAAACCAACAGATTAATTTTTTACAACACATGCTCTGCAGCTTAATAAGCTCTGGAGATATCAGACTTAGAGGGATGGGAGAAGAGAAAGAGAGAGGGAGAGAAAAAAGTAGTCTTCTCTTTGTTGAAGATGACTGAGAAAAATTTCTTTCCGTGTGTCAAACCTGACTTTATGTGAGAAAATGTGCCTGTGAATGGAAAGCATGGTAAATTGCTTTGGGACCGGACAGATAATGACAAGTGCATTAAATAGTTAATCTAGCCAGCTTTGGGGGTGTTTGATAAAGAGAGAGAGAGAGAGAGAGATAAAAAGGGGAAGGGTGGTAGGCAAAAAGAGAGTCGGGGACCCAGAGGGAAAGAGAAGGAGGAAAAGAGAGAGAGGAAGGAGAAAATGAAAGGAAAAAGGCGCGATAGTGAAGGAGTGTATTAATAGTTGATAGGTTGAGTGTTTGGTGGTGTTTGATAAGCAGACAGCACCTAAAGAGATGATAAACTCTCCTCATTACCAATCCTATTCTTCTACTTCTTTTCCCACAATTCTCCTCCTTCAACTTGTCTCCTCTTTAACCTCTTTCCATCTCTGTCGTTTGGCCCCATTTTACCTCAAATCTGTCCCTCTTGTCCCGCTTGTGCTTTGGTTTCACCTCTCCGAATCAAGTCTCAGTCATTTCTTTTTCTAAACACAAAAGGCCTCCATCCCTCTTTAACTTATTCCTCTGCTTTCCTTACATCTTCAGCAATTCTCATCCCAGATCCCTCATATTTGGCCAACTTTCTCTCGTGTGCCTACCATCCAACATGACAACTGCCCCCCCCCCGCTGCCAAAAAAAAAAAAAAAAAGAAAAGAAAAAAACCCGAAGCAGGGGCGAAGGTATCAAAGAGAATATTGAGCTCACAACCACAGGCATTATTTCCACATCCGCCACTGCATAATTCATAAGACCAGCAGCACCGGGAGGGAAGAAGCTCCCCACAAAACACAAATCTTATTTATTGCAGAGCAAAGGCAAGTGAACTGGTGCACACGTTAAAGTCAGTCAGCGCCAGATTTCTGAAAGAATGAATCATGACTTCTTGTGGGGTGGGTTTCAGAGCTAATTCATTTTCTTCACGTTAAACCCGAGCCTAAAAGGCTTATAAATAAATACATAAACGGGGCTTAGTTTGAGTTAAACAAGGAAATCAGATAAACAAATATAAGTTTGTTTACATGCTTAATATATTTTCCGATCACAATATGTGATGACATCACCACTTATTTAGTCACTTCGTTTTTTTCTGAAATGAGTCAGACATGTTGCGCACGCTATAAAAACAATCCATAGTCAGTCTCAAGCATCATAGAGGAAATGCAGGAAGTTCAAATAGAAATAAACTTGTGAAAGTTATATATTTATGTTTAAAACTGTTTAAAAATGTTTGTGAAACTCCCTTTACTGCACCAAAAGGCTTTTTTCCGTACGCAGGAATCCATCCAAACAAGTGTAATTCTGCCTTAAAGCACTCAGATATGAAAACTGATTTTAATGATTGTAGAAACTGTAATGAAAAAGAGTAAACAACCTTTTAAAGACAAGTGAGAAGATTGTCTTTATGATGAAAACCCTGACAGAAAGTGGCTGCAAAACCGATGTGCACAAAAACAAAGACCATGACGGAACGAATGTGCAGAATAAGTCAAATAAATGTGATTGAAAATAACAAAACTGTATCTTACCCAGTATTGTAAGAATGCAAAGCAGTATGGCTATCAGGGCATGAACACTGACCCCCATCCTCTGAGCCTTAGCTTTACACTGCGTGGGGATCCTCTGCCTGTCACACCGGCATGACTGCGACACAAAATTCAAAAAATAAATAAAACATGCAGTGCACATTTATGTTTACTGCATGATAAAATAAAAGACTGAAAATAAATAAAGATAGAAAAGAAGATGCAGTTTAGTTTGCCATACAAAAACAGACAAAGACCTTGATTTTCACTTCAGCGTCGTTGCTCTGGGTGGGCTGTCCTCCATCACTGATGCGTACAGAAATGCTGTAATCCTGGGAGTCGTCGATGCTGACCGGGCCCCCTTTCAAAATCACGCCTGCCGAGCCGTCTGTACAAGGAAGCAAATTAATATGCTGCTTAGTGTACATCATATTACTACAGTTGCTTCGCAAACTAACTTGTTTGTACTGCAAAACGTATGTCTAATTTGTGTGATTGATCATCTTGCTTTGCAGGGTCAGCCTCTCAGCTTGTAGTCAATTTCATGCATTTCTAACCGAGTCATTAATGGTAGGATATTCAAAATGGACCAGCGGACCAGACCTGATAAGATCTAGTTAAAAGGCCATGAAACATGTTGAGCAGAATAGAGAGGTGTCTCTTCTGCAGGCCAGACCGACAATACAGCCATTAGTCAAATTCCTGGCCAGCAGAAGTTTCCTGCTGAGACGATGGGACAGCCACTCTGCACCATATTCAACAACTGGAGGAATTTCAGTGAACACAATGGCAGGAAAGACCCTTCGACAGGAAAGACCCCTCACACAAAGAAACAGTAGCTGCGCTTTAAAGGCCTGCTGACATTCAGACTTCAGATTGGACTGTCAGCTCAACTGAATGGAGACCAAACACACTCCTGATTTTAATTTCGTGAGGTTTGTTTTTTGCGCATGTATAAATCAGTTGCCTTTGGTTCACGTTCACTCACGTGGGCCGTCTTTCTTTCAGTTTTTTTAAAGCCTATATCGTTTTGAAGATAGGCCTGTTCTGACTTCAATTCAGCACTCCCACCTGAGGTGCAAATTCAAAGAGGCAAAAAAATGCTTAAATTAAAGCAGCATTCTTGGTGCTTCTTTGGAACGTTTGGAGTTCTTGAAACTAAAGGAGAAAGTTCTCTCTTGGTTTATGTGCCTGCAGCACAGAAACTGCAGTTGGTTGGAGCTCATAGATCCAAGTTCAGTCTAACAGCTTTAGAGGAACCAACTCTGACATCATTGTAGGAACATATGTCAGAACAGTGCGATTGTGTGGTAAATGTTCATTAAGATGTCCTTCAGGGAGCTCAGCCCAGTTCCCAAACCCTCAGGGAGCTCCTGGAGCTGTTTGGTCCAAATGTGTCTCTTGAGTGAACTCTTAAAGCTGCTTTCTATCTGCTGGTCAGCAGGGAGCAGTCGCTTTAGTGGAGGAGTCCTAAAGGATTTTTTTAAGGCACCACAGCTCCGTCTTCACTCTGAGAGGCTACGTCCATCTTTCATGCTACAGTCTTGTGATGGGAAGACATGAGCTCAGACGAAACCTTAGCCGACTGAATAAAAGATGAAAACAGCGTCTGTCCGGCCTTCATCTCATCCCTCTTCTCCTGATCTGTCTTTGTTTGATTTCCTCTCTTTGCCGTCTCTCTGGATGTCTGGATATTTTCCCCTATCCTCCCAGATTTCTTTTAGTCTCTCCATCTCATTACTCTTTTCCTTTGTGTTTCTCCCCTTGTTTTTATCCCTCCTACTTATTCATGCAGTGAGAGGGCACAGTCCAGTTTACACCGACAAGCTGCAGTTATCAAAACAACTATCCCCCCTCCTCAGTTTTCTTTCTTCTTTGTCCCTCCTTTCATCTTCACCCACCTTTTTAACCTCCCTTTTAAACATTTGCTGTTTCTGATGTCATCCTTTCCTCATGCCATCATGCCGTCTCCTGTCTTTGCTTTAGATTTATTTCTTTTTTCATAATATTCTTTCTTCTCCTTTTGTTGCACCCCTCCCACTATAGTCTCTGCTCATTTCTTCTTATGATCTCATTTAATCAGTCTTTTCCTTTTCCTGTCATCTCTTTCCCCACTGCTTAACCTAAATGATTCTGTCCTGATTTTCTTTTTATAATAATCTTTTACCAACATCCCCCCTGCATCTTCTTTTTTCCCCACCTCTTTATAATCTATTGTTTATTTCTCTGAATACGCTTCTGTTTGTGCCTCCTCAACATTTAACAGTGTTGCTTCAATATTGCCCTTCTCGTTCTATACTGAGCTCCCTCGCTTACCTCTTTAATCTTCTGCACAAACCTTCGCCTCATCTTTCTCTCGTTTTGCTCTCCAACCTTTTCCTCTTTCTTTCATCCATCAGTTCAACACACCAACCCCTCCGGGCATAAGCAGAGCGGAAATGGATGAGGGAAGTTCATGCCTATTTTTTCTGTTTATCTTCTTTCAGGATAGTTCAGGTTTCACATAAATTAAATATTAACACTTCACCTAAATCTTTTTATTTGACTACCTGAGGCTTTCATCCTTTAAAACATTTAATATTTGACAACAACTGTTAGCGATTTTTTCTGCAGGCTTTCTGTGTACCGTGTTGACGATCAGAAATGGTGAAAACTGTTTTACTTGCCATTTTGTGTCCCGAGCTGAACAAACAAAATAAGCTTTGGAAATCTGACGTAACTGACAGCCAACCATCGCCCAAATATCAACATGTGGATCAAAGATGTCTCTGCAGAGTTTCCAGACATCATCCACGTCTCTCCTGCTTACACAAGCTGACAATGTTCAATTTAAGTTTTTTAATTTACTTTTTTCCCTGAAATGGCACAAAAAAAGTCTGACTTTGGAAACTTTCTTGATGTGATAGTACTGTCTCACCAGCAAGTGACTGAATTCATTTATAGTATGGGGACTGAAAAAAAACTACATAGATGTTTGAAAATGTACAAACTATGGAATAATATATTAAGATAAAAACAACAAAAATCTCTGATAAGAAACCAGCCTACAGTCCCTTTTTCCAGACTGAGATGACTCTCAGATGGATTTTTGTACGTTTTCCTCTAAATCCATCTAAACGTGGAGTGGAGTCGTTACAAAGAAAGACCAATGATTTTATTTCCACCCACTAAACCTTGTTGTCAAGGAAACAATGCAACAACACTGTCACAGGGTCTTAATTGGTTATTTGTTACTTTTGTTTATTTTGTTTTCCACAGTTTCTCGCTTCTGCTTTCGCTTCAGGTCTCGCCCTCCCTCGTGTGTCCTCAGCTGTGGCTGATTACCTGTCCTCCTGTGCTGCACCTGCGTCTAGTCGTCTCTCCACCCTGTTTTGAAGCTCTTCTTTTTCCAGACTTCTCTGCCAGTTTGTCAGTCACACGTGTTTATTAGACTCTAGTCATTTCATTTTGCGTTTGTCTCCCGTGGTTTTTGAACATGCCTGTCTATTAATTCGAGCTCTGTTTGACCTTTGGAGAGTTTTTCTCTTGTTGTCTTGGTAAACCCCATGTGTGTTGAGTCCATGCTGAGTTATCTGCCTGACAAGCGCCAGTATAACTGATCAAATACAGAAACCAGTAACACCAGTCACTATATTAGGTACAACAGGTAGATTTAATAAAGTGCATATGTCCATATATGTGTGTGTATATATATATATATATATAAACAAACAGAAGTGTGTAAAACAATGAGATTATTTGCAGTCAGATGACCCACTTGCTTTCATTAATTTCTCAGTTTTCCATTTTGCATTGAGAGAAGCTCTTATGGCACCTCACAGGCTCCCTAAGTGCTTTGGAGAACCAATGCATGTGTTGAGAAGTTAAAATTACATCAAATTTCAGCACCAGTGCACTGTGCTGCAAATGGAGATTCAATTGTTGCATAGCAACAAGTGCTGAGGCCAGGGCAAGCGCCATCACTGAACGGATGCGCAGAACAAGAAAAAGAAGGTAAATAGTGCTCAGAGCACACAATAACTTACTGCCGTAGTCTTTGATGGAGAAGTTGGAGCTCTGACCGACCTGGGTGAAAGTGAAGGTGGCTGGTTGTTCATCCTTATCTGTTGCTCTCAAAATTCCAATCACCTTAGAAAATATGAGAAAAAAAATTGCCTTAAGATAACATTTTATTGGCGCGGGGAGGATTAGTTTGCAGAATGTAATTTTATTAAATCATTTAATCGGTTTAAACACTGATTTAATAAACAGAAATATGGAATCTAACCTATATCTACTCCTCATTCATTTAACATCCACATTTAACTGCATTTCTTTTGTCCAGCAGAAGTAAGAAAAAAAAAAGTAGTGGAACGTTTCAACTCCCTGAATCCCATTTAATGGAGATGACATATCACAGAAGATAAATCGTTTCTGGTCATATGTCTGTATAGACTGTGGTTTATTAAAAGAAGAAGAAGAAAAAGGTACACTTTAGATGTATTTCTAATTAGGCAAATTAAGATCATAAAACACCAAGTGTCAACCTTTCATTAAAAGTGATTAACTTACTGTATTAGTGACATCATTGTCACACACGAAGACCTCATCCACAGAAACCTCCGGTGGATTGTCATTGACATCCTGAACAATAATCTTAACCTTAGCATATGACTCCAGACCTACAGAGGAGAGACAGCACAACATGATGGGATGGGAGACGGGTGCAGAGACTAGACTTTTAATGTGCTTTTGCAGCAATGATGTGGCTGAAGTTGGAAACTGAATTCACCAGGTTTCAGCAGCGGCTTGTCCAACACACGTTAACACAAGTTAACACGAGGGACAATAAGTGATCATGTTATGAGAGAGTGTGAGAAACAGGTGTGAACAATCCAACTTCAAAACACTCGTGTATCATTGTTGTTCTGCCATCATAGTCAATTTACTATTAGTTATAAAACCCTTTTTTAAAAGTCCTTCAGTAAAAAACCAGAGAACTGCAAAGCACAAGTCTCACAACTGAAAACACTTCTTGTTTGAAAAGCTTGTTTTCCATCTATCTGCCTTTTGCCCATATTTCACCAAGTTTTTCAAATATATTTGTGAAAATGCTCGTTCATAACACCATCTGTCAGAGTGCCCATGCAGCCTGTTTACCTTTTTCCTGGGAACATCTGAAAGTCATTATCCATGATTATGATCAGGTGTGTGTCATTAACATTAACTCGTTAAGGTCAAGCGCCTCAGTGAACTTCTATTTGTGAGCTGACAGTTTGTTTTTTTTCTTGTAAAACATTTATTTTCATCTCCAGTGTTTCTTTTGAATATTCAGCTGTTAAAAACGAAAAAATAAAAATATGTGGGTCTCTTTGCTGCCTCTTGTACCGGGATTTTGAAACTATCTTTAGTACAGTATAAGTAGTGTATATCGAGGACCTTGTCAAGCTCAGAGGTCCATTGTGTTCCTTAAACATCATGACAGGCCTCTAAAATAGACTTTTGGATTTCATTCACTGCTGGTCTAAAAATATAGACTTTGGCTTGGAAACAGCGAGCGAACAAAGGCAGACTCTAATGTGATTTTCCTGCTTACTCTCTCATCCTTGTGTGGGTCGACCAGGTGATACAGCAGCGTGTTAAATGTATAAAAATCCCTGTTAATGTGTTACACTCCCATCCATCAACCCCCCCTCCGAGAAGAAAAAGCGTCTTAGTGAACAAAAGCTCTCACTGTCTTCTTTGGCCTCTCTTTTGTAAGTCCCTCTGTGTATGCACATCACTATTGTTAGAAAAAAACACATGGTTCCCATTTCCATGTGAGAATCTATTGTTTAAAGGAAACGGGATTAATAAATCTATGCGGTCCAGCGACTTACCACTCAGTTCCTCCTGCGCTTTAACTTGAAACACGTGTGTTGCCTCCAGCTCTCGGTCCAGCTTCCTCGCGATCGACAGTTGACCCGTGACTGGGTTGATACCGATCGGGCAGTCCTCTAAGATGGAGTACCTAACCAAAGGGAGCAAAAGATCAGCCAAACAGCCAGTCATCCCTGCAGGATTCCAGCAGGAACATTACTGTTTAATGTGGAGAGTCTGTTCAGAAATATACCGGATGGCCTTGTTGGCCGCGTCAGGATCTCTGGCTGTGACCGTTCCTATTGAGGCGTGTATCTCCTTGTCTTCCGGTACAGTGAAGGTGTAGTTGAACCTGGAGAAAACCGGTGGCTCGTCTACATCTGACACCCTGACAGTAACCTGTCAATTTTAAATTATTGGGAGCAGGTAAAAGACAAATTGAACTCAAATGGGAACAAGAATTGCATTTTTTTTTTCGTAGTCACAGGAAGAAGACACATTTCTAACCAGGGATTTTATTTCTTTAATGGAGTGTGAACACATTTATCCGCCTGTGCATAACAGCCAGATCAGTCTGAGCCAAACAGTTTTGGGTTCTGCTTATATGTGACACAATTTAAATCTCAATTTTTTTTGCTAAAAACATACATCAGGGGCTTAAAAAGCTGTTTTGATGTGACTTTGGCAGTAAAACATGAACCTGCATGAATTTATGTGTGCAGAGCTATCTGTGGAACCACAGCCATCAAAATAACTAACATACTAACCTGGCTTTGGCACAATAATAATAAATTGTAGTTTGTTTGTTCTTTTCTTCCATAATAAGATTACATTACTGTAGTACTACTTCCTGATAAATTAGGGTTACATAGTCTTTATGTAGTGACAAGCGGCCTCTCCGCCCTCACCCATAGGGGCTACGCCCCCTCCATTTCATAATTCTGGTGACGTCCCTGATGCTCAGTACAAATCTGTGAAAACCATTTCTTGACCTCATAGACAAAAGCACATTTGTCCATGTGTTTTTATTTTTTTATCCTACGTCTTCTACTGTTGTCTTTGTGACAGCAACCAAACAAAAGCGACAACATCTTTTAAAGTCTTGGGTTAATATGTGTGATATGCACCTGTGCTCTGGTGACTGCTTTGCCCACATTGTCTGCACGCAGAGGTCCCAGGTCTTCTTGCACCTCGACGGTGAAAGTGTAGCTTTTCATTGTCTCGTAGTCCAAAGCCTGGTGAGATCGCAAGAACATGAGAACATTGAGTCCACAAAAAGTCAAAATTGTGCTACTAAAGATGGTTTTTGTTTCAGGATTTAACATTGACTGTAGATGTCCTTTACATTATATAATTTCTGGTATAAGTCCCCTGCCTTCATGCTACATGCCCATTTGAAGTTAAGGGATTGAATTTGTCCTCAGGAGAGTATATACAAAGCTGTTTCCTTGGAATCGCATTTTCACCTTTGATTTTTTTTCATGCACAAATGCATCTGCTTGCCCTCGATGAATTTGCACTTCCATCTATTCATAATGGGCATCTGATGATTTCAGGTGTAAAAAGGCTGTAAAATGCCACGTGACATAAGGCACAACCACCTGGTTCAGATCTTTTATTTCTGGATTTGCTGTCTCAAACGGGTTGGACATATTGTCCCAAAACATCATGCATTTGACTTGGACACAACCTTTCTAGGACTCAACTTCTTTTTTGCATTTTAGACTTTAAGCAACAGGAAACTGATGGGATGTTTCATTTGGTTTAAACGACTTGGTCGACTTTAGGCATCAAGACGTACTTTGTTTCGTTAAAGCATGTCTTCTAAGTCCTCACTGGTGCAGAAACACTTGTGGACCCTCTGAAACGCCATCTTAGACATATGTTTTACCCGAATGACGAAGTCCCATCACTTGACCACAAAATGTGGTTCAGACATCAAACCTTTGGCTTTTGAATTTACTCACTGCAGGTTAAAGCAGCACAAGAGAACCTTTGCACTGTTCAGCTAAGAGGGTCACCTTACAGAGGAGTGGATTTCTGAAACGAGGAGGTTCAGTCGATTGATGTGAGAAAGATGGAGAAGGCAGAGAAAGTGTCAAAAGGATAAACTGAAAGAAGACAGGACAAAAGAACGCTAAAGCCATATTTCCTAAAAGTAATAAAATAGTCCTTCAATTAAAGTTGCTGTTTTAACATGAAACATGACTTTATGCTGCTTAAATAAATAGCTAATGGCAGCTATTTGTAAGAATAAAATGATTTTTGTTTTCTTTCTTTGCTGTATAATTTCTAAAGAGCCTCAATTAAAATCAGACAGGAATTTAAAAGAAAAAAAAGACCAAAAAAGGAGAAAAAACAACTTAAAAGCATTTCCTTCCTCAACATTTCTCAACGTTCTCCTCTGTGGTAAACAGGAAAATACTGAATAATATTTTCACATTTTGATTGCTGCTTTACCTTTTCATGGCAGTATTTATGGAAGCCAGTATGGCTTACTGTCACATTTCTGTTGGGACTATT
The DNA here is from genome assembly GCA_014839995.1 of Xenentodon cancila. Taxonomy (NCBI): domain Eukaryota; kingdom Metazoa; phylum Chordata; class Actinopteri; order Beloniformes; family Belonidae; genus Xenentodon; species Xenentodon cancila. The sequence goes on from CM026208.1 coordinate 3,168,265, forward strand.
GCTTCTTTTCCCTGCATTAAAAATAGAAAACGGTTCATGTCTTTCATCTGTGGATGGGACACCACAGGTAGACGGGAATATTCTGTTAACTGGATTATTCATGGTAACAAGGATACTCAGTTGCAGTATCAAAGGCATTTGTAAACAGCTTAACAAGAATAAAACCTTAACGGCAGTGTGGCCGATAGCCGGCTTATTCTGAACGTGTAAACAGCCGGTGAGAAAGATGAGGTGGGCTGCAGAGCTGAGGGCCGAGTTGAGCAGAGAGGTGTGCTGGGATTCGATTCCTCTCCGCCATGGGTGCAAGTTATTACTGAGCTCATTTCATTACAACACTTTTTGAGCTCTCCAATGTCCTAAATACTTTCTCTGGACAGCACAATGCGTTAATGTAAATATGCAAGAGCTCCCGCCAGCATAAAGATATTTTCCAACAAGTAGAAGACGTTTTTCCAGACATTTCTTTGAAAATCACTTGTAATCCTGCTAAAACATTACAGCTGACATTCCAGGTTTGCATTGTATAATGTAATTACTGGTCTTGTGGTGGCAAAGTATGCAAGGACGCATAATAATATAAAACAAAAGCCACTGTATTTGTGTGTTACGATATATGGAAATTCTCACAGTACGCTGATGCTCAACTCTCATCTGGTGCTATTTCGACAAGAGCTCCTCATCCATTTTAGAGGATTGAACGTAAACTTGTGAGAATGTTACACACTTCTAACCACCATGTTTGCAGTAACGAAGAAAATTGAGTCGTTCTAAACCAGTCTTTGGGACGTCTTTACAAGTAGCCGGATGGGTAAATTCACAATAATCACGGAAACAAATGTTGTGAAAGTTGTGCCTTTTGTGTTGTCGTAGACATTTGTGTTGTCAGAAAATATTCAATCAATTTCAGTCCTTGTGTGGACATGTGAAAACAGCTGTGGAAATGAAAAGCTGCACAGTTAAGAACCATATTTCCACACAAGCCTCCAACCTGTTTGAGTGTGAGGACGGCGTCCTTGTTAGAGTTGCGTTTCACATTAAATATATCTTTGTGGAAACTTGGGATGGAAAACACGGGCTCTTTGTTCTGAATCTCATCTTTGTCCATCAAATCCAGCGTGATTATTTCCTCATTCAACTTGCGGTTCTCTGGGACACGCACTTCATATGTGTCTGTGGACAGAAAACACATGACATATGACAGATCTGGTGACACACTAGAATTTCTTGTAATTAAACAAAAAAAGACAATAAACAACAATAAAATACATCCAAACAGGATGATCAGTATTCACAGATTGCCATTACTCTGATCCTTACTGCTGGTAAAAGAAGCTAAATTGTCGTTGATGTCAGTGATGTTGATTATGACAGAAGTGGTGGCTGTGCTGCCAGTGTCCCTTCCTCCCATGTCCTGAGCTTGAACAACCACCACATACTGGCTCTTGGTTTCCCGGTCCAGAGTGTTTGTCTTGCAGCTGATGGCACCTGCAGAGCGACAGAGACGGTGGTATCTTTGAGGTCAGCTCTGACTCATGTGTGAGTAAAAATAGCCGGTAAATACATAGCTATCCCAAATGAATTTTCTAAGAAGAAAAAGAAATGTTGCTGTGGGCTTCGCAGGTTGCTTACCTGTGGTACTGTTGATTTCGAAGGCAAAGGTATCTCCACCATGGATTAAAGAGTAGAAGAGCTGTCCATTGGCAGTGGAGGGGTCATCTGCATCAGTGGCTACTGCGTCTATTACTTTAGTTCCTAGAGAAAGAAGATTATTACACACAATGATTTATTTTATTGGCATACACCACATTGTGCACATTTTTACTGTTTTGCAAGAATTAAGCCAATTAGAATATACAGTTGCATTGAACATCATGGCTTTTTGTTGACTTAAATAACATAGTTTTAGCACATAATCGCTTTGCTTTAATCAACCTGTCTGTTTTATTAAACAAAATTATGCAGGTGTGATTGTGACAGGTGTCTGCATGCTGTGATACTGTTTTACCAGCCTAGTCGATTCTGTTTTAGAATGGTTAGTAACACGTGAAATGCAGTTTAACCAATTTTAATATGCAAAAGAGGTTCTTTACTTATGAGCTTCAATTATCCCTTTGTCTGGGTGGGGAACAGGGGCACGTTTTGCTTGTTTCAGTGGTGGTTACATGCATTCGTCCCGTGCATGAGTGCATGTGACCGGAGTTGTAGGCGGGGCTGCCGCCAGAGCTGCCACTGCCAGTGGAAGGAGCTCAGTGACCAATAAGAAGGCTCCAAAAACGGATCGTAAAAGAGCCCGTGATCAACACAGATACCAGCAAAATAAAATGGGAGTTAAAAATGCTGTGTCTTTTCCTCACTGGAGACAATTGAGGGAACATAAGGGACTGAAAAATGAACTCAATCAATACTGACTGCAGAGAGACTGAATTCAGCGTTGAGCAAAGGAAAGTGCAATTTTATAATGTTATGCTGTTGCATTACTGCGGGCCTTAGTGATTTATTTATTTTCAATTTTTCTCTTTTTTTTTTAGCAGAGTGGTCCGTCTTCTTCCATTTCTCTAGAGTTTTATCTTCTAACCAATAATAGGTCAGCGTGTTTGTGCCATGTAGCAGCTGGATGCTTATAGACCAGTTATATGAGGAAACCTGGTCGATTTTACGATCTAATCACTTGATGTTTGAACTGTGTGTTTTATTTTCAGTCAAAACTGTCTTTACAGGCTTGAAGCTGATCTTCTATGGTTAGTTTTCTTGGTGCTGCATGTGACCTCATAATGATGTAGACGTGGTGTTTGGTCTACATGTTCAAAAGTAATCAACTACTTCTCTTGTTAACATGATTATTTTTACACAGGTCATACATACCCTTTTTAGATCTCTCTAGAACAGATCCGATGTACTGTTTGGGGAAAACAGGCTTGTTGTCGTTGATATCGTTCACCTGGATGATAAAGTCTCCAGAGTCCTCTATCAGTTTGCTGTTCCCATCAAACATCTGAGCAGACAGACTGTATGTGGCCTTCTCCTCCCTGTCCAGAGATTTTCTGGCAAACAGGTCTCCATTGTCATCCACAAAGAAGATTGTGTTTGCTCCTTCACCATCTATTTTGAACTTCATTATCGACTTTTTCAAGGTCGACTTGAGCTGTGGAATACAGAGAGGAAAGAAATGGGATTGTTTGTCTAACAGTTTTTAACATTCAATTTGTCCCAGATGTACTGATGACTCAAATCAACAACCTTACAGCAAATTTCTACAATTAAACAAAGCTCTCTGCCAAAATTACTGGGATATTCTTCAAAGAGCTGAAAAGTAAAATGCCAGAGATTCTTTACATTCTGTTGCATCAACGTAAACAGATGTGACAAAAACAACAAATTTCTTGTTTTCAAATAAGCATTGCAAATAGATTGGATATTTAACGTGGGACGTGAGAATGCATACCATATGTTAACATACCTGCGCTATCTTGTGAGGGAAGGGTCCGGGTTTCTCTTCTTCCACATAAAAAGCGTTCCAGATCCATTCTCTCTTTTGTCTAACCAGCACCGGATGAGATTCCTTCTTCACGATGTCAAACGAGGCTTGTTTCTCTGCTACCACCCAGAGAAGTCCAGAGATTTGAGCGATGTGGAGGAAGAAGGACAAGGCCAAAACGGGCATAAGTCCTGTCCACGGTTGGAGCCACGCCATCATCTAAGATGAGACGAGGGAGGAATTAGAAGAAGAGGTTGTAAAAAAAGATGAGAAAAGGAAGGAGCCAAGCAGGAATAAGGAATGAGAAGAGAGAAATGGAGGGAGAGGAGATGAGAGAGAAGAGAGGGAGCAGAATGAAGGAGTGCAGATCACATTAAAACCACTTATCAGCTGTGGACAGACCCCTTTAGTGGGTCTGAGTGAGAATTAGATTGAAGGCCAAGGACTCGCCGTCCCCTCACAGTCGGCCGCTGAGCTCGAGGTCTAGCTATCATTTAGGACCAGGGTTCTTAAACCTTTGCAGCTTGGGACCCAAATGAAACATTTAGCCTGTCATCATGGGACCTGCACTGAAAGCATATCACCAGCATGGTGATGTGGGGATCTATTAAACATAGGCCTGTGACCTATTTTAGGTCTTGACCCATTGGTGTTGTGTGAGAGAGGGCGACCGACTGAGACGGAGAAAGAGGATGGATGTCTTTATCAGTCATTAGAAAGGCCACTTTCCAAAAAGGGACTGTTGACATTTTGAATTTTTGATGGCTATTTTCTCTTCACCCCTTTTAAAAAACAGCCAAATAAATGGAGAGCAAAGAGAGTTGAGTATGAATCTTTTTCATATATTAAGTCATGTGCTTAGTGATGCGTAATGTAAATCTTCTTTAGGTAAAAGTGTTCAAGCCCACATTAATACGATTTCACTTTACAGTGACCATAAATACTGTCACTCTACCAGAGCTCATTACATTAGGTTCATTGTTTGAGGATACAATGAACTGGATTCCGGCCCAAAACTACTACTTTTGTTTCAGACGGAAAATAAGTCCTGCTTTGTTCCTTCTCCGCTACAGTGACATGGTGATCAAGATGATCATTCTTTACAGCTTTTTTTATAGCTTGTTCTGAGGTAAATGAACCAAAATCAATCATTTCATGCAGTTTTTGAGAAACATTACTGCAGCATTACTTCTGTCTGAAAGCAGAAAACATTATGGTCCAAAATAAAAGTAGATAATCCACTTGGCATTGAGAGAACGACTGAAGTCCACAATTGATGGAAAAAATGTAGAGACACTCCAAGTAAAGAAGTCAAACATCATTACAGTCACAAATGTTTGTGTAAAGTTTCATGACACTCAAGATAATAATTTATCAAATAGCTTAGTCCTAAGAGGGAAAATTCAAACCAATGTCACAGGAGACTTTTACTCAGTGTTTTAGGACGTGCAAGGGTGGACTCACACCGGTAGCGTGGTGTTTGCATTGCATCTAAAGAAAGTTGTGATTTCTGATTCGGCTCCTACGTTAATTTTCTGGAGCTTCCACACCAGTTGTGTGGCTGCAGCCTTGTGCTGACTAAAGTTTCAAAGTGCTACTAGTTCACATCTGAGGTGAGCACCTGAACAATACGCCGCTAAAACATTAGGTGGTTATCATATTGACCTCACATCAGCAACTATACACGTTCGATTTAAAGAACTATCATCAAACAAATCAGTGATGGATTTCCAGACCAGTGCACTCGCATGTAGGTCTGAAGTTTCAACCTGGTAATGAGAGCCGTCGCTTTGCTGAAGAAGCATCATTATGAAAGTTTGATGCACACAGAAGTTCAGCAACGTAAACAAAACACATTCTGCTTGACTCCACCATTAATAAGTACAGGTTCGCTCCATCCCTTCCTCGTAACCCACACTTACTCACAACATTCACTACTTTGACGTCTGTCTATTTTAAACTGTTTTAAGACGAGATAAGAATTGGTATTAGATTTTAGATTTGGCCAAGCAAAAACAATCTCATTTGATTCATGCTCTTTGGCTGATTAGACGTTGGAAGACATTTCTGTGTCTTGCATCACCTTCCTTCTGCCTGTAAGACATTTACAGAAAATAAATTTGTACAAACACCAGTGGTTCAGTGAAGTCCCCCCAGTTCTTTCATACTTTCTCACCCCTCTGTATTTGCTTCCATCTCCCCCATCACTCTTGTCTCCCCCCACTGAGCTCTATCTAATAAAGCAGAAATGCCAGGCAAATAATCTTCAAAACACTTTAGCCTCTGTGCTCTGTACTCTAGTAGATATCTCAGCGCAGCCCTGTGCCATCCCAGTAGACAGATTAGTGCATCTTATTGTCTTCCAGCCATTAGCAGCGGAGAGGGAGAAAGAGAGATTATGATGAGGGGATTATACCGGCACAGTTCTTCTCTCTCTAATGGCATAATCTCGTATTCTGCTGACCTCCCCTGACCTCTTCACACAGCTCCCCAGAAATCAGCACGTACAAAGACTCAGCAGTGGTTTTGGCCTTTGCTTGACATCCTTTTGTTCAGGTTTTATTTTTCCTCATGTGTTTTCTTTGTTTGTTTTCTATTCAGGGCTCAATTAAGTTAATAGAAATGCTTTCATTGCATTTTACGCTGGACTTGTGAATGAAAGAGAGAGCGGCGTCTAAGTGTACCGCGAGTATCTGCGAGTGATCATAAACAGGATCTGATCACAACTAAATTGTAACCGGATCATGAGAAACTGTATTAATCTCACCTGCTGTCCTTTTACTTTATGACTTTGTTCTCACAAAGTAGCTTTATGTGATATATAAACTGCAAGCTATAATCTATAACTATTTTTTATATAACTAACTTGTTGGATTACCAAACTTTGTACCGTGCGACAGCTGCTGTGAGGTGCAAACACACTCGTGATCACAGGTTCACTAATGGACTTTATGCCAGGTTACAGCGCATTTACAACAGACCGGTTTGCTGATTCTGATCACAGGGAGGAAGACGCTGAAGTGAGGATGAGAGGTGACATTTACAATGATGGCTGCTTTTTCTTTTTTCTGTATCTGTGTAGCTCAGACTCCCAGAGCCTCAGGACCTATATCACCGCGAAGAAAAAGCTGTTCTCATGTTTGCAAGTTACACGATTTCTCAAGTTATTCTAGTCATATGTGAAGAAGATCTCAGCTGCTTTTTCATGGGTGCACACACACGTCTGATTTTCAGGAGAAAGGAGACGACGAAGAATTTTCTGATATCCAAGTGAGGAAAATGGCTTAAAGGATCATTACAGCAATCATTACAGCAATATTATTTTTGACTTGCTGATCAATGCAAAGTGGATCTACATTTTATGAGTAAATCCAAATGCAATATTAAGTGAAAATTGTGCAAAACAAAGTGTTTATGTTTAATTGAAGTAAAAACAGGTCATTTTTGTGTCAGCAGAAGTCTTGGTTGTGATTTGCGCTCTAGCCACACTAATGGCTCTAAGAAGGATGTGCTGTGTGGGGGAACAAGTGAATGAATGTCAGATGTGCATTTTGGACTGTTAATTATCATTGTATCGTACACATGTATCAAACATGATGTTTTACTGAGGCTTGTTATACTGATGTACATTGTGTGGCCTGCAAAAGCTCATAAGATCACTTACATGCCGGTTTTCCTTAACATGCCTCTTTTAATCTTTTTTATAGCCAGATGATGATGGTGCAGACTCTCTCTCTCATCCAGGTCATGACAGTCCTCAAAGGCTTGAATCAAGGCAACTGGATTACCAAGAAAAGGAAATCTAGTTGCCTTGATACAAGCCTTTGAGGACTGTCATGTGACACGTCAGTATTCCTGCCACCCTTCAAACGAGAGCATTGACGTCCATGGATAAAAGAGCAGTGTTGGTGAGACGTCACTTCTCTGCATTTGTAACTTTAAAAAATGGGAAGGAACCAAATTCCTGTGTTTTGAATTGCTTATTCTGGTTTAGTTGGGGGGTTTTTTTGTCTTTTGCATGCAAAATGTACAAAATGTACCGTTACATGTACCCAAGTTGCACCGTGGTGATTGCCCGAGCACAGTAACCGTCTTCGCGAGTCAAATGAACACGAGGGTTCAGTCCTGCTGGGGCCCTGGCGCGAGCATAAATCGCTTTCTGTTTGTAATTTCACCACACACGGCCCACTCCACTGAACCTTAACACATGTATTTCACACTTTGAGAAGTCTGCGGTTTAAGATTATGATAGACATGTTTCCTGACAGGGTCCTTCTCTCCGGCTTTTATTGTGCACATCCTTCCGTTTCAGCGACGTCTGAACAAACAAGCCGGTCACACTACGTCCCCATGTTCTTACTCAACGAGAGTCCTTATTTCACTTCAGGAGAAAGAAACAGACAAGCTGCATCTTTTGTAATAAGTTTTAAAATGAATCATCGTGTTGCAAATCAGTATTACATCACGTCTGATGTGGTTGGTCATGTCTTCATGAAAGGTTCATACCATCGGAACCTTTAAATGGAAAAGCTTAATCATGTTCATGTTCTGCAATTGGATGAGACAGTAAACGCCTACGCTGCTGTAAGATTCTCGTCAGAGTACGATTTGTAGAAACAAAATGGCTGCATAAATAAAAGAAGACGCACATTAAGAGCGTGAATGAGGAAGGCACAGTAAAGCGCTTTGTGGAGGACAGACAATGTTAAAACAGACTAGTTACGAGCAGAACATTTCATGTAATGAGATCAGTTTGCATTTTAATAGACATTCAGTCAAAAAATAATTATTTTTATAAATGACTTTACTTTTACTGCAAAACATTTCAGTAATGGACAAAGTAACGGACCAACTGAAATAAAATTCAATTCATACACCCAAAAGATTTTAATTTGTAAGTTGCTGAGCAGGTCATTGACGTTTGACTTGTTAGTTTAACGTAGTTGTTAATAAAACTCATTGCAGATGAGTTGTTAGTTTCTTAAGCTGAGCTGAGTTCATGTATCACAAAAGTCACTTTAAATGTTTTGTGACTCAGAGCTCAGATTGATTGAGATTTTTTCCCTAAAAGGGCTTTTTTTTTTTTTTCATCAGCATTTCCTCCTTCAAAATCCAGCGTCCGTTCCTCGTCTTTTATCAGCACCAGGAAGTGTAAACACAATGCCTTCTGGGAAATACCATTTGGTCAGTTAATTTCAGGTCATTAGTAAGTTGACACGCCCTTCCTGGTATTGAGTTCAGCTGCTGACTGCACGTCTCTCCACGCTGACGTCCGTACACCCGTCACCCAGCTTTTGTTTCCCGTTCTTTTTTCTCATTTGTTGAATTGATTTTATTTATTTGTTTGTTTCTCTCGGTCTGAGGCTGACTCAAACTTTACTTTTCTCATCCCTCTGCTTGTACTTTTTCTTTTTAACTCGTTCACTCGATTGAACTTCTCAAGGTGAATGGCGCATCTTGTTTTTCACACAGACTATTTCAGGCTTTTGTCAGTCATTCCCTCCGCTGGCTTTTCTCACCTTTTCATCCTCTTTTTAAACGCCTCCTCACACTCTCGACTTCACCTTTAAAAGCAAATTTAGCAGTTTAGAGGCGAGGAAATACACGCCAGTGCACCCAGTTCAGCATATTCAGATCTCCAGCCCCCTTTAAATCTTTTACAGCCACATTAAAAATAGAGCGCGCTGGGTGACGTTTACCAAGTTGAGGAGTCAAATAACATTGACAATTTATGATTTACTTTCTTTTGATAATTGCTTTAAAAACTGCCAGTGTCGGCACACAAATCTCACAAGAGGATTATTCAAAGTTATTTCCAGCATCATTTATCAAAGAGATCTTTTAGCGCTATGAAGAATAAATAACATCCAGGAATATCTGTAATTGCATCTGTACGTTGTCCGCAGGCAAGAGTGCGTGCGACAGTGACAGAGGTGCAGAAACAGGCAGACGCAGCGATACAGTTGTCAGTCTCTGATGTTTTGTGACTGACAGACGGGTCTGACCTCGTTTCAGTCTACCAAGGCTGCTGCACCAAAAACTAACAAGACTCCTTCTTCCTCTCGGTCACTGAAGGGTGTTTGAAGTTAATGCTTAAATTTCTTGTCATTTTTGCATTTCAGAGCTTGAAATGTTCAATGATGAAATGTTTGAAGAGACAAATTGAGTCTTTCGACTCAGCCCTTCTATCGTTCGTCAAATCTCGACACCTGGCAGTCATGAAGCAGTGATTGTTTTTGTCTTTTGTCTTTGATAAATGATCTCAGGCAGATCTCTAAAGGTAGCAGTATTTGGCACTTTACAGTAAAATAATAAAGAGTTATTTCTGTTTGATGACTGTAGTCTGATTACACAGATCCAAAATCATCACATGTCCTTCATCGTTTGGTGATTCAACTAAAGGCGTTTTCTGGAAGTCACCAATTAGTCAGAGTGTGACTAGAAATAAACATCGGGAGTGTCTTCCTCCCAGTTCCGAGACTGATATGTGACTGATGGCCAGAAAGTCGGCCCACCAGACTGGAACCACAAAAAACAAAAGTGCCAACACTCTGCCATAAATTAATAAGTCGAGGCCTCACACAAACGATTAGAATAGCAGAATAACGTGTGCATTCACGCTTCCCTTTGAATAAACTTTGATTTTGTAGGAATGTGAGCTGCTACTACTTCAGTTCAAAACCTCAGTCAAAAGTGTTGATTTTCACCCAAAATATGTCACTTGACTCGATTTCTTTAGAGTTTGTTGAAACTGTCCCTGGTCCCTCACAGGATAAAGCTTGTTGATTTTGATAAACACATAATAAACTTTTTCTTATTGCTCTAACATAAAAATGTCTATTCAGACACAAAGTTCTGCATAAAGGAGCAAGCTGACCGCTATGACGCAACATCTGGGGTTAAATGAGGTGAATCTTGTTCTGTTGTTTCAGGCCATGCAAACATTTTACATTTACTGTCCATCTCTGTGATAAAACCACAAAATAAGCAAAATGTGTAAGTAAAGGAGCTTCTTTCTTGAAGTTGTGCTACTTGTAAATCTTTCTGTGACACTGTTTAGTTTGTTTGAGTCTGCTCAAACTCTGAGTTTGTTCCCTTGGGTGCATTGAAATCTGTGATTCTTTCATTTATTTATTTATTTTTTCCTCCCAAATATTGTAGTGCGTGTCTGTTGCTGAGATTAAAGCAGGTTTAATCACAGAGCAGCTCAAAACAATCTGTCTGCCAGCAAATCACACCGCCACTGCCACAACAAATACAGTGCATACTCTCTCTCTCTCACACACACACACACACACACACACACACACACACACACACACACACACACACACACACACACACACACACACACACACACACACACTCTATCCTCATTGTCAAATGGAATAAATCAGATGTTAATACAGTGAGCTGGTCACAAATGGCTTTGGGCAACCAAAATCAATGCTAATGGCAAATATTAATAGGAGAGTTGTTCACACCGACTGACTTCAAAAGTGATTCCTGACCGTCTCCACTGAGTGCAAAACCAGTCATTTCAGTTTCAAGCTCCCCTTTCTGTTTCAAGGCTTAAACAAAGCATCTGTTTCTGGTTCTATAAAACAAAACACAAATGTTTAAAAACTAAATAAAAACCATCGCTAAAGGAATTTTTTCTCAACACTTTTCCAGCAGAACTGGTGTAAACCAAAAGACAATGTTAAACTGAGTCCAATCACAACCATTTGCAGCACGTCAAACGCTTTAATGTTGCATTTGAACTAACCATACTGACTTTTATTTACTTTTTAAATTGATTTTGTTATTTATTTACGACCCAGTGAAGGACTGGTGGCCTGTCCCTAGTGTGCCAAAGACAGCTGGGATACGATCCGGCAGAGTGAATAGGAATTATCGAGTACCGATAATGGATCAGTGGATAGTCATAATTATCTGTCCTTAACAAACCATTCTCCTGGATGAAAAAAAAAACAATTTACAAATACTTGTAGAAAAATCTAAAACATTCTAATACAAGATTATGCATAATATGGTGAAGAAAAAAAAGTCGTATTCAGGTCGTCACAAAGGGTAAAACCTGAAGTGGGTCTTTCAGCAGTAATCAGTGACTTCAGCTGAACTAACATCACCACAGCTGGACAGCTTGTCAACCTCACTGACATATATCTGAATGAATGAACGGCTCAAATCATGAATCCTGTGTGTGTGTGCGGGAGGGTGAAGACTCCCAGATGGCACCCAAAGGATTTTCCCTGAGAGTTTTCTCTTTAGGAATTAGACCACTGGGTTTAGTAGCATCAACAGCTTTCGATGTAACAACCAAATCAAATCAATTCTATCAGTCTGGTCCACAACAGCACGTCTGCAGAGAAAATTCACCGCTACAAAAAATATCATCAAATTCACAAGAAAGATGGAATTTTATCTTACTCAGGAGTTTTTGATGAAACTCAGGACAAGCACGCAACAATAGGCAGCTTGAGAAATTGTCTGAATGACCTCTCTTTACAAACAGAGGTACAGAAATCTTGCTGGAGGTGTTATTCTTTCCTTTTATTCGTGGCACGAAGTGTTGATAAATTAGGTCTCTAACACATTATATATGCATATCAGGGAAGTCTTCAGCTGACAAAATGACAGCAGTCAACTGACAAGATCATCACTTCATTTTAATATTAGATGTGAGTCATCAATACTTCATACACAAACCAACTTGAACTTGACAGCTGTGATGGAACATTTTCTTCCCAATGTAGAGCACTTCTAAATGAACAGCTGAAGACCTCCTGGTGGATTTAGTTATTTTTTTCCTGCTGTGTCTCTAGATCATCCTGTATCATCTTAATGGCCACAACCGTCTGTCTCCAGGAATGACAGTCCACCCTCTGGGGAAGCAGGAGGGGGGGCAGCATTCAATTACAGCATTCAAATCTACACCGAGCTGTCGGAGAGAATTGGAATAACATATGTGAACAGAGACGGAGGCTGACAGGTTGGTCTTAAAGTGGTTATCACCGTCATTTTAAGTTATTTCTCTACCTTCAATAACCCCACTATTCCCATGCATTTCACCCTGGAGTGACTGGGAAAATAGCCCGGAGCATTTTCAAAGGATATGGGTTACATTTTCTGGCGACACTGATGTACACAGCTTTTCAATCAGAGGGAAATTGTATATTCGCGGTGCCGTTTGCTGAACAGCTGTGGCACCAGCTCTCATGCTCATTATCTAGGTACATGCACACATATTAAACACTTGAACAACATTTTTTTTATTTGCCAAAAGAGTAAAAATAAATTTAAAAAAAAACTTACCACACAAATTGATATCAAGCAGAACTGCTGAAACTGGAGCGCAGCTTGCGGCAGAAATGACCGGCGGAAGTCGGAGATCGGAGCTCAACAGAGGCAAAAACCATCAGATGACTCCGCTGTCCTTAGTCCTGGTAACTGTTTTTTTTTTTCTTTTTCCTACTGCTTTTCCCCAATGTAGAAATAAAGCAACAGGTGTTGTACAGGAAGGGATTTATCTCTTGGGCTTTGTATTTTTGTTTTGTTTTTTCCTACGGCTTTGTTGCAAATCCTCCTCTGGAATGTCAACCAGATAAGAAAACCAGTGATGATGGGGAAAAAAAGTATGATTGTGCCTCTTGAACAAGAATGAATCCCAAAAATGAATGTCAAAAGACAAACTAAGAATCAGGACACTATAAATGAGAGAATTAAAAAAATGAAAGAAGTAATTATATAAATCACCTAACAGGTATCTACCGGGATGTTACTCTGGAAAAGTCTCTTCCTTTATGTTTTTCCCTTCTCAAGCAAGCAGAAACTCCTGGAACTCCAACACAGGAGTAATTTACCCTTAAAATGTCTTTATCGGCCTCAGTCCCTCCTCAGGTTGCCAAGGTTTTTTCCTCAGGTGAGAATCCAGCAGGTTCCAAGTCTCTCTTGCTCTCTTTCCTCCAGTCGCCTCTGATGTGGGTTTTTTTTTTATTTTCATCCAGTGTCCGAAGCTTTTGAACCACAGCTGTCCGACCAGTACGGTCCTCTCTCACACACAGGTCACTGCCCACTTCCTCTTCCTGTTATTTTTTGGTTAGTGTTTTTGCCGGTCTTCACTGCTACTGTGGCTTTTCCTATCCTGGGGAGAGGGAAGCAGAAAGGGATGGTTGTATATGGGGAGTCGCGGGACTGGTGAAAAGACGGAAAGAAGAAACTGGCAGAGAAGTAGAGAGGGGACGCATATGTCAGAACAGCTCAGAGACAAACGGAGAGGCAGAGAAAGCAGCCGGCTCATGCTCATGAAGCAGATGGAGTGAATGTGTGAGAGAGAAGGGAGGGAGGGTGATGGAGTAAGGTGAGAGAGCGCTACTCCCGTCCGTCTCTGCGAGAGGTAGAGATGGAGAGTGGAGGGAGGGATTTATTATTCACGTGTGTGAGATACGGATTAAGTTAAACAGGTTATTGGGGATAATCCTGAGAGATTTCCCCACATGAGGCTAGTAAATATTTCAGAGGGCTGACTTTAGTGTTTCAGCCCGTGTGTGTGTGTACGTGACAAAGAAATCATGTCTAAGCCGGTAAATGAGATGAGCTGGATGCTTTGATACACGCATACACACACACGCGTGCGCCCGCGCACACACACGCACACACACACTATCTCAACCCCCTTGCTTGTCTCTTTGGGGGCAGTTTTTCGTTAGTAAGTTGGGCAGGGTAGCCAGCTTTGTGTGTCTACGTGAAACCTCCACCAACAGCGCTCCATCCTTTCTTTGTAACTGTCATCCCCACCTCCTCACTCTGCTGGCTTCTCTCTCTTTGCTCACTCTCTTGTTATTTGTAGTTTCGGCTAAGCACTTGCATTGCTTCTTCTTACAATACTTTCATCACATCTTGCTGCAGTTTTGTCAGACAACACATATTGAATGTTTGCTATTTTAAAAAGCTGTGCATGTATTGTCTCCATTACTTCTTTTCAACTGAAGTGGTTCCAGTTCGGAGCCAGTGCCTAATTTCAAAACTGTTTTGCATTTTGAAAGCAAAGGAATGAGCTTAATGGATGGAAAGTCGCTTCTTCTGTGGGACAAACTTTCCACATACATCAGAGGCTGAGGGTAGGATTACAACGACCAACAATAGAAACCAAAATGGGAGATTCCTTACTTCAATTAAAAATAAAGATCTTGTCAAACAGGAGCATTAGGTTTTAAGTTTTAGAATATACAGTCAGCTTTTATTGTAAACATCAACAACCAAAATGCTGATCTGTAACTTGCATTTATAAATATATACCAGACTGACAGGAGAACACAAGACTCTTTCTAAATATCTAAAACATAAAAGTACCTTAATTTAGGGATCAGAAATGTGGAATGTGGAATGGAAGTATATTTTTATATTATGCATTTTGATTTTTCTATAAGTGCATGTCGTAAATGCTTGTCAGGACTGCGTGAGCAGTTTTATAAACGCAAGAGACCAGGAAACTAGGAATAATGTTTTTTATTAGTAACATAAAACAGTGAGAGTAGGACATCACAAAACACTCAAAAAAAAAAAAAGCACAAAGCAAACACAAAACACACAAGGAGGCACAACAGAGAGCACGAGATACTGAGTGGCACATTAACAAGGAAAGGAGGAAAGTAGGAAAGACAATAAGGCGGACGGCGCAATCAGGGAAAACGAAACACAGGTGGCATTAATCAGAGACAGAGTGAAGTGATGAAACGCGAAACTTGTCATAGGGTTGGCTAAAATCATGAGCGATCACATTATGAGGACAGTCCCGACCAGTTTCTAATAATATAATCCTCTGAACGCACCCACAAGACAATTCAGTCAGACTTACTCCGTTCACCACCATGTTTGTGAGGTAAAAGTTGACATCTGGTTGGTGAGGCGCCTAGTCTGCTCGCTCTCATTTGCAATGGGTGTTTTCAGTCAGAATCAAGAATTGTAAATATCAAACATTTACATAACACAATAATCAAACTGGAGGTCACTTCAGAGGGCAGCCTCGAGGCTGAGCAGACCTCTGTGGGGTTTGACACCCTGCAGCAGGGCGTTAACTTGCTTAGTGTTGACAAGAATAGGTTTGGCACAAGAACAAGGACAGGGTCTAGGACAGTGGCTGTGATTAGGGCAAGGTTAGGAAACAAAGCAGGAGGCAGAGCTGGATCCGGGGCTGCAGCTGAGTTTGGGTCTGGGCTTTGACTGGTCGAGGCTGAAAGAAAGGCTGCTGCTGTCTGTCCAGGGAGTGGAGCTGGGTTCGAGTAAAGAACGGGAATAGAGTCATACACAGAGTCAGGTTCAGGGACCAGAGCTGACTCAGGGCCAAGGAACAGAGACAAGTCAGGGTCAGGGACTGGAGGCAAGTATGGGTCTGGGTCAGATACTGCAGCTGATTGGTTGAAGGCATGCCCATTTGCAACAGACAGAACATAGTGCCTCACGCTCCCAGGGGCAGGTTGGTTGTGGCAGATACAGTTTATGAAAAGTGTTGTAGACCAACCCAGAGACTGGTTGAGGTACAACTTTGGCCCCCTCGGAATCAGGATGAGCTGTCCATGTTCTCCCTCGGAGAATATGTCTTTCCTTTCTTGTCGCATGTAGACATTTCAGATCATTAAACAAATTTTTAATTTCATTTTAAATATGAAATTACTGACAAAATAATGAAGGTTATTTAGCAGCGGATGGATGGATGGATGGATGGATGGATGGATGGATGGATGGATGGATGGATGGATGGATGGATGGATGGATGGATGGATGGATGGATGGATGGATGGATGGATGGATGGATGGATGGATGGATGGATGGATGCATGCATGCTCCTCCTACTGGTGACCTGTCCAGGAAACATCTCTGCCTTCCACATGAAGACAGCTGAGATAGGGTTCAACAGACACCCTTCCCCCTGAATGAGAGTCAGTGGGCATAGATAATGCATGGATGGATTTTCCTGCACTTTTTACCCTTAGAATAAATATGAAAAGGTTGCTTTAATATTTTTAATCAATATTTCGGTTTTACAAACTATTTTTAATATTGCAGCCTGGTCATAGGTGGTGTGGCTGACAGAAATGCAGCGAAAAATAGCTGTATTCTGGATTTTGACAAACTGGATAAAAGTTTCTCAAATAAAAAACTGTGCTTTATTTATTCTCTATAATCTAAGAGTTAATTTAATGCCATTTTGAGCAATCTACATGTTGTAGATTTTGAACTGGACCTGGTAAAAGAAGTTACTGCTCTAAAATGCAGTGGAGTGGTCCTTTAGTCTTCTGGCCTATAAAATTTGCAGGGATTCTTCTTTTTTGTCAATGTTTTTACAGCAGTTTCCGTCCACTTTTTTCTGTCTCTTATGCAGGCTTGCAGAAGTTCACTACTGCAGCTAAACCCACAAAAATAACCACGGCCCTTCATGGAATATATGGAATTAAAATAAACAGAGCCCTGAAATAAAAACATGAAAACAGTTATTTAGTTGTGAATGAATGGCTCTCCATAGTTGCTGAAATATATTAATTTTCAATAAGGTATGTCATTTTGAAAAAAGAAAATTAAAACAAAGAGGGCTATTTAGGAAGGGGTAAAAGTGTGTGTTACTGTGATTTGGTGACCGTGCAGATGAACCTCATCATCCTGCAGTGATAAGTTGCTGGTAAATACCATCAGGCTGAGTGTTTACGTCAGCACTTGGCGACATGTATAACAGTTATGTGATGATGCAGCAACGCAGCAGAGCGACTCCACCTCTGACAAATTAAGTACTGTAGTAGTATACAGTTTTGTTTTCCACAGTGGAGCAACACAGCTGTCACATGTTCTGATGTGAAATCAGGTTGTAAATGCAAACTTAAACAAGGTTTGGTCAAAAATAGTCTCACTGCACTTAGAACAACTGTCAGGAAAAATTAGATACCTATCTTTGTCCAATGTTCAGGTGTTCAAAAAAACCCATCCATCCATCCACCCATCCACCCATCCATCCATCCATCCATCCATCCATCCATCCATCCATCCATCCATCCATCCATCCATCCATCCACCCACCCATCCATCCATCCATCCATCCACCCATCCACCCATCCATCCATCCATCCATCCATCCATCCATCCATCCATCCATCCATCCATCCATCCATCCATCCATCCATCCATCCATCCATCCATCCACACTGTTCTCCTGAATCCGAGGTTCAACTATTGGGCAAGTTCCCCTCTCCAGTACCCTGGCATAGACTTTCTAGTGAAGCTGAGAAGTGTGTGATAGAAAAGAATAGCTATTCAGTAATCATCCAAATGTTATTCTAAATAAAGCATGTTCTTTATTAGAAATATCTTTCTTCTCTGGTTTACTACACAGCAAGTGTTACTTTATCTGCAAAAGACACAAACACAATATGGGGAGGCTAGACGCATCCATCTGAAATGCATTACTTTGAAAACTGTACTGAGTATCGCGAAAACAAATGGATCCGTGTGGACCAACAGAATCCTTTTCCTTCTGTTGCAGTTAAACAGTTCGCCATGAGACAGGCTGGTTTTAAACACCAGCTGGTGATAATAAGATGTGTAATGCTTTTTATATGTTCCATTTGTTTTCACTGCTCTTACAGATGGTACATACTGTATGCACTACATGGATGGTGCAGAAAGTGAGACAGCAAACAAAAATATGTTAGAAAATAAAGATGAATAAAGTGTTTTTAAAGGAGTGAAGCAAAACTAACACTGACACTGCACTGCAGTTTTTTACAGAAGGTAACGGTAAACTAGGTAATTTAAAATAGGACTACACAGATCGTCAAGCAGACAAATACAGACACCTCTAGACGGGGGGGCGGGGCGACTATGACCTTTCCAACTTGTGAAAAAGAAAACAATTTTTAGATGCTTTTCCGCTGGAACCAACACCAAACTGGCTCCAGAGCAAACAGATGTAAAAAGGGAACTATGTAGCAACCTATTTTGTTTTTCTTTGATATATATTTAAAACAAGATGCTCGTCTATTATTGGCTGTAAAAATAGAGACGTTTGATATTTTGGTATTTTTCTAATCAAGAGCCTATATTTGGTTGAGGCACAATAATATCCATCTGTATAAGACAACCCCGAGGAGTCCACGTGCACCGAACAAGCCCAGTACTTTTACACACGTGCATGAGCACCAACCGTCTTTCCACACTGTTGTTGGTTTCTCCCTGTTGTTCACATGACATTATCGCAATATGAAGCTCAACGCTGGGGACATGCCAACGCAAACAGCTCCGGCAAAAAGAGCAAAAAATAAAAAGCAGTGTGGTCAGACGACATCGTTTAATCAGGCTTCAGCTCCACCGTGAGTTGCTCTGGCCAGTCATACACAGTCAGGAGCAGATTTCCGGTGACTTACTTTGCAACATCAGTGCCATACTTCAGCGCTTAATTCGACACCATGAGAATGGAGGATAAAAATTCTGATGCCTGGATAATTAATAAGTGCTGTCTAAGAGGACTTGCATCATTATAAAGACATCATGTTACATTCGGCTTTGCTTTTGTAGAGACTTTTTCACGTCTGCTACATTTTTGTCTCCCTGGAGTACCACACACTAAGTGCTTTCTTGTTTTTAACAAAGATGCAGCGTCTCACTTCAGGGAAAATCTTTTTCCTTCTTCTCGCCTCCTCTGTCAAAAAAAGAGCCTGCATGTGTGAGGGTTTGTAAAACTGCCATTTCAGACAGATAAGAGACTCCTGGATGACAGTTACCAATGACAGAGAAGATAAAAACCTGAAGGGCACTAACTTAAAAAAAATGTCAGTTTTAACATCTGACACAGTTTTTGTTACTTATAAGTACTATATAATGCATATTGAGTTTTTTCTATTATTAAAAGTTAAGCCTATACGTTATATTTAATTGAATATAATTTATCTGCACTGGAAGGAGAGTAAAAACAGATGTAAGTATGAAAACTAAGGAGGAAACAAAAGCATTTAGTCCTCATGCTGGCTGTCATTTATTTCTCAGTTTGACTGAGGCGACAATGTTCTCGAGTGATGGTTGTCTCTTTAACAAACAAGCAAAATGTCACATAGATGATGGAAAGTCTCTTGTTTACATTTCCCTTTCCCTGTAACTCTCTGTGTTTCTCTTTTCTAAAATCCTCATGCTCTTGGCCTACTTTCCTCAAAAACTCTTTGGCACTAAAAATTGGATCTGTGCTCCACTCTTGACATGTTAGGAAATGGGCGATATTCCCCCACTGGTGGTTTGACTGGAAGAAGATCACGGGGGCCGAACATCAAGCACTGGAGGACTGAAAGCAAAAGACGTGAAGGAGAGATGGAAAAATGTTAAACACAACAGGTCTTTTAAAATAGGGTCTGTCTGCCTAGAGGGTCCACTTTCATCATTAACACCTGCAATGCTTTAGCTATAAACTTTTTCAGAGAGCAAGCAGAATCACATTAAATAAATCACCAGTGGAAACAGTCATACACATGTTGGTCATTCACGGTTAAGGCTCTGTAGTCGGCTCAAGCTCTGAAAATGCTGCAGCTTATAAAGCTCAAGAAAGAAAATGCTGCAGATAGTTTGGGCTATTAATCCCTTTGTGTGTGACAGATACTCCAGAGTAAACATTTCCAGAGGTTTAGTAGGAATCTATTTGTTTTCCAGTGCCTTTTCACGCTCAAACATCTTGATAAAGATCAGTTAACGGTGATGAAAACATACTCAGAAGAGGTTTTCAGGCGTTGAGCTCCTAATGAGCAGTGTCACTCATGTTTAAAACATTGGAAAAGGTGCTCTCTTTACCCAAAGACTGTTCTGATCAGTGACAAAAAAAAATAAAACTTTTAAAAAGGTAGTTGAGAGTTACGACACACTGGCTTTTTACGGTGACAGAAGTATTACAGCCACATGAATTGATTTTTAATAAGTGCTTCAGATATGAATATTCAACATTTTGCAGGGAAGCCTTGAAAGTTCTGCAGTGTGTTTCCGACCTGTTGGACCGTTTCATATCGAGTTGAATCCTCAAATAATTTAGTCAGAGGTTGTAAGTGGATCCCAGAAACTTTTTAAAAGCTGAAGGGATCGTTCTTTTCCAACAGTCGCACCTCAGTTGTGGAATCCAGCCTTTCATTGATTCCCTTCCCCATATTATACTTTTCCCGACTTTGAAAAGGTTCAACATTGAATGTTAGTGTATTTTACCCTGTTTTTAGGCTGTCTGACCTCAATCTGTAAATAAAGAAGTTAACAGCAGCCCCTTCTGTTACCTGAGAGTCTGTTAAAAGCTACCATTACTTCCTCTCCAAGTCAAACTGCTCAATTCTCCACAACCCGTCGATACCAATGACTAAGCAAAGCTTCATCCTCGGACCAGCAACAGCAACATATACATATCAGAACAACAGACTGCTATGACCATGTGACCCTTCAGTAAATTATCACAGACAGACAAAGTTAAAGCTCTATCAGCCTCATTTAAATACCACGTTGCAGGTTCCTGTGTCCTATTTTTTTCGTAAATTCATTCAGCATTGCAATAAACAGCCTTCTGTCTGGTAGATACTTTCAGATATTTTTTTCCCCTCGGGTTTTATTTAATCTGTTGTGGAAAGCTTAGAGTTTTCTTGGCTTTACAATCCAACATTAGCCTAAAAAATTCACACAGTCTCATCTGCTAAACAGGATAATTACAAGTCTTGGGGCTGAAATTAGTTGTTCTTGCTGCTGTTTGGCTCGTGCTTGCATCATCAGGTGAAGTGTTTGGGCTTGTGAACAAAGCGTGCCAGCGAGACACCGAGTATTGAGACACTGAGTATCGACAAGTGGAGTACAAGGTGTGATAAGATGGGAAAAAAACACAAAAAACAAATGTGAATAAAACTATGAGAGCAGGCAACAAGCTGTGCCCTCACTTAACCAGTTTTGATCCAAAGCCATACTGGCATGTGCCGTTGGAGCAATATAACAATCCATAAATAAGAGCAGCAAAAGTCAAGTTCTGTAAGGAAATGAAATGTTTTCACTGCTCAAATCAAAGGTATGGTAATTCTGTTGCAGAAAGTCAGGAATCCAAGTTTACACTAATTATTTTAAGGAGCTGCTTGGCTTAATGGCTCTGAATATTTTCACACCTTCTAAGCTGATCACTAAATAAATGTTGTGTGTATTTTCAGTCACGTATCATTAGTTGCACTGCAAGATCATTGTTAATCACCAAACCACTTCCAGAAGGTTATTAGAAAGGCATTATGTAAAATTCAGCATAGTTATCAAGACGGCTGAACGCTTTTACAACCTTTCTCACCGTGTTATTGCATCAGGGACGCACGCCGTGCATTTCTAACGCTGCATGTCCTTTGTATTACCTCATTTACAACAGCTGTTGTGAATTTGGGTCAGACATGCAGGGATTATATATCAAATTCAACACAGACACTTGAGCAAATGAACCGAAATATCCAATATCATGTCTGTGATTAGACGACCCATCATGCTGTTAAGCCTCTACTTCTAGCTTAGCTTCCACGGTCCGAGCAGCCTAAATTGCTAACATATGCACCTATTCCCGCTGGATGATACGTTTTGTAATGCATTACACCCAAGAGAACAATAGCTGCCTCCCTTTCTAAGACCCGGTGGTGATGGAACACGGTCAGATTTGAGAGTTTCTACCCATCTTCGGCCTATTTATATCACATTTTTCTTTCTCTGGTGGATAATAAAGCCATAAAATCACAGTGCAACCTGGGCAAGACACATGATGTATAGCAGAAAAATCATCAATCAGCAGCAAAGTATTAGTGTGGGTTAGGTGCATCCTCATGTAGTGTCGCAAAAGCAGCAATAAGCGCAACATGAATGCACAGAATGATCTTAAATGGATTTTGTTCTGTCAAACCCATCAAAACAAAGTCGCCTAACACCGGTGACAAGCAGGATGCAGCTTCCAACGGCTGGCTTCTACATTTTTCATTGTTCTGTGACATCGTACAATATTGTTCAGAACAGCAACATGGTGTCAAGAATTTAGAGCTTTCAACAAGTAAAGCTGAGCTCTGGTTTACTGGTTGTGAAAACGTTCAGTAGAGCCAAACAAAAGAGTCGACACATCCTGCACGGCGGTCTCCTCAGACTGCGGGGGTCCCGCTTCATCTCAACAGTTTTAACAGGTCAGACCCAGTTGCATATGTATAAATTAGTGTTTGTGTCACGCTTTCCCTTGCGCGCTGAGTCGGCTGCGTCTCTGAGCTCAATGATACTGGATTCCTTGAGGTCAGGTCTGGGTGTTCACATAGGTCAGTGTGTCATAGCCTATAAAATGTAGGTTTTGCACCAATTCCTGTTCTTTTTCAGCACCACAACTGCTAGAAGTAACGTTGAAACCAGACCGCTTTTTAGCCGATGAAGTCCCATTTTGCGCTGTATAATTTAGGTGACTTTGAATTTGAAGGAAAATTCTGAAATATTCATAGTCTTTGAACTTATGGACTCTTCCATGACTTTAGCTAAAAAAAAATATATAATTTGAGTTTTTTGCCAGCTTGAATTGTTATGACACAGATCCAGATAGATATATGTTAGGACATTAACCCCCGCCGTGCCCGTGCGAGCGTGCTCGTGCGAGCGTGCTCGTGTGACAGTATCATGTCTGGTTATATGCGTGCGTCCACCATTTTTCGTGTGTGTGCGCTGTGTAAATAGACGATCCCTGAGGACAAATGATGAGGAGATGATATCTTGTGAAGTGTGCCCTTTAAAAATAGCAGGGTCGCTGTCAACAATACTCGGGTCTGGATGAGCTCTCTGGTTCTGTGTGTGCTCCTATATGCCACCATAATCGGCGCGTGTGCCCGCCCAGCCTGCGCAGTCCTCCACTGTATATGTGGAGTCGTCCACATGTGTGTAGACAAGTAACAGCTATTAAGATCTGTCATCATGCGTGACTGATCTCTACATGCTCTGTGTGCATGTTTGTGTGCTAATAAACGTGTGAGTGCCTTCAAAGAGGTATGAGGATGCATCTATCCGGGGACCTTGTGAGTGATGTTCATAGTAATGTGAAACACTGCCCAAGGGTGACATGGATAGAGAGCAACAGAGAAGGGGATGGGAGGTAATAAAATGTGGCTGAGGAGAAAAAGAAGCAATATAAAACAAATGATGTAAGTCTTTGTCTAACTTAACGTTTCTCCCTTAGTATTTAAAGCTGCCATTTGTGAGATTTTTACTGAAAGCCAACAAAATATATGCAAGTGTATATGCAAAGTAAATAAACACACATTTTGTTGCCACGTTAAACAAAAAGATCTAATGTGTTGACAGAATAGCATCTGAAAACAATGTGCTGACGGATGGTCAACATGATGGTGCAGACGGTCCAGAATGATGGTGCTGATGGTCAACATGATGGTGCAGAAGGTCCAACATGATGGTGCTGATGGATGGTCAACATGATGGTGCGGACGGTCCAGAATGATGGTGCTGATGGTCAACATGATGGTGCAGAAGGTCCAACATGATGGTGCTGATGGATGGTCAACATGATGGTGCGGACGGTCCAGCATGATGGGGCTGATGGTCAGCATGATGGTGCTGATGGTCAACATGATGGTGCTGATGGATGGTCAGCATGATGGTGCGGACGGTCCAGCATGATGGGGCTGATGGTCAGCATGATGGTGCAGACGGTCCAGCATGATGGTGCTGATGGATGGTCAACATGATGGTGCGGACGGTCCAGCATGATGGTGGTGATGGTCAGCATGATGGTGCTGATGGTCAGTATGATGGTGCTGATGGTCAGCATGATGGTGCTGATGGATGGTCAACATGATGGTGCAGACGGTCCAGAATGATGGTGCTGATGGTCAACATGATGGTGCAGAAGGTCCAACATGATGGTGCTGATGGATGGTCAACATGATGGTGCGGACGGTCCAGCATGATGGGGCTGATGGTCAGCATGATGGTGCTGATGGTCAACATGATGGTGCTGATGGATGGTCAGCATGATGGTGCGGACGGTCCAGCATGATGGGGCTGATGGTCAGCATGATGGTGCAGACGGTCCAGCATGATGGTGCTGATGGATGGTCAACATGATGGTGCGGACGGTCCAGCATGATGGTGGTGATGGTCAGCATGATGGTGCTGATGGTCAGTATGATGGTGCTGATGGTCAGCATGATGGTGCGGACGGTCCAGCATGATGGTGCTGATGGTCAACATGATGGTCCGGACGGTCCAGCATGATGGGGCTGATGGTCAGCATGATGGTGCTGATGGTCAACATGATGGTGCTGATGGATGGTCAGCATGATGGTGCTGATGGTCAGCATGATGGTGGTGATGGTCAGCATGATGGTGCTGATGGTCAGTATGATGGTGCTGATGGTCAGCATGATGGTGCAGACGGTCCAGCATGATGGTGCTGATGGTCAGCATGATGGTGCTGATGGTCAGCGTGATGGTGCGGATGGTCCAGCATGATGGTGCTGATGGATGGTCAACATGATGGTGCTGATGGACGGTCCAGCATGATGGCGCTGATGGTCAGCATGATGGTGCTGATGGTCAGCATGATGGTGCTGATGGATGGTCAACATGATGGTGTAGACGGTCCAGCATGATGGTGCTGATGGTCAGCATGATGGTGCTGATGGTCAGCATGATGGTCCAGCATGCCTTGTAATACCATTTTGTCCTGCTAGAAGTGTTTTAAATCTATTCAGCCTTCAACCTACCTTAATATATTTACATAAAACAAAGGAAATGATGCTGTCTTAGAAGGTATTCTACTTGGACGGTATGCTGTGGGGGAATCCTCACTCAAGCTACAGCCTGTGATGGACTAAAGGAAAGGCTGACGTCCCTGTGACAAAGGGATCAGACTGTAGACCAGTGTTCCTCAGCTCCTGAGGGACAGGGGGGGAGGGGTTCTTTGGACTTCATAGTGTTTTATTCGAGGAGTTGACACATGAACTTTGTCTTTATATGCTGCCCCCATTCGGTTTGGAGTGGTATCGGGACAAAATGTTTCTTTAGTTTCCTTGTCTTGTCCACTTTCCTGTCAACCATTACTGATTGAGGAATTTAACTGCAACATGTAAGCTACTCTCACGACACTTCTCCACATCCGATTTAAATGAATGAGCCCCCGAGAGACTTGTGCGGACCTTGATACCAAGCTGACGATGATCCATACATCTGAATCAGGGCACTGCTACAAGCTGCAGAACCAGAGCTGGAGAACACCGCTGTGACTGGAAATGTGACACTGACTCACAAGTCTCAGACCAGGCTAATGTTTCAGCGGTTTGATTGTATGTGGATATTATCAAAAGAAATTAAAGCAACTTTACAAAGCACATGGATACTGAGTTAAGACGTGCATTACTTTACTGTAAAAGAGTCTTTGCTGTTCGTGTGTACGACTGTCACGTTCTGCAATACTTAAACACGGCATTTGAGTAGACTGCTCGGGTGGAAAGGCCATGATGGAAAATTCAAAATACTTTATTTACAGCACAATGAAAATGGTGGATGAGCTTCCTACCTTTTGCATCAAAGCCACTTGTATGTGAACATATCTAAAATGTGGATAAACAAGTAGAAAACAATGGAGGTCAGCAAAACAGCATGAAGCATGGAGCAGCGGCTCCTAGCAGCATGCTCGCTCCCCTGCTGGAAATGCTCGGGAGGATTCCTGTATCACACACATATACTCACTCTGTCATTTTGTTGACTCCTAACTGGGTAGCTGGCCTGGTGAGCTCTAAAGAAGTCTGCTGCTGGCATTTGTACCAACAGTATTCGCTATGAACCACTGGGGCGTGTCTTCTATACATTCAAATCTGCAACTGTGTTTTTATGGCTCTAGATCAGATAAGTGAGTCACGTAAACCTTACATGGACTCAAATAAGAACAACAAGGACATCATTTTGGATTTACCTAGCTGTAGACGGCTGTTCTACATGACAAAATTGTGTGAAATCATGTGACAAAAGGGGATAATTCCCTCCTTTTGTTCCCGGGTTACCTTGCTCAGAATAGACGGTGGAAGAACCAGTCATCCCCTTTTACTCGCAGGAGAACCAGCAAAACACAGCTCAGATTGTGGATATCAGAGCAACAACAGGGTGTATTTAAACAAGTTTGATTATAAAATAAAAAATGTCAGATGATGGCAGATGTTCAAAAAAGTATATATATTATTGTGTAATTGAGTTTTTCTAGAGGTTTTTAAAGAGGCATATTTAGACAAATGTACAGTTTTTTTTTTATTTGTGTACATTTTAGCACTTTTATCAACTATGGAGTTGTTGGTCTGTAGCTATTTGTGTAAGAAAATATTTCAGGACAGTCATGACAGATTTAGATTTTTATTTTTATTTATTTTTTTTTTGGTAATTGATTGTAAGCTGACAGAATCAATGAGCAAAATAAAGCCATGTCACTTCAGGTATTATCCAACCATAACACTGATAACACCGAATGTTTCCGAGACGCCGGATCTGTATTGTCTAATTTAGTGCCGTGAACAGAAAAAGTCTGAAACACGAACATTAATTTGTCACAAAGAAAGAATAACATGAATTAAGTGAAGTTTTCTGTCAGAATATGATTATTGATGAGGAAATGTTCAAATTAAGTACAAACTGAGAGCTTTCGTGAGGTAGCAGGCTTTTGTTTGTTGAGTTCTGGTTTCATATTCTTGTCTTTTTGTGACGTATTCACTTTGCCGCTCAGTGTTGTACTTGTGTTTGGTGGAAATGGTCTTAATCGGCTTAAAGATGAACTTTCTCCTGATTATTTGATATGCTGCAAGTCTATGTTGTACCACGCTTCGTATGATTAAAAACGGCTTAAATGATTTCTGTGTTGACTGCCGAGGGTGAAAACAAAAGAAGAAAAATGAGAAATACAAACTTAACTGCTATCTTTTTTCTTCATGTAAATGCTCCTCCAGTGTCAATTTTCAAAAGATTCCAGTCAATCCAGATATACTGGACGTAAAACGTGTAGGAGGAAAGGGCGTCGAAGAGAGTCAGAGACACTTGAAGATAAAGGACACATTCTTATACACATATGCACACATTTTGAAAGATTTTATATTTCTTATTCCCATTACAACACAGAGATAATGACCTACAATTTGCTCCGTAAGAGCGTCTCCACCTTGCTGCCTCGCCTTGTTTCACTCTCCCATCACTTCTCCCCTCTCCCACCTGTCTGTCTCTTATTGCTGCTGACTTTCATCACTCCCTACGGTCTGTGGCCGAAACCTATCAGAGGGTGAATCAATGACGAGCTGTCTGAGGGTGTTAGTGGATGCATATCTGAGATCTGAGATGAGATGTATGCCTGTGCACAGCATGAATAAAAATGTGTCTGTTTCCTCCTCATTACAGAGAGATTGCGTGATTTAATGCGCCTTGGCCAGTTCTCATTTCAGTATATTAAAAGTGTGAAAAACGCATACTAACCAGTGTGTGTGCCTGTATTTGTGTGTGTTTCTGTGAGAATACTTAACTGGTGGGGTTTAAATAATGCAGAGTTCTCCCTCTCCACCCTGACAACATCATGATTAGAGATTCAAGATTTGAAAATGTTAATGCTTTTAACACAGTTATTCCATATTCAGATCAAACTGCAGAAAGTAGCAGGACTGGAGAGGCTCATAGATGACGTATTTACACACGGACAGAAGGAGAGCTGGACAGACGCATTTGCATAAAATAACACACGGGCAGACGGACAGAAACATGCGCAGACGCTCCTGAAAGCATAGAAACATGCGGACACAGATGGCCAACAAAGAGGTTAAAAGAGCAGAACTCATCTATTATTGATCTTTGCTGGAACTCTTTAATGTTCTGTACTGTTAAATCACGTCGTCTCTTCTGTTTTCTCTTCTGCTTTTGCCATTTTGCCCGTAATATCTTAAAAAAAACACAACTACAAGGACTAAATGTTCAAGGGGGCAAATTAAGGAAAAAGGTTTTGTCTTTGGTGGAGAGCATACATCTGAAATAACATTTAGTGACATTGCATATTCCTGTTACTTTGTTTGTGACAGCGTCATGTTATTGATTGAAGTGTTGCAACAGATCAGAGTCAAATTTAACCAGCTTCCCATCTTTATCTCCAATCAGCATCACATCATGCTGCATATACTTTAGAAGGTTGAAGCCCAAAACTGTGAAACCAATTTTTAAAAACCGGTTTAAACAGAATCTAAAAAGATATGTTTGAAAAAGTAACTTTTGTACCATATCTATGTTGCTTTTTGACCGAAACAGGTCACACGGGAAATTGTGTCAATATTACTTTACTAAACTTACTTTACTCCCTTAAATGACTTACTTTACTACTTTGAATGACAATAAAACAAGATGTGACAGCAAGATGTTTTAAGATGTTTGAAGTGGTTATGTTCAGTGCGAAATATCATGCAATCCGTCGTAAGCTTTAGTCCTAAAAATTTGGTTAATTTAGTAAGCATCACCTTAAAAAAAAGAAAAAATTAAGATAATTTTTTAGGATAGAAGATTTTCATGCACCAGGTTATTTAGCTGCTTTTGTCTTCAACAAAGAAATGATCATCAGGCCAAACATTCAAAAGTGCTTTTAGACCTCTATTATAAAACACATATGTAAAACTGTACCTATAAATCATCATTGCACATATTTTAAAGCATCCACAGATACTTCACCTTGTGGCGTTATTGTTAACAGTGTTGGAAATGCTACAAGTAAGAACAATCTCCTTCCATTTCTGTCAGAGTTGTGCAACTACCAACAGCGCTGGACATGAAATGATGAAAACAGCGTGTGCACTGACAGGGCAGAGTGAAATTTTCTGAATTCTATTTGAAGCAACAACTAAGTTTAAGTATTGCTTTGGGCAAGCAAGTAGCCACAGCGGGGGTCTCCGTCAGGGTGGATCACTGCGAGAAAAAGCCTCAACTTTATTCCTGTTGGTTTGCAGTGAAGGCATGAAAGCAACTTTGTATATTGAAACAAGGAAACTGGTGTGTTATTTCATCCAATCTTAATATACAATCTGAAATGGACAGAAAATAAATTTTACTTTTGATTCATGTAACAACTTTCAAAGAAATGTGAAGATGTGGATGTGTTTTCCTTTTTTTATTTGTTCCATTTGCGTTTCTTAACCAATGACTTTTTATTGCTTGTAAATAACAAAGTAGAAAATGAAAGCAAAGTAGTAGAAACTTAAAATTGAAACTAGGACTGGACCATGCAAATTTAGAGCTCCTGGGTAACGTTTGTGGCATTTTATTTCCATGCATTTGTGTAAATATATGAAGATAAAATGCCACAAACCTCACTTAAGCATGTAAGAATAGTTTGTGCACACATAAGAAAATAACGGGAAGTACATAAACAATTCAAACAAAATTCACAATAGATTCAAAAATGTTGTGAACTTTAATTTGGCTGCCTGACTTTTACCGGTTTATTTTCTTGCAAGCCTTCCTACAGAGTGGTGCACAGAATTACTGCAAACGAGGCTTATCTGCAGCAGATCTACATGTCAAGGATGTCACTTTGTTTTGGATCTTACATCTTGCAATCAACATTTATTTCATGGTGCTGACTTAAAGGAAGAAAATGGGTATTATCACTGATATAATCAGAAGAGTGACATTTTAGCTTTTATCTCGAGAACCGCATGGGGTAGTTCCAAAGTGTACTCCCATTTACTCTTCATTTTTTCTAATTTCTGTCAAGTTCTCAAATCAAAGAAACCAAACCCACACAGTTTTACAAGTTTTTGCCATTTTAAAAAAGAAAAAGAAAAAAAAAGAGAGAAAATCAAGTATTCATCATCACGTTATGGTGTTTTGTCTATTAAAGTTTTTCTTTGTGTGGGAAAATTTAAAGGTTTTGGTCAAAAAATAAGTAAATGCCTTCAAAGCTCCATGCAAAATGATTTCTTAAGTACAAACGTCAATAAACATGGATGGATGGATGGATGGATGGATTATTAACAGTGATACCTGTGGTGCTTTCTATTTTAAACGTTTCAGAGACCTTATAAGGTAGTTGCAGCAGCTTCTGGCAACACCAGTCAACAGCACAGCTTAACATTGTTTATAAGCAAACGACTTCTAAAATGAGGCAACAAAAGCTATCTTGCATTGCTGCACAGAATATTAAAATGCAGAGCTGTGAAGCTGGCATACGTTTTATTCTCCCTTGTTTGAATATTGGGTGGCGTTCAGTAAGCAAGGTGAAAAGAATGAGTTCCAATTTTTACAAAAAAAAAAAAAAAGACAAAGACTTATCTCTTCAAATGACTGAATTCAAATGAACTCGGCGCAAAGAAAATTCGGTTTAAACTGCCGGAGGCAGAAAGGGAGAAATAAACATGCTCTTCACACTTCCTTTTGTTATTCCTCCTGCATTTTGTTTTGAAAATGGAGCATCTTTAGAGGAATGCTACATCTGTGTGCAATTTAATATTAACAGAGAAAACTATATATTTGTCTATATATTTATATATGCATGTATGTGTGTCTTCCTTTATATTCATGACTCTTTCTGTTTTCCCCTTTTCAAGTCCTTGCTTTAGTGTCATAGTTATTTATTCTTTTTAATCATTTTGCCTCAGGTGAAGGAATACTGTATGTCCCTCTGGATTTACACGTCTATTAAATGTGCTGAAAGATAAACATGTAACGTAGATGTAATCTGATTTAATTTTCAAGGTCACCGCACTGTGTGATTGTCTTTGACATTCAGTCGTCCAGCTGCGAGAGAATCAAGGTTAAAATGTTTTGATGTTTCCAGTCGGTGATCTCCCTCTCTCCTTTTCTCTGATGATGTAACCTCCCATCACTCCTTGCCAAACGGTGCTAACCAGTGCCAGACTCTGCCGTCTCCCTTGTGCCCCCCACCCCCCACCCCTTCTTAATTTGGTGTTTTATCCCAGCATGCAATTCAAATGCCCTCCCTAGAAGCACATGGAGCACCAGGCAAGCCAAACAAATCTGACTGAGTTGTTTACCTCTAAAGCTTGAATGTCAACTTGGCAAAACCTCCAGCTATAGCTTTTTTGTTGAGAGGAATGAGAGTAATTACACAGACTGACAGACACACAAAAAGCTTGCAACAGAGATGCAACAGTGCAATCAGAGACACAAACAGACACACGCGTGTTTTTATTTATAATAAACAGACTCAGGCTATGCTTTCATGTTGTCTCAGTTAACTTCTGCGATGAAGCAATTAACTGTTTTTCTCTTTGCTTAGTTGTGCTTTACCTTTCTATGGCTTCCTTTAACCCTGCTCCCATGTCTTGCTGCCTTCCCACCTCTTTTCTGTCTTTTCACATCTTTCCCTTCCCCCATGCATGGCTCAGTGATTGGAGACTTCAAATTGCCACTGAATTTCATCATAACACCCCACTCTGCTCTCACTGCCCTCGTTGCCCCTTACCAAACACACAAAGATACACAAGTGCACACGTGAGGTCATGCCAAGATGCCACCAGATACATGCACAAAATCCTGAAAATATTGTGTGTTCGTGTATCTTCGAATTTTCAGGAAGCAGGAAAGATAAGTCATATGTATATAAATAGATTTACATGACTTAACAAAAGCACACAAAGCAGAAAGGGAGATAAAAACAAGCAAATACACAGGCAGATTTAAAGTTAAGTGATGTTCTTATAGTCCTTAAAAACATAACTACCATCACTCCTCGCTGATGAGCTCTTGGTTTGGATTCAGTATTTTATTTATCTATTCACTTTAAATGGCACGTATTAATTTTACTTCCTCATGCTCACTCACTTTCGCCTGTTGGCCCATCGTTCTTATTCGTTTCCTCTTC
This sequence comes from Xenentodon cancila, assembly GCA_014839995.1. Classification (NCBI taxonomy): domain Eukaryota; kingdom Metazoa; phylum Chordata; class Actinopteri; order Beloniformes; family Belonidae; genus Xenentodon; species Xenentodon cancila. The sequence continues at coordinate 3,200,629 of CM026208.1, forward strand.
AAACAAAGCAGTAGGATTTGATTTTAATTTCCAAGGAGCAAAGAAGAGACTGCCTCTGAACGCTGTAGGATAGACGTGCAACCAAAGCATGTGATGCAGACAGAACAACAACCAGACAAGTATCAACAAAAGGCATCCAAACTGTTGCTGAATGACTAGTGACGGTTTTGAAGAAGAAGTTTATTAATCGAAGATGTTGTAACCAATTCTGCAGCCATCTAGGTTGTTTCTAATGGTGGATTGTAGATATGAGTCATCACATCAAGCCCGTCTCAGCGTGATTAGTGTGATATGTTGTGTGATGGTTGAAATGACTGAATAGGAAGGGTACCAGACCCGTATCATGGGAGGGAATCCATGAGACGTGAATGGGTGAAGTTGGCGAAGCCAGCCACTGGCATCCCTAGAGAGCAGCAAGTTTCATGTCTGCTAAGTGTAGCCCATAAAGGGGTTTTGCTTTTTTCCACTTTTTTTTGTCAGAACATCATAAACACCACAAAGTACTACTGTAACTTTTACCAAATGTCTTTGTTGCCCCAACGTAACCCAGCAAACTAAAAGTGAAAAGAGGAGCAATATGACTCACACTGATCAAACACAGACTGGAATCAGAAGTCCTCAGTGAGGAATTGAACCATCTGACCATGTTTGTCTTCCCAAGCTGTGCTTGTCTGACTTGTCAAATAGAACTTTATGCTTTTATCTCTGCACACATTGCTCTGTTGCTGTCAGCTCTTTGGTCAGCGTCCATGTGAAAGGATCCTGATTTTGTACTAGAATGAAGCTCCTGCGCGCCCTGACTTGATAAGGACTATTCCCACTTTCAGGATTATTCGGCAGCTTAAGTTTACATGGTGGAGTGTGTCGTCCTTCAGTGGGTTGGCGTTGCACTCCTCAGATCTTCAAAAGTCTTTGCGCTCTTTAGACTTTTTTTTTCCCCCAATATCAGGCAAGTAGCCATTGCAACTGGTTTGTAAGTGAAAGAAGTAAGAAAACTGCTAAAATAAAAAGAACATATAAAATAAGAAGTTCTGTATGAGTGTTTATGTGAAAGGAAAGGAAACTGCGTGAAGTGCCTGGTAGACCACAAACAAAACAAAAAAATGATTCAAGATTGATATTTGTGTACATGATGCAAAACGGCACAACATCTGCAAAAATGTGAAAAACCCCACAAAGCACTCACATGTGTGATATTGCTTGTTTGGTGGCTGTTTGCACTGATGCTGCATGATTCATGGAGTCTTTACCCACCAACATTGGTTAATAATTTTTTAGCTTCACCAGAATACTTTAAATAGTAAATGCTGATATGACATAATTTCTGGGTTTAATTAGAAACGATCTCTTACATGAAGTCATGACATTGAATTAATATGAAATGGTTGATTTAGCATGGTGGCGTCTCATAAAACACATGATGCCTTTAATGAAAATAAACGTTTTGTCTAGTTTTGCTCTGTAGTTTCTTGGTTGACCCCATATTACCTCTTCATAACATGTCTTGTTTAGAGGATGCACCTCCCTTCCCTTTTCTGACTGAAATAGGAAGGTAACTCCTGCAGAACAGGACAACAGAACAGAACAGAACAGAACAATCAGCTGTTACCTGCTGGGAAATTCGTATTGTCTGTTGACACTCCTAACGTCTGCTACTGAGTTTAGAAGGTGATATACTGCTAACACCTGGAAAATTCTTCTGAAATCTTTAATTAGTCACAAACCACTTTGTGACAAATACAAATGTGAAATATTTCTTCTGGGAAAAATTGAAGAGTTTACTGTCAAACATTAGTCAGCTGTTCTGCTTTCTTCAAGAAGTGACAAACTGAGCATCACGCCAAAAGATATATCCATAAAAGGATGTCCTTCCTTCATGCATCCACAAATCCACTGTCAGTATTGTGTGTGTGTGTGTGTGTGTGTGTGTGTGTGTGTGTGTGTGTGTGTGTGTGTGTGTGTGTGTGTGTGTGTGTGTGTGTGTGTGTAAAAAGTTTATTCTCTAGCCAGTCCTTAATCAGCTGTCTCCAGTCCTTCCGTTAGTGATTTTGTTTCTGGCAAAAACACTTTTTGCCAGGAAAGCTTTGTTGTAAATTGACAGTGTATAAACAGAGTATGTTTGCACACACAAGCAAATTTTTGTTCAGTTTTTTTAAACATTTCTGATCTCTATAAATAAATGTTCTTCGAACATGTATGTCAGTGTAATCGGAGGTGAGAAACTTTTGAAAGAGTCTGGTTATAAATCCATCTACAGTGTGTAATATAACTTAAGATTTAAAGAAAAATGAGGATTTTAAACGTGCGTAAATGCGTAAAAGCCCAGCCTAAGCTGGACACCCGTCCTCTCCAGGCCCTCAGGCAGGACCTCCTCAAGAAAGATGGTCCATCAAAGGTTGATCTAACCACATGGGCAAGGGATGACTGTGTCCAGCTCTAAAATATAGAGAGACATTCACAGAGGCCAAATAATACTTGACTATGAGAAAAGCAAGCCTAATGTTAATCTAGTCTAAAGGCTTTGTCAGTGTCTCTGGGCTCAACGGCATCCGGGATGGATCATCACGCTGCTCTGGTCAGATTAATCAGTGTTCTAGATCTGTTTGGTGAGAAATGGGTGCCGTAAGCTCTAGACCAGAAAAGAAATGGACCGTTCAAACTGTTATGATACTGTTATCAGCAACAAGTTCAAAAGACCCAGTTAGAGAGGCCTGCAGAGGATGATCACAGCACGACTCTCTACTCTTTCACATGTTACATGTTCATTCTGGGAAGAGTGGCACAAACGTGTGCAGAAATCCAGAGAATTAATGCTCTTATTATTATATCTTTTCCATGTAGTTTTAAAGAAGAACTGTATTATTTGATGCATTATTATAATGGTATGAGTCGACGATGAAGAGGCCACAGTTACTGGACTGCAGTGACTTTTGAAAGTGAAAACAAGACACATTTTTAAGCTAAAGAGGGTAAAATAATTCTTGAAATGTTTAATCACTTGGTAGGATCAAAACCAGATCCTCTTTTGAGTCTTGTGAGAAGAAACATCAATATAAAAAACTGTGAAGAGCTTCACTGTCCCAACTTTTCTTTTGTAATGTGTTGCAGGTCTGAAACGCAGGAACGGGTCGTTATTAACACGCAAAATCTGCAATAAAATGTGAAGTCTTGTCTTTCTGAATTGGGGTTGTAAGAGCATACTTGAGCCTTGATAAAATAAACATTTGATGGAATGACTCTATAGGGAATGTTGAGCATTAAAAAGGGAAGGGGAGTTCATCTTTTGGGAAGGAGTGAATGTATCAGCAAATTTCATGGAAACATGACTGTGTAGGTTTTAAAGAAATGCTAAATGTTGCTTAAACAGCTGCAGCTTTGAGAAAATGCCAGAAGAGCACTAAAGACTCTGATGAAGTCTTTTGGGAACATCTGGATTGACCCGACAGACCGGGAGGAAAATGTTCTGCTTTAAATAAATAAATAAATAAATAATAAAATCATCATTTACAAATGTTTCCAGACTTTTACTAACACACTCGTCTGCATTTAACATTTGAATAGAAATAACAGTTTTGCCTGCAATCCACGGTGAACAGATGCATCTGCTTTCTTTAAGACTTTTTGCACTAAAGTTAAAGCAACTGTTCTCCAGCTGTGGACTGGTCAGAACTTTCCATCAACACAACAGGAAGACGGAGGTCACAGGGTTTCCCAGGGCTCTTTGTGTGTGTATGTGCTGCACACGGCTACTGTTTCAATAGAAGGAAGTCGGTGTTGTCCTGCACAGCAGAAGAACTCACTGGTCTTCAGCCGCTCGAACTGCTCACGTCACCCCGATAAACCACCGTGTCGTCATCTGGACTCAAATGATTCATGATTGTAAAATGTACAAGTGAGTAATTTCACTGGATACCAGGTGAGAAAACTGTGGCAGCCGTTTGTCACGAAACAACCAAAGAAAGTCTCCTGAGGTGGATGAAAATGTTTTCACCGTGGAGCATTTTAACCATAGAGACTATGTTTAAAGAAAAATATCATGGGAAATGCAGGGAAAGAACTAGGATAACATAAGTTAGAAATAGATAATCATCACATTTATCAGTGTTGTCACATTAAACATACACACAGGCAGATGCACAAGTATTTTAAAAAACTGAACTGCTTAAAATTTGTATAAGATATAATGTAAGGTTCTAAAAATGGTATTGTTTTTGTTTGTTTTTTGTTTTGATCCCAGCTCTGTTTTGAAATATGTCTGAGGGAGACGCTTGTGCTCCAAACGCCACAGCAGTGAATAAAAGCAGGAACCTGTTTTCCAGCTCTGCTACGCCTTCATGCACAAACCACTTTACTCTTAGATATTGGCTTATAGATGTTTGGTTATTTATTTATTTATTTATTTATTTATTTATTTATTTATTTATTTATTTATTTATTTATTTATTTATTTATTTATTTATTACTATCTATCTATCTATCTATCTATCTATCTATCTATCTATCTATCTATCTATCTATCTATCTATCTATCTATCTATCTATCTATCTATCTATCTATCTATCTATCTATCTATCTATCTATCTATCTATCTATCTATCTATCTATCTATCTATCTATCTATCTATCTATCTATCTATCTATCTATCTATCTATCTATCTATCTATCTATCTATCGTTTTAGTTTTAAACAGCTGCTTTGAGATTTACTTTTGTTTTTCTCTAATTGTTTGATCTCTTCTGACCAACAAACGGTCTTCTTTGGGAGCTCCTCCTCGTTTTGCCTCAGTAAAGATGAAAACGATGTTGGAGAGAGGTGTGTTGGGAAGCAGATGGACAGGAGGTGAAGTAGAAGGAACTACTGGTTACCAGGAACGTCCTCAGCCTTCTCACTGCTGGACTTCTTATGGATCCAGCTGCTCAAACTCCATTTCTTCACTGTCTTTTTTGTGTCTTTGTTCTCTTCTCTTTCCTTTAGTTTCAGACATCGATCATATTTTTTGTTCTTCTCTTTGTCAATGTCGTCCTGGAGGTCACTCATCTCTTCCTCAACTTTTCCTTCTTGCCTCTTTTCATTTGTCTTTTTGTTCTTTAAGATCTTTGAAAAAAGTGTTTCTTCCTTTTCTTTTTACTGTCAAGCTCTTGAAACTCTCCGTTCTTCTCCTCCAGGATTTTCTGTTCCTCCTTCAATTGTTTTTCCTCCTCTTGCAATATTTTCCGTGGATCCTTGATTTCTCTTTCCTCTCTGTCTAATTCCTTCCTTTCCATCACCAGTGTGTTTCTATCTTCATCCAGTTGTCTTTTGTCATTTTGCATTTTTCTCTTCATCTCATTGATTCTTTCCTCATCACTCATCAAATTCTTCTTCTTTATTTGCAGTTCATCCATCTGTTTCTCCATCTGGATCTTCTTCTCCTCCATTTGGGTCTTTTGTTGGTCCCAATCATTGAACTCCTGCAGGAGCCTCTTCTTCTCTGCTTGGAGTTCTTGTTTGGTTTCCTCCAGCTTCACCTTGGACCGCACCATTAGTGTTTTTTCACTTTCCAAGGTTTTCTTACATTCTTCAGCTCGTTTCTTTTCCTCGTCTAAATGAAGGAACTGCTGCAGCAGGTTTTCTTTCTGTATCTGAAGCTCTTTACGCTCTTCTTCCATTTTTAGTTTAATATCACAGATTTGCGCTTTTTCCAGCTCCAGTTTCTTCGAACCCACTTCCAGTTCTTTTTTCTCTTCCTTTAAAAACAGCCTTTGCTTTTCTCTCCACAGTTGTGTGTCTTTTTCCACCTCTTGCACCTTCATTTTCTTCATCTGATCTTTCTCCAGATCCAGATTGTGCCACTCACATTCCAGTTCTTTTCTTTTCTCATCCAAATCAATCTTTACTGCTTGCAACTCCTCCTTTTCCATTTCATGTTTTCTCTTGACCTCCAGCAGTTTCTTTTCCTCTTCTTGCAGTATTTTCTTCCTCTCTTTCAAATCCATCTCATCCTCATTTTCTGGTTTCACTTCTTCACTCCTTCGTTTCTTCTCCTCCAGTAATTTTCTCTCCCTCACTAGTTCTTCCTTCTCTAGTTGGAGTTCTCTGTTCTGTTCTTCACATTTACTCATCTTATCTTCCAGGTCTCGTTCTTTCTCTTTGAAGATTTGTTCGTCATTCTGGACTTTGACATAATCTCTTTAAGAGTGAGCCATGTTGCCCCCCGTTCTTTCCTGCTCTGCTCCAGTTGTCTTTTGTTCTCTTCCAGTATTTTTTTCTCATGAGCGAGCTCTTCCTCTTTGTCTTTCACTATTTTCCTTTAATTTTTCAGCTTTAATGCCGAACGCTCCAGTTCTGTCCACGACCTCCTGTGTCCATGTCTTTCCTGAAGGTCCATTTTAGTTTTGGACTCTTCCAGTTGCCTGTTTCTCTCCTGCAGAGTTTTGTTGTCCTCCTCCAACTGTTGGAGTTGCTCTCTCAGTTCACTGACCTCAGATGAATTTGAGGCCAAGTGATGGTTGAGCGCATGCAGGTTTTTCACTTTGTCTTCAAAGTCTCCAGTTTTTTTTTCAGACCTTCGTTGTACTTTTTCAGGAATTCAATTTTCTCTTTACTCTCTTCGTATTTTTTTTTTTTGGAGTTCGCTGAAATCATCTGAGATGTGGGATTGAGCAGTGTTTTTAGGAGTGCTCACAAATCCCATTCTCTTTCTTGGATGATGTCTGGAAGCCATTTCAACAATAAACACAGTTAGAAGTGAAGCAAATAATCGTTGGTGCTGCTGAGCCGTTTTTCAAAGTTGTCGATCGTGGTTTTCACCAGAGATACTGGAGCGATGCGAGCAGTGTCTTGAAGGTCCAAGATACTATACGGCATTATATCTGATATTGTTGTAATATATGTATATAATATATGTATATAGACACCACAATGCACTTTGAAAGAAATGGGCATTTGGTTGTGTGGACACAACATTTTCCAGCTAAAGTAATCCAGCTTTTACAGTCATCTCGGACAGTGACGTGTGCATGTAATCGTTGTTCTTCCATATAACTGTCCTGATCCAATTTAGGCAAAAATGTGCATGAGTGCATTTCTAAACATGTCATTGTTTTGTTTTGTAGATGTTAGTTTTGTTGTGCACGAGGGTGAGTGAGACTGAATGTGTGTTAAACTGTAAGGAAGCGTTTTTTAAACTTGGTGGAAGCTCTCACCAGGAGACTTTAATCCAGTTCAAACATTGATCAAATGCATAGATCATATTACAGAGTGGATGTGCCAGAACTTTCTTCAGTTAGTAGTAGTGAAGTCAGCCTGTTGTCACCTAAAGAACATGTGGAGGATTAAAGGACTGATGTCTCAGCAGGACTTAGGAGAACTTGTCCAGGCTTTTATCTTCGGTAGACTGGACTACTGTAACGCTGTTCTCACGGGTCCCTAAAAAAGCCATCACACAGCTGCAGTTAGTCCAGAACGCTGCTGCCCGAGTCCTCACTAAGACCAAGAGACTGGACCACATAACTCCAGGTCTTTGATCTTTACACTGGCTTCCTGTCTGTCACAGAACAGATGTTAAAATCCTGCTGCTGGTTTATAAATCTCTGAATGGTCTCGGACCAAAATACATCTCTGATCTCCTGGTCCATGATGAACCAGCCAGAACCCTCAGGTCATCAGGGCCACGCCTACTTTATGTAGAGAGTTACAACCAAACACGGTGAGGCGGCTTTCAGCTTGTATGCTCTTCACCTGTGAAACAAACTCCCAGAATGCACCAGGGCTGCTGAAACTCTCATTTGCTTTAAGTCAAGGTTAAAAACCTTTTTATTTACTGCTGCATTTCAGTAACCCACCATAATGCACTGCAATATTTAATTATTCGATCTCACTTGTTTTATTCTTTTTCTGATGTCTATGTTAAGATTTCCGGCTCAATCTTTATTGATCTTGAGAACTTATGTTGTCTGCAAATAGTAAAGATCCATCAGTTGTTGTGCTTCTGGTTGTTTTCCTTGTAATAAGTATAGTGTTTTATTATTTAATAAATTACCATTAAAGTGATTTTACAAAAAACATACACTGCTAAAAAAAACCTGCTGAATAAAGAAAACGTAGGTATTAATCCCTGTTTTGTGCAGCGCTCTTGTGACATGCATTACCCTTTCCCTCTCTCTCTTTTTCACATGCTGTTTTTCTTGCTTGCAGTTTCCTTCTTTCTTCAGACAACCTCACAAAGATGCTGAAATTTCAGACATTGTGTCTGTGTGACCCAGCAATTAAGCAGAAATAGAAATAGAGCCGAAGATACAGAATAAAGTTTTGCTGTACATGCAGTCAGTCTGTTATTTGACCCAAACCAAACATGCAAAAGTTGTATTTGAATGAGCACCCTGGTGCTTTTCCATAAAGGCTTTGACTGTTTACTTATCGCTTTCAGCATGGTGAAAGTCTGGGCTGCAGGCACTTAGATTAACAGAGAAGCATGCACAGTCGGAGTGAGTTAAGATGGAAAATTTTCATAAACTCTGTCTCATTTTTTTTTTTCATGCACAGGTAAACATGTTTAAGAGCATGAAAAACTGACAGACAGACCAACAGGATTTGACAGCGGACTAGACGGCGGTTACAGTTTCCCACAGCAAAATGTGGAAAAAGCTGATGTTGAATTAAGAGATGTGCCTGAAGTGGGATGCACATGTTACTACTGATCACAGCGTTGCCTCTCTTCCTGAATTTTGCACATTAGATTTGGGAGGGCTGGCCAGTTATCTGCCAGTTTGTTTCCGATATTTTGGATTGTCAATTTCGTAGATTTTTATGCAGCAGTTTTCAGTTTTGTATTAAAGTCGTCTTCTGTCACTTCACTTTTTTTTATTTGATCGCTCACATTTCCCCTCCACCAGCTCAGTGCAGTTCTGCTGTGCTTGCACTTTGAAGAGTCATAGAGATCTGTGCAGAGATGGCCCTGCTATAAAAAAAAAAAAAAAAAATGTAAAAGCTGCGACCGTGAGAGACGTCAAAGTGCACTGCATGTCGGAAATAATGACTTCCTTATTGGACACAACCAAACACCAGGGTGGTAACAGTAAGCATAAACTCTGTGATCCCAAGATCAAAATCAATGTCAAATTTCTATCAGGATCTGCTCCACCTTGTGCAAATCAAACGTTAACATGTTCATTGAGTATTCGCAAATCCATTATATGGATTTTCTGTACAAAACGGAGTTGAAGTAACAGCTAAGAGGAGTGATGCAGCTTTCAAGCCTAACCTAAATCCTCTTTCTCTTCCTTCCCATTTACACAAATCCTCACCTCTATCTCCTTTTCTCTCTGTCCTCAGTCAGTACATGTTACTTTATAGAGGCTTTGCGTTTATGCAATCTTACAATCCCCCTGGGGATCTTGATATAAAAACCTGTAGCTAAATATAAAACAACCAGGCTAAAAATGAAGCGATGAAAAGGCATTCACAGGCAGTTCAGTGAGCGTTTGTGGTTTTGTTCAGCTTAGAAGTGAGACAACTTTAATTAAAAGTGAAAATAAAGAAGCTATTAGAATATAGTAGACGAGTAATATTTACAAAGGTTTGTGTCATGCACATAGGGACCTGTTATATTCTGAAACAAAATCTAAATTTTAAATGAATGTCCCAGTTGTGCAGTTTATAAGAAGTCAGCCAAGTTCTAGTCAGAGTGAACAAGCCTTACGCCTCCTCAAAACATCTGCTTGATGGAAAACACAAAAACAAAACAAAAAAGAAAAACCAGCAGAACAATAACCCTGGAGTCTCATCAGGAACAGCAGCGGTCCGCTCTGACGACTAAACACTCCGGCCACGATGATGCCAGTAGGTGTTCGAGTGCAGCATCCAGATGGAGGCGTGAGCGGTGAAAGGCTGCTCCTCATTCATATGCGCTTGTGCTGACTTGCTGGATTAAAACAGTCAAAGATATTAATATGTATAAAACATGTTCATTATCCCAAATGTGAGAAAACTGGATTTGCGGAGTCGTAAGTTCACACCGAACGCCTCTAAAGCACACTGATAAAAACATTTTCATTCATAATTCAAACATTATTAAAGTTTTCATTGCAACTTAAGTAATGGCTTTAATGTATTTGTTGTTGATTATTTAAAACCAAACAAAATCCTTGCAATCAGGATCCATAAATAGTTTTTATTTGTGTAGTTGCTGTACTCTTAAAGGGAAAGTAAGAATATGTGAATATAAATAATTGTAATCTTGTACTGTCATTCAGCTATTTGATTTTTGTTTCTCATGTCAGTTGTTGCATTTTAGTAAAGTATCTATAAATATTATTATTTTAAATACTAATTTTCTGTCAGAAGTGACAATTGTCTCAAAAAAATCCTAAAAACCTGCAAATAATTTCATGTAGGAACAATTGTTTCCAAGACAAACATGCTAATGCGAACGGAGCAGCTTAACGAGTAAATCTGACAATCTGAGGCTGACAAAAAGAGGAAGCATAAACCATTTGGTGCTCAGTTGCAGCAATTTGGACCAGAAGGGAAAAACTGCAGATAGTAAGAGTCAAGACTGAAGCAGATGCAACAGTTGCTGCTAATCTGGGACTGCTGTTCCCAGTGGGAACTTCCACACCTGCATCCAGACCCGGTTGGAAAAGACCGAGTCTTTGTTGACTGCCGTTCCCTTTAATAGTTTTGTTCCACAGGACCAAATTTTTTTGAATTAAATGATGATATGTACCACTCTGTAGTTGCTTTCTTTTAGAAAAGAGAATAAAATAGCTCCTGCTGTGAAAATGGTGCCTGTAACTTAAATCAGTGCATTAATTTAATTACTATTTAACATTTAAGCAGCGAGACTGGTGTTGACGTTTACTTCCACTCACAATGTTCTTCAACAAACTTCACTTTCTCTGAAGTAATTAAGGATCTGTGTAAGAGCAGGTTCTAACACCTCATGTGCATTAGAAAGCACATTGCTGAACATTAAAAGACTGGGTCTGCATATGGACGCACTGCGGTCCAGCTCTGCTGCGGTTTTGCACCATCCTCAGCTTCCAAGTCCTTCCGAGCGCTGCCTGCTCAAGTTTGATTCATGAGTTACGAGACCACGTGGGAATCGTGTCTGCTTTTTTAAGATACATATCTTTCCATGTCTTGTTCTTTCTGTTGTTATCCTTACAAAGTAGAGGAATGATGTCAAATAAAATGTGCTCTTTGACTTCTATAATGAGGCTCCTCTCTGATCTTTTTGCCTGCGATCTCCACAGGTTAACATAAGATGAATAAACAAGTTTACATGTGTATTTTAAAAAGAGAACAGATTCTTTGAACTAATCTCAAACGTAACGTAACTTCCTGCCAGCTGCCACGTGTAAATTGAAGCGGTTCATCCGTGGCTGAACACTGCAACGAACCTTCAGCAGGGCAGACGGGCCCTTCTTGTACACTTCTTAGATGCTGCAGCCCTTCTGGTGGGACCAATCTTGTTGGCTAAAAAGGCTGTAATTCACAACAAATTGGCATGGCGCAGCGGGGAAGTGGTGCTTCTGCATCCGCTGGCACCCTCAGATGAGACCTATGATGTTTTACATTGTGAGTGAGACTGTTAAACATATTTTGGCGTATGTTCTGAGAGAATTTGGTTGACTTTGTAAGAAGTCAAGTTGAGGAGCTGCACTGCTGATTTTAAACCCATGTCCCACCAGGGGCATGAAGCCAGTCTAGTCAATGACAGGGGTCCCAGAGACGCCTCACAGCAGTTTAGAAGCATCCCAGAAGCCACCATCCACTCTGCTCCACTAAAAATATGCATCAAGTCTCTTTCTGCACAAATTTCAAGCAGCTGATTGAGCTTGAGAATGACACAAACAAGCATATGGATTTTCAAAATAAAACGCCACAGGCGGGCTCCAACTAGCACATTTACATTATGTTAACCTGTGGAGGGCATGGTTAAATTATTCAGAGGGGCTAGGCTCGAGCAGTGTAGTTGCAGCATTGGCTGATGTGTGTGTTGAAGCGGGAAAAGTTGAAAAATCCCCACCTTTTCACCAAGGCAACATAGTCAATGCAACAGGCTGACATCACCCCGTTCAAAGATCTTGGACATGGATGCAGATGATGCTGCAACGCTGCTGCATGAATCCAGCGTTAAGAGACGATGCACATCATCATAGATCAAGAGTAGGTTTCACAGAACACGCTGATTTTACGAGGAGACAGCAATGAAGTGCAGCACCTTTTAATTTTACAGATTTTGTCAATGACAGAGTTTGATTAACATATAAACCCCCCTTGGTATTCTAAACAGCTGAATATAATCGCACATCCTTTTGTGGATTGGTAGTATGAGCCCATCAATGATTTAAGACCTTTTTTTTTTCTTTTTACTTTTTTCTCTCAAGGGTAACTGACACCATTGTTGGTCCCTCAGGAACTGTATTTTTAAAGATTCTGCTGTCTTTATTATGTTATATGTGCAAAATGTCATTGTCACTTGTCACTATTGCCACAAAAAGGTCAGAAAAACCCTGCAGGTAGGAATCACTGCCATCCAGTCGTAAACACAAGAAGCAGCGTGAGGTCTGACATCAGCTTTATCCCAGGCAACACCAGGGTCTGTAGTGTGTGTGTGTGTGTGTGTGTGTGTGTGTGTGTGTGTGTGTGTGTGTGTGTGTGTGTGTGTGTGTGTGTGTGTGTGTGTGTGTGTGTGTGTGTGTGTGTGTGAGTTTAATCTGAGCAGAGTGTGTGTTTAAAGCCAAGTGGGATGATCTGCAGTCATATTAACTAGAGGAGGTGGAGGGGCAGTGGGGGGTGGTTTAAACTTGTTATTAGAAGCACCCAGATACTCTGGAAATCCCTCTCTGTCTTTGTGTTTCTACTTCTCTCTTGGGATTTAGTCCCCCCTCCACACGCAATCTATCCTCCTCTACTGCTCATATAAATGTAACATAAGCAGCATTTCCCAGAAAGCAACAGAAAATTGATTGTTATAGGGTTAAGCCAGTGTTAATGTCTTATGCAAAAATCCCCTCTCTCCTCTCTGTCGAATGAGATTATAATAAAGTGCTGCAAGAATTTTAATACCTGTTTTGTTTTTCATCATTTACAGATGAGGGATTCATATCAGTATAAGAGTGAGGAGATTTGAGGGTTAAAGAACAAATCCATCTTTTATTTTTGTTGGGGCTAACAATCGCTATTATTTCACACTGAATAATTAACCATCCTGAAAATAGAGAGTAAGGCTCAGAATTATTTTTGAATTTTATCAATGTGACAAAAAAAAATTTAAAAAGTGACCAAAAGTTTTTTTTACCAATATAGTTGAGAATATGAAAAGTGCTGGGTGCTTTCACACTGACACCATTTAGGTCTGTGGATGTGGGTCAATGTGAACACAGCAACGTGCACTCTGGTGCACGTCACGAAGGCCCTGCTGGGACCGCTTGGACGCGCTGGTCTTGGTTCGGATACCAGCAAATTCTGGTGCGGTGTGTTGGTGGTGTGAAAGCTCCAGGAACCTACTTGGACCAAACTACAAGCAGGTTTCTGCATCTTGAAAAGGCTTCCGTAGAAATCTGGGAAGTAGTACGAGCACATAAACAACTAAGGAACACACTAAATCCAGTTGTTTTACTGTAAACAGTTAACTGTAGTCATTCATCTCTTTCAGTGTGGCTTCTTAATGCACATTCTACATGTTTACTCACTTCTGCACACAGTTCAGTAAAATACGATTTAAGCTCAGCCAGACCATTTAACTGGACTCCTCTTTGGACTGGATTTCTGCATGCAGGTGAAGGGAATCGATTTACTGACCAAAGTATATCAGACTCCGATAGGGCCCACTTTTAGCTTTTTAGGACCAGGCCTTTCCAGTTAATCTACACAGCCAACACCTAAACAACATATAAATTGTTTTGCAGGACGCCTAAGCCACTTTCACTCCAGTTGAACTTTTACGTGAAGGGATTAGCCCAGATTCAACTGCATTATTTGGGTCCATTAGGTCATCTGTGAGAAGTTCAGCGCAGGTTGATTTCAGTTGGACTAAGATGTGGACATGCAATTTCAGTCAGATAGAAGCAGTCATTTTTTCTAATGTTATGTAAAACATCACTGACTGTGATGTCAGTAGGTAGGAGAAGAAGGGCCTAGATTACAACCGAGGGATTACAGGCTGTTCAGGAAGATGATTCTCTCTGAGAGGGGATATCTGCCTATATGGACTTTAGACTTTTGCACTTTGCAGACAATTTGTGCAGAAATGTACAATGGCATTAAGACGGAAAATCCAAGAAGCAGAATATGACCTCTTTACTATGAAGATTAAGGGACTAATGACAAAGTCCTGGCCTAGCGTTGATGTAAAACAAGAAAATTCAGAAGGAATGTGGGATGTAAGTCAGAGATGAGTCTATATTATGTACAGAAAATGTTTTGTAACTAAGACCCATATTAAAAGTTCAGCTGAACACTATATATTCAAGAGATGTTTGCTGGTTTCATGTTCATGAAATACTACTGTTGAGGGCTTGGGCTATTGTTAATTAAGATTATTTATTTATTTATTTATTTATTTATTTATTTATTTATTTATTTATTTATTTATTTATTTATTAGTATTTTTAGTATACTAAAGCAAACAAAACACTAGAAATATATGACACTGGTAAAAATGTGAGACGTTACACTGCAGCGAGAGAGCATGCACGCTGCTCGGTAAACAAATTTAGGTTGGTGATAAATAAATGGAGCCACCGGAGCAGGGAAAGGGCAGCACTCATTTGGCATAAAAAACTGGAGTGATGAGTCCTCCTAGTCATCATTTCTGCCAGTGTGGCTCACACCAGAGGCTGAGGGGACTGGTTTTCAGTACTGCAGCCCAGTATCCTGGGGCTAGTGGCTCTGGGACTAAAGGCTAATAGGAGACTGGAGAGCACTGATGACATTTGTGGGGAGGGTGCACAGAAAATCAAAAGCTAGAAGGGAAGTCTGCCAGGGGGGGAAAAGTAGGAGGTGAGGATTTCTGGCAGACCAGAGGTGTAAGAAATGATCATTACAAATACATCCAAAGGGATTAAGTCAGTGGCCGACAGCAGGAATTGTATGTGATGCGTGATTAACAAATTAATCTTTAGTCCTACTCACTATGGATTAATGAGCCATAAATAGCTCCCATTAATCTTCCACCAAAATAATGAAATGTACATGGTTAAGAGGATCTGGATAGTTAGTATCATTTGGGTTTTCCAGACCAGTGCCCACCATGTTGGCATGTGTGTGAGTGTGTACATCGTTCTGAAATAAAAGCTGGGTGCTTAAACCTCGCAGAGTGTCTGGGTTAAAGGATTAAAACTGTACCCCTAACCCCAAAAAAATCATTTGTAGACAAAATGGCCAACAATAATATAATAGCACCTTTTGTGATTAACACAAGTTCTGTTTCTACGTCTGTTTTAATGAGCTGCTGAGGAGCTTCTTCAAATAGCTGACAAATTGTGTCTTATACAATCTATAAACTGGCACCACAGAGCAGCGGATGAGGTTTGAGTGCCCCAGTGTCCCGGGAGCAGTGTTGTCAGAGGTAGTTTGTCCCTGTTAGGGTCTCCCAAGGCCAAATGGTTCTGGGTAATGTGACAGACAAAGCACAATCCAAAACCCTGATAATGAATCAACAAGCCACCTTGGATGTAGCAGGCCGGGGCTTTCCCCCTGGAGGAGACGCTCACTGACACAAGCCGAATGAGCTACATGGGACCACCCTCCTCAAGATCTACAACCTGCGGGAGGTGCTGTCATGATCCAGCACTGAGTGGTTTGAGACCAAATCCTTGATGATCCAGTGCCCTGCTGCTGAAAGTGGCTGACGGGACTGGCTGCGAGAAGCTCAACCATCTGGGAAAGGCTCCGAGTAGAGCCGCCTCTCCTCCACATCAGAGGGACCCTTGAGGTGGTTTGGGAGTCTGGCCAGGGTTCCTCTCAAGAAAAGAGTCACGGACATGTACCACTGGGATCAGGCTTCAGAGCAGACCCTGGACTCACTGGAGACATTATATTTCTTGGCTGTCTTGCATTAGAGCCATAGATAGTTTTTCTTTGGTGCTTTGAATGGCATGCAAATTTTACATATCTGTATTGAACAGTGTGTGTGTGTGTGTGTGTGTGTGTGTGTGTGTGTGTGTATGTGTGTCCGTGTGTGTGTGTGTTTGTGTCCGTGTGTCCGTGTGTCCATGTCCGTGTGTGTGTCCGTGTGTCCGTGTCCGTGTGTATGTGTGTCCGTGTGTCCGTGTGTGTGTGTATGTGTTTCCGTGTGTCCGTGCGCGCGCACGTGCATCCTTGCATTGAGAGAACAAACCATCATTTGGTGGTCAAGATTTGGTTTCATAGTTGAGATTATGACTCTTTTTAGATATTTCATGATGACTGACCCAACTGAATAATTTTTGCAGTTTGAGCTGTATTTGCTGATTTAAAAAAGGATTCAAATGTTTTCACTCATTATTATTTTAAACTCTAAAAGATAGGATATGGGTCTCAGATTAAAAAACATGTACTAAAAAACTTTAGCCTTAATTACTGTGTTTTAATTTTATACTACAGGGTTTATCAAGGAGTTGCAGCAATTTTAAGTTCCTTGGTTTTCAGGAGCTCGAACGCATTGGGACAGTTGACTGAAAAGAGGTAAATTGGTCAGACATGGTCAATTACATTATTACTTCAAGACAAATGAAGCAGATAAGTCTGGAGTTAATATTAGGTACTAATGTGGCATTTAGCAGCTGTTTGACTAGAGCTACCATTATGAGGTCCAAGGAGATGCCAGCCTAATAAAAAACCAAGAAAACCTTAGATGTGGCCAAACTCAGAGTTGGGTGCATCTTTTAAAGACAGAGACCACAGGTGAACTCAACAACATCAAAAGGCCTGGAAGATGATCACAAATTCTTATTTTCTTTTTTAGTGATCAGAGAGTTTATGACAAGGTGCAACAACAGGAACAGGAAACCCTGATTAGACTCATCCTGTAAAGCCTCCAACGTTCAGGAATATACTATCCAGACAGATGAAACCAAGATAACCTTGAATCTGAATGATGGAAGGGAACACTATGGAGAAGGTAAGAAACATTCATGAACCGAGGCATCATGTGTCAAAGATGGTGGAAGCAGCGTTATAGCATGTGGAGGTTATTGATGACCTTTGTCCTGTCAGAAGTAGAAGTAAAATGCACTCTGAGCTGTAAAGGGTAATACTCTCTCTTCGCTTTCAGCCAAATGCTGCAAGACCGATAGGATGGTGCTTCATGGTGCAGATGAATAGTGACCTTAAACATACTGTGAAAGCACCTGAAGCCTTTTTGAGGGATAAGAACTGGAATAATTAACATGGAAGTGAATGTCAACAAAACCTAAGAGATGGTGCTGACCTTCTCAAACAAGCAGAGATCTAGCTGCAGCAGTCACATACATCATCCACAGGAAGCCAGTGGAGCTAGTGGACCTGCTGAAATTCTCCTCCAATGCCGAAGAGATTTTCATTAAAAGTCATCAGCAGCAAAGCTCCTCACGTTCTTCATGACCAGCTGGTTCTACTCCACCGGCCTCCAAGATCTTAGATCACTGGACGGTCCATCACAACCCTCACACACACATGACCAGCAGACAGTCAGGTTAGCAGGCAGGATCACCAAAGATCCCCCACAAGGTCTCCATCCAGCATTTAAGTGGCTCCAGGCGGCCTCAGCTGCCCCGCCCACAAATCTCAGAGGAAAAGAGCCACCTTTGTCCCCAAAACCATCCAGCTCCTCCACCTTACTGACCATCCCCCTACACGCACTCTCCCCATTTCTCTACTCACATAAACACTTACCATATGTTTTGTTTTGCTGTATTGTAAATGTAATAATATCTGTAAACATACAACTTCAGGCTTGCACTTCATTACGCATGTTTGCACCTTCGTAGTGCAGTTTTGTTTTTTGTTATTTTTTCAATATCATATGTATGACTTTTTCTTATTTATTTTGTGTATTTCTTTTAAAATGTTGAATATAATGCCCCGTTATCCATGTCAAGCTTCTACAACATGCCTCTAAATAGGCACAAATACTGTTTTTTAACTGAATTGAATTGTGTTGAATTGAACTGAATGTTTTTGATTGGCCTGATCTCAACCAAATAGGTCCTGCTAATGTGGAGAAATTCTCAGATTGCTCTTTTTTCTTTTAATGGATGTCAGTAAATGTTGAAGGACTCAAGTGGAAACAATAGTAAATGATAGGAGAATGATCTACAGTTTAAACCTGACATTTGTTATTTTAGTCGACTAAGCTACGGCAGCTGCACTGTATATATATATATATATATATATATATAGAGTACACACCTCGATAAAGGATTTAGAGAAGCAGAAGATACTAAATGAAAAACAGGAGAATAAAAAAGGCAGCAGAAGGAAGGAAAACACGTCTCAGTGTGCAATATATGAAGAAGTCGAGCGCATGACAAACATTCCTCTATTGCCCAGAAAACACACTTTCCCTCTCAATTCTCATGTTTCCAGTAAACATCGCTCATGCACACAAACACAGACTCTCACACAGTTGTTCCATCTGCACCGAGCCTGCTGAAGTATATAAGGAGCAGCACACACACCCCCGAAAAACAAAAACAGCACCAGAAACATGTCACTGCTACACATTAATGCCGACTTTTCTTTGCTTTCATGCTTCTCCAAAACCCGTAAAACCCCAAAATTTGAGAAGATCAGCAAAATATCTGAACGTTTGAAGATGTGCAACATTTTGCCTGATTGTAATTCGCAAACAAACACAGAGGGGGAAAAAATCATCTATTTTTCAGAGAGAAAAAAATGTGCCAAAGATTTGTTTGTCCCTGAGTTCTTCTCTGAGAGCCTCTCTGACAAAATGAGAGATGTTTAACTTTTCTAGTTTGGCTTAAATAATGTATAGAAACAGCATGAAAGGTAACAGCCAGGAAAGTGAAATGAAAAGAAACCCACTTACTTTTTCCGTTTCACACTTTGCCTTTGACAACAGATTATGTTCTGCCGTCTGCGGACTGGTTTTGAGGTTTTCATGAACCACTGAAGTGTGTGTGTGTGTGTGTGCATGTGTGTTTAAGGTCTGATGGTAATAGGTCTCATTACGATCAACCTCTAATCAGTGAAAACAGCAGTGCAGGTCTGCAGTGTTTAGTCTGCACAGACATGCACAGAGTGCAACACATACACATTTTTTATGTTTCACATGATCATTAGATTTCAACGCGTACACATGTGTATGTGGGTGATTTCTTGATGTTGGGGTCTCTGAGGCCACCTTCGCCCCACAGTCGCGGCGGGCCTCGCATGCATGCACACACTCAGAGTGAGGTCATTGGAGAAAGAGTGACAGCTTCAGGAAATGAAATACACCTCAAATTACAGCTAAACAACATTAACTAACACGTGAAGCATGTGGCTTGGAATGACTCGCCCTCTCCATCAGAGCAGGGCGTTTCTTGATTGAAACCTTTCGCTTTTCTGTCGACTGCTTTTAGCACAAACAGCAGAGCATGAAGAAGTCATGCTGAAAACAAAGGACGTTCTCCACACGTTAAATGCTGCAGTGTTTTTAGTCATGCTGTTTGCGCCTGAAATATTGTTTTCCCCTTTGCCTTCTCGTTGTTCCTGTCGGTGCCTGCACATATCAGCACAGCAGCAGATATCAGGACTTGTTTTCTTGTTTTCCTCCCTCCAGAAGATGCCATCTGCTCATGATTAATATTAAACTGGAGTTTCACCATTAAGAAAACCATCTGAACATGCAGGTTTCTGCTGACTGTTTTTATATCAGCACATGCATTAAGTTACTCGTTGACTGCTGTCAGTTTCTTGACATCACAACAGCATGCTCCATCTGGAAATAATCTTCAAAAACACTATAGTCCCTTGCTCACTTTAGTGTTACACACATGCAGTTCATGAGCTGGAAGATAAAAGCTGTCTGCTCGAGTAAGAAACTGCCTTGCACATAGGCGCTTGCTGGAAAGCAGCTGTTTTTCCACATGGATGTCATGTGAGCATGTCTGCTGTCTCCTCATAGAAACAGAGACACAAACAAATCCAGCTTCTCATAGGTATAAAACTATAGCAATAGTCAAATCCCCTCATGTTTACATGGTGGGCTCGGCCTATTCTTGTCAGGGATCTTAGGTTTGATCTCACTGTTAGTTTCTGATGTACATTGTTGTCTGCCATCTCATTTTAACCATAATCAAGCAAATTTCAAAGGAAAACACAACTCAGACGTGTTTCCATTGACTGCTGTGGAGGAAGGAAATAAGGAGGACAAGCGTCATTTGACGGTGGCAGTGCAGAAGGTGCAGATTGCATTACATGTGCCTGAAATAAAACTTCGTGAAAAGAGACAAACGAGAGTAACAAGAGTACAAGAGTAACCACTTTAAATAAAAAATAAATGAAAATGAAGAGTGCTGAGGGAATTTTTTCAACTCTTTATGTTGTGCTAATTCTTTCATATAAGAGATCATGTTTGTTTTCTAGAAGGAAAATTGTATGATAATAAGTCAATTAAGTGTCCGGGCTTATCAATAAAGCTGTTTCTGTCTCTCCAGAAACAAGTCAAGGATAGTCTTCCAGCCACCTTTGATCCGTATCGGTTTGCATACAAAGAAAACCGATTGACGGAGGATTTCTTTTGTCTTCACCCGGGACTGCAGCACAAGTGCTCTGTTGATTGACATACTGATCAACAAACTGCTTCACCTCGGCCTCGACGCTTATCCCTACTCCTGGACATTCTCACAGACTGCTCTCAGACGTCCAAGCCCGGCCCTCAGCTCCCCCAGAACTGCATGCTGAGTCCACTTCTGTACTCTGTCTACAACCATGACAGCAGACCAAGCCGCTCCTCCAACTCCGTTATTAAGTTCGCAGATGACACGACTCTTTGTTCCACACAACACTTCGATGTTTATAACTAGTGCCAAATTAGCACAGGGGACTTTTAACATTAAAAAGAAAACGAAAACGTTTGGGGGGATAAAAGGGCTTCATAGGTGAGAGACCTCAAAATAAGCTCCCAGGTAAAAACTTAGTCTACCAACAGCATAACACATTTTATTAACGTTTACAGTAAAAATTAGAAGTAATTTAAGTTTTAAAAGGACATTGTTTAACAATTGCGTATGTCTATAAATCTTTTTTTTTTCCAGGAAGAGCAACATTTTTTTCTGTAAAGGACAAAAAGTGAAGTGAAAAATCTACCTAACAAAAAAAAAACAGACACATTCTTAAAATTCAGAAACAAGATGTGGTAAGCCGATAGAAACATGTATTCAGTCATGGAAGAAATTAACAGGGTTTTGAGTACAGTAGTGGTTGTTTTGTGCTGAAAAAATACTGTGAAAACTTTGTAGTTTGCTCCATCGGTAAAAACTAGAGACTGACATCTGTTTGCAGTGGTAAAACTGGATCTGAACAGCGAGATGCTTTCATGTTGGGGACGGTTTTGAAACCGCTCTTTCAGCATAATCCTATTCTCCGCCACTCGAATGCACACTCATTATGTTCAAAAGACGCTCATATTTTTGCCAAGATTCAACTAAACACACCTAATTTGTCTCAGTTTGCATACAAGACCCTGCAGCTCAGTTACTGATTGCACTGCAAACCAGACGGAAACAGATGGAAGTGGGTCTCACTGACAGTAAACGGCACCAAGATACCCTTTTGAAATGAATATTTGCTGTCTTGACCACAAACTTAATCATAAATCAACACTGGAGTCACTGGGAAAAAAAACACGAAACGCAGTCATTAAAAGAAAAAAAGCACTGCCATAAAATCACTTACTTAGAAAGTGGATTTGAAGGGTTTTGGCACAAAAACATTCAACTAAAATGAACAATCTTGAACAGAGAATCTGGGCTCAGATCCAACATTTTTGCCTTTTTTCGTCCCTGATTTCTACACGCACATTTATATTCTGAGAAGTGGGTGCTGGCATGTGGAGCAATCCTATTATTAACACAAAAAATGAATGTCAACTAGTCTTTCTAAATCCTAATAAAAAAATGAACCCAATGTGTGTGTTTTTGTACTTATATCCCTTGTCCAGGTGTAGAGAGCATTTATTATCCTTTCCAAAAAATTAGACTTAATATTAGAGTTTTAGAGTCTAAAACCTTCAAATGTTTAAACTTGAGATTTTTTTCCAGTTAGATTCTGCTACTACTATGTTTAAAATTAAAAGCCCTGCTGCAAAGCAAGTTCATCATCAGGAACTATAAAGGACGAGACTGAGGATCACAATGAGATATATAAATTATAAATTAAAAAAAACATTAGTGTTTGTGTGCTCGTGTCAGTGCGGAGAGGGAAGTGAAGCGTTAGAAAAGTGGATTATCAGGAGAAAACAAAACTCCACAGCAAACCATCCCAAAACACTTTCTCACCTGGTCTATGTGCCTGCACACACACGAGTAAACATGCTCGGTCACCATAAGACATGATTTATGTAGATAAATGTGAGACAGGCGATGGCTTCCACACAAAACAAAAGCACACCAAAAATATTAGAGCTGAAACACAGATGCGCTGACAATGTTCACCGCGGTGCCTTTGAGCAGCTTCACATCTGCTCGCATATAACTTCTGCAACATGCAACCAAATCATACATACAGATACCTGCTGTATCTGTTTGCAAATGTTTTCATTTAAAAATATGCCACAATAAAAATAAATAAATAAAACCCCTGATTTAACAGCACAGCGGTTGAGAACTAACAGCCAGAAACACTTGCTTCCCATCCTTTCAAAGGTATTGAATGTGCAGTTTCTAAAGAAGTCACTGACTTCCTCAAATATAATAACTTTCTCAATATAAATCAGTCTGGGTTCAAGAGGGGCCACTCAACCTGCATGCCTCTGGTTCTTTTGAAATAAGCCCTATGAGCAGCAAGAGCAGCGGGTCAGTCCTCCACTACAGAAAACCACTGCATCCTGCTATCCACTCAAGCACTAGCACCTTGGGCGCGCCACATTCTTGGTCCCAATCCTACCTTACTGGGCATTAAAGTGACATTGCAAGAAAAGCCATCATTATCTCATCACCTCTCCACAGGGGTGCCCCAAGGCTTGGTGCTTGGGCCCCTTCTCTTTGCCATAAACACCACCTTTTTGGGCGGGTTAATCCACTCACATGCCCTCTAATATCACTGCTATGCAGGGGATACACAACTTTACCTGTCATTCATGTCAGATGACCCCATGATCTCCACCTGAACCTCAGCTTGCCTCTGAAGGAGCTCCGCCTTCAACTTTAACCTGTCTGAGACTGATGTCCTGGTATCCCCTGTCCATCATTCCAACAGCCACAATATCAACACAATCATCTAGCCCTCTCTTTACACACAGCAATCTCCGTCAAAAATGTTCACCAATGTGGTTCCCCAACAATTGAACAAGCTACCAGTTACTACAAGAGCAGAACCATCCCTCTCTCCGTTGAAGAAGCTCTGGAAATCTCCTCTACTAAGAGTGCCTCCTGTGGTAAACTGTCTTAAAAGTCTTAACCCTCACCTGAAGGCTGTCTTAACTGCACTTTCTCTAAAATTTGCCAGGTTTACTGTGACTTGGTTGCTTTCCTCTCTTGTAAGTCGCTTTGGATAAAAGCATCTGCTAAATGTAGTGCAATGTAGTGTTAAAAATAGAAACCTGTTTCCTTAAGCAGAGGACATGTGAGGTGTGTCTTTATGAGGCTGTTTGAGGTTTTTCTCCTGTTTAACAGAACACAGACTGTTTTAAATAAAAGGAGACATCAACTGTATTCTCTGGTGTTTTGATTTCTAGGTGATGAAAGTATTCCCCTCGTAGTTTCCGATTCCAATTCATTCTCTACTTATATTTGCAGTTTCATTTTTTTCTGTCCCTGTATGGACCAATGACCTATCCTCTCATAGCTTCACTGCTTGGATTGGCTTCAAACCCCCTTAAACACGAAAAAAGGATGACATTAAAATGGATCAGCTTGCCTTAAAAGGATTTGGTTGGGGATCTAATAAGAGACAAATCAAAATGGGTCAAAATTCAAATATGAGAGGCAGAGACGTCTTCTCTTTTCAGGTCTAATTCACAGGCTCAAACAAAAACCGATTCTTCCAACAATTCATAGCGTGTTCCAACTTGTCGACATCTTTTAAATCCCATTTTGTAATGGCAGCTAAATCTCAAGCAAAGGCTGAGATAATCCTTTTTACTTTAGAGAGGTTCCTGCAGAGAGGAAAATATATATTATTAAGCTGTTTTTCCAGTGCAGCATTCATAGCAAATTAAAAAAAAAAAAAAAGGTTTGTGTAAAATCAGTGAATTGCTCCTTTAACCTTAAAGACAACTGCTTTTCATTCAGACTAAAGACATTTTTGGAAAATAGCCCAGGGAATTTTAGGGATTTAGTCTGTATTTTCACAGGATGATAAATGTGTGTAATTAATGAACTGCTTGATTTGTATTTATTTTCTTGGCCCTTCTGAAGTGAAGTATCTTTCACAGAGGGAAACATATTTGTCTTTGCTGAGTGAAAATGCTTGCCTGCTAATAGTTTCTGTCTTCTTGCCACAAGAGTGTAACGTGAGCAGAGAAAGGCTGGATTTCCTGCAGCACTGGTACTGGCACCGAGTTACAGCAAAGTGGAGGGAAATCACAGTGAATGTCGGGTACTCTGTCACATTTTATTTAGTAAAGTCGGCTGCTCAACCTCAGTGAATTTGTTTTCTTTTTTTTTTTTTCTCTCAAGGGTGTTCTGATTTTGTCACGTAAAGACGTAATGTAGACAGATTTTTCAGGGTGTGGGTAAGTCACACTCACACAAACCCACAGGCCCTCGGCTCAGTCTCGGTCTCGGCCTGCCTACGGCGCCCAAAACGCTAAAGCTGCCTCGGTGCTTTGACACCTGAGAAGTCATGCTGATCCAGTTTATGCGAATTAGATTAGACATAAACTGGATCAGCACCAGAAAAGACATACTGAATTGGTTTTATAAGATTAAAAAAGAAAACAGTGCACTATATGCAAACACATGCAGCTCACCCACTCACCAGATGCAATTAAACTGAGTCAGAAAACAATCCTCTCTTGCTGACTTTCTCTTAGAGTCTAGATTATGAATCATCACTCACTCTGATGATCAAGCTGCGTAATTATCAGCCTCAAGCCACATTATCTAATCTGACACTTCACATCACTGCTTATGCACGGATGCATATTCACACCCTGAACACACACACAAAAGTTTTAATGCCTTTCGACAACTTCCTTCACACACACCTATGACTGTATCATATTATTATAGCCGACACCTTTATCTAAAGCGACTTGTAAGAGAAACGCGTTGAGAGGCTTCATGGGGTTCAGTGTCTTGCAGAGACACTTAGAGAAGATGGTTGAGAACAGAACCAGCAACCTTTTAAATGAAAGGATGCTCACAATGCTGTGAGACCTGCAACGGTTCTAATATGCACTCTCCTTTATTATGAGGACTTATCTTTTAATTGGAAACTTTGGGGAAAACAAACAAACAAAAACATAAAATTCTATGTACATTTTCTGAAGAAGTGATTCAGTTTGTTTAAATTATGTATCTAATTTATTATAAAGTATACAAATTGCACCATGTACTGTATTGTAACACGGAGTGATTCAAAAGCTTTACCCATTTAAATGTTCCCAGTTTCTTTTCTCTTTTTTTCATTTTGTTGCATCATCTCACAGCATGCTTCCAGAATTACAATCAGTGCAACCAGCTGTACTGCATGGCGGTGGTCACTGCCGTCCACTGCAATGGAAGCAGGAGCCAGAAAATTTGCTCTGTAACTTAATCTCATTAAATAGGAAATAAGAGCTCAGCACTTTGTTTTCTTTTCTTCTCTTTTCTTTAATCAATACATATAAACCCTCAGGAAACGCAGTAGTCAAAACAGCAGATGGCCTTCTGAGCTTGTTTTACTGTCACCATGTCCCATTTTTTTATATATGAAATTTACCAGAGCAAATAAAAATGTTTCCTGAACCCAAGTAGACTCCGCCGAATTTGCTTTAATCAGCGGACCAGTGAACAGTGAAAGTACAGCAGATATGCGACACATTTTGCAGCAACGTGCTGCCCCCTGCAGGACAAATGTACGCATTACATCATTTTGGTTGTTTTACTTTTTTTGTAACTATTTTTATACTCTTTTTTTAAAATAAAGATTTTAAGGCAGTTTGAATAATTACGACTTACAATGGAAAAACAATGAACAAAATCAACTAAAAAAAAAACAGTTGTAAATATGGACTTCGTTAAGCAATGTAAAACAATAGTTAAACATGTGTACATAAATCACTTAAAAAACAGTAAATATATGCCAAACAATCAAAAAAGGCAGAATACCTCAAGATAATCAAAGACATGTAAAATGCCCTAAATATGACAGAAAATGATTCCAAAGGAGCCACAAGACAGCCAAAACATGACAAAAGCACCTGTAAATAAATAAAACTGCAGGCATGCAAAAAGACTGTATGATGAGATATGAACTGACGCTACAAAAATGCAAAAACACATGTCAAATGATCAAAATGTGAAAGAGAATTAAAAATAAGGGGGGCATATATTCATGTCCAAATGCAAAATCACCACAACTTCTATACCTGTGCGCAGGAGCCTTGTTTTTCACCATCTTAGTGACCACATGGTGAACCTAAAACCTGCAGTCTGCTTCATACCCCCAAAACAGCAGGCTCCCTGTCCTGTTGGCAAGTCTTAAGAAAAAAAAAAAAAAAAAAAAAAAAAACTTTAGGTCCCTTAAAATGAGAGCTTGGACAGACCGTGGAAATTACAGCAATCTTTAGTTACAGCGGCTGTAATTACATGAAAACAAGGAGCACATAAGGTCACAGAATCACTAAATGAGAGTTAAACACTCAGCAAGTCTGCACATCTCAGCCCTTTATGACAGGCGTGTCCAAAGTCTGTCCTCGAGGGTGGGTGACCTGCAGGTTTTAGATGTTTCCCTGCTTCAGCACACCTTCCTCCAAGTGATTGCATCATCAACAGACGTGTACGGACCTTGACGACAAACTGATGAAGACCATTAATTAGAATCAGGTGTGTTGATGCAAGAAGCGATCTAAAATATGCCGGACAGTCGCTCCGAGGACTGACTCTGGACACCCCTGCCTTATGAGGAGTTTCCCTGCAGGGAGCAAGACGGGAAAAAGTTCATCTCTAAAATGAAACATGCCGCAATCAAAGTTTTCTTTGACTAAAAACATATTCAATCAAATCATGTGTGGGCATTTAATTGCTCTTCTCTTAAGCTGATAAAACATAAGGTTTCAGACTGTGTTCAGATTTTATTTCGTATGAATTTTCTACACTGTAAAGCAAATTTTCGAGAATCAACCCTATAAACACACTGTGGCTGTTATTGAGGCATCAAAAAAAAAAAAAAAAGACCAAAAAGTATTCTTAAAATGATATTCCCATCTCTTAAGCTTGTAGGGTTCATGCAAGTGCTTTACGGTGTTTTAAGAGTTAAAATCCATCATTTAATACTGAACGCAGCGTTATGTGGATGTATAGGTCTTGATGAGCGAATGTGGTCTAAAGATCCACAAATGGTTGCAGACTCGACTTCTCTTCCTCAAAAATATGTCGCTTTCTGTTTATCTCTCTGTCTGCTGTCCGGCTCGTGACCTCCAGTTGGGCAGCGTTTGGTCACTGCGGGTCATCACTCACGATGTCACTGCTCCTGGAAGTTCACAGGTCAAACCCCGACCTCACAGGAAACCTGGAAGACAGACACTGGTTCTGCCTGTCTGTTTCTCTCTCTCACAAACAACCTGATCAACGGCAGGGCACGCAGAGGTGATCAGACATTTCCACTGCGCTCGTATGAGACCCAGAGGGTGAAACACACAGTCAAGTGTGTGGAGCCAGGAGCCCATGAAGCCCCTAAAATTAAATACGAGTTTCTTTCAGACTGAATGGGTCTCACCTGCTTCCGACATCGTTAACATGTTTTTTAATTAAAAGCCAAACAAACGAGTTGCTGATGTGTACAGAGCTCTAGTAAAACATCAAAGAATCAACA
This sequence comes from Xenentodon cancila, assembly GCA_014839995.1. Classification (NCBI taxonomy): domain Eukaryota; kingdom Metazoa; phylum Chordata; class Actinopteri; order Beloniformes; family Belonidae; genus Xenentodon; species Xenentodon cancila. The sequence continues at coordinate 3,228,762 of CM026208.1, forward strand.
TTATGATCAAACGAGAATATTTAATGGGGAAAACAAAACCTCTACTTTGCTGAGTGTCTTAATACACAGGCACTTTTACATTAACACAAATAAAATAACCTGGAAAAACTCAGAAGTAAATCACATCTCCTTCATCATTATATTCATGTTTTTACATAAGAAAAGAAAGCTCTACCCACACTGTTTATAGATTTCTTACGAGCCTGCAAGCCCCCAGGAAGAACAACACCACTTGCCATTTGACCTGTAACCCAGGTCAAGTGGAGTTCTGCCTTCTGGATGGTGGTCATGTCCCACAGCTGTGAAATCCATAACAAACCAACCTTTCAGAGTGTGTGGGTGATTGGAAATGCACCGTTATACATGTAAAAGGAGACAGCTTTTCAGGGGATGAGAGTGCAAATAATGGAAAAGTACAGAGTAAACAAATTCATTAATGTCTGTTTCATGAGAAGCTCATCCAGCTGATGTGCTCTTGAGCAGGATGCTTAATCTCTGCAAGCTTTGGCAGTTTTGTTCAGCAATTAACTTTTAATCTTCTGCAACTAATTTACTGGCATTTCAGTTAAGATACTTGCAGCTGACACGACCAACACGTGTGTATGTTGCATGTTCTCGTAATGCCCCCCAAAATGCGTTTATCACGACTGTTTTAGATACATAAATATGCAGATAATCACACAGAAGTGACGTTTACTGAGATTTTACGGTACTGTGCTCCTAATCGTGCTGTTGTCACAGCTTGAATCTTAACAGTGTCAGCAGCTGCGTGCAAGAATGTACAAGCAAGAAGCAAATGGAAAGAGGAGGGGACTCCAGGAGGGGGCAGGTTTGTGGATGTGGACGGGTTTTCAGCTCCTCCGTGGTACTACAGGGGGCATGAGGGCAAGAAATGCAGAATGTACAAGGTGAGAAGACAGAGAACATGTTTCCAGTCCTTCAAGCACTTTTGTCTTCAAAGTAGGTCTGCTCGATACGCCTGCAGAAGGACAGCAAGTTGCTGTAGCTCTTGATCCTCTCTGCCAGCTCCGTGCTGGTCAGTCTGGTGGTCAGTATAGTGAAAAGGTGTCCAAACACCAGCGCGTCCAACTCCGTAGCCCTACAACATAGAAACAAACGGCTGAAGGCAAACATTTCATTAACTATGCATACAAAAGCTAAGTGGCATGCCAAGATATTAATATACTTATAATATAATTGGATCAATAAGACATCAGATTCGTAATAATAATCTGATGTCCTAATAGATAAAACATGGCTAATTAAAAACATTTAGAGTGAATCACATTCAGTTAAAACCAACCCCAGTGATACATGTTCTGTGTGCTTCAGATAAACCTCTGCCAACTGTTTTCTGTAGCTCTAAATTACAACAGACAGATATTCTAAAGAGCGAATCTCCAGTTTTCAGTTGGCTATGACAACATTTAACCACAAGGTGGCGATCAAGAAAAGCCTCACATATAACAGCTACCAGAACATAATATCCACACATTTATCACGTTGCTGAACTGCTTAAGTTTTTTTTATTTCACGCTATGTCATCATGCTGTTCTTGTATTACTCAGACGCCTTCAACAAAGCAGGAATGTCACAGGAAGAACACGTACTGTTTATTAAAGAAGTACGGTTGCGTTCCCAGCCTCTGGGAAAGAGCCTGGCAGCATTGACTCACATCTTCATAAACCTGAAAAGTACAGTCAAGAATCGGAAGTTTGTGTTGGGAAAAAGTCAACAAACAGAAAAACCAAACTGGAACATGAGATGTAAAAAATCTCAACTTGCTCTTAAAATTTGGTTTGTGGTAGCATTAAGCGATTTGTAAAATTAATTTCACATCAAACAGCCATTGTTAGTTGGCACTAACCTGCTCAAGCGTTTTCCCTCCCCAGCCAATGGCATTCATCTTCCTGCGTATGTCCCACTGCTTCTGATAGGCAAGAATGCTACTGAGAGGCCACGAGTAAGGGCTGCTGTATCTGGGACGAGAGATCTACGCAAAATACAAACACATGAAGACCATGAGGAGTTCCTGTTTTAATGAAAATTTAGGAATACAAACCTCAGCAGCTGTAGCGTCATCGCACCACTGGATGTACAGCTGCAGAGAGGACAGAGGACTTCAGTGTTTGGATGCTGATGTCGGTCGGTGCATTACAAATGCAGGGTATTATAAATCAGACAGGAGCTTTTATACGCTCTTAAGGTTTTTCTGTTTTCGGCTGCAGATTAACTTCACATATTTGTACCTCTGCAGTAAGCAGCATGTTGTTGACCAGCTCCATGTATGCTTTCATTTCAGCTCTCTGAACGTCATCTAAGCCGTCGCTCAGAGAGTGACCCTGGCAACCAAAAACGAATCAAGACGGACAGAATTTTTCATTTTAAAACATTCAACATTTTAAAGTGTACCAGCCATATTTACACCAACGCTGATTTCTGTTACATCACCTTAGCTTTGGTGAACTGCACTATCGGCCCCAGCTCTGACACCACCTGGTTCCCTACATGAATAAAGGGAATTTTACCTAAAAAAAAAAAAAAAAAAAGAAAAAACAAAGGTAACCATAAAAATCTGTTTCAGTAGCTGGCCCTTTCAGAACCACATACAAAAGAGTCACTGTGCAGAGTGCAGACTTTTGTCTCCTCAGTGGGAACTGACCAGATGGTGACATGTACTCAGCATTTGATCTGCAAACCACCTGCACTGGAAGACCACACATCCTGAGGTAGGCCTGCCGAGGACAAACAAGACAGTCCTGAAGCTCTTCAACGATCAAAACACCAAAATTACTGGGGTGCTGTCCACAATGTAAACAAAAACACAATGCAACTATTTGCAAATAATATAACAATTGTTGAGTAGGATGAACACGAGCTACATTCCTAATTTGAAAATGGAAAAGCTGACTTATTATTATTTTCACTGTACGATAGTTTTCAGCTTTCTTCTGTGGATCCAACAGTGAGTTGTGTTTATGGACTGGTTTTCAGAAGTGGTCAGGAGACGAGGCTGTGATTTCCGCAGTGGCATCGTACCTTATATTTCATCACAGTGCTAATGAGGTGCCCAAGAAAAAAATTTTTATACATATAAATAGAAATATTTCTAAATTAAACCCTCACCATATTTACTTTAGAATAACTAAATCCAAGCTATAAATATGACACGCTCACTCATTTGAGCAAATAATCAAAAAAGAAGACAAAAATAAGTCAATTCATTCAGCTTTTCCCATGATACTAGCAAATTTGAAATAAACTTAATTGTTTTTTAACACTGCATTACTTTCAACAATCTTTCATCATCTCTGCCAACAACTGTGACACGATGCTGACATCAAAGTCAAAATACGCACATATTTAAACATATTTGACAAAGACCAATGCAATATCTTATTTTCCACACAAGATAAATATGCAGACAAATTTGCCAAAGAATGAAAACTAAGGAACATCACCTGAACAGCGAGAGATGAGGCGCAGTCTGAGAGCAGGATCTGATCCTCTGTTAGAACGACAGTAAAGCCACAGTGGAGTGAAAACACGGAGTTACCGGAGTTACCGGAGTTAACGGAGTTCAGTTCCTGCATTTGTCCCCCAATAGTCTGACTTACCTTTGAGAGGTTGGTACAAGGTTGCATTTTCAGGCCAAGGTTCAGCAGCTGTCAGTGTCAGAACCAGTCAGACACACACACACACACACACACACACACGCACGCACGCACGCACACACACACCTTATTAGCTTGTTAAATTACTTTCCTGAGATTTGCAGTTAACGTTCTGATGTCTGATCTTTGAAATATATTAAATATTTCATCAGAGTGACCTTAATTGTAAAGTAACTGCACAAACAGCATACACATATCTGCATGCGTGTACGGATAATATCACTGTTCCAGTGCTTTTAAATTCATTTTCCTATTCTTTGACCCTATTAAGCGTGATGAGGGTTTGCTGGAACTCATCCCAGCTGCCATCAGGTGAAATGATGGGGTTCATACCGGAGAAGTCCCACATTCATCACAGAATTTTGATAATTTATTGATTTCCATATATTCCCTCACACCCACACGTGCTGGAAACTACATAAGAAAAATGTCATAATTTGCTGAAGAAGTCTGAAATGTGGTCATTAAACATTGTACAGGATATAATTTATCTTTTGCTTGGTAAGTTTGACAAAATAACCTTGAATAACTATTATTTGAGATAGTAATTTTCATGCTTGCATAATTGTCTCCAGCCTTAAGAACATTAAACACACATAAACTGCAATAAGACCCTGCTAATCCATCTGCAAACTTCCACAACCGGCACGCGTGAAATCCGTACACTTTTCCAGTGAATGCCATTACTTTTGTGTTTGTTATTCCAGTGTGTCTGTCTGTCTTTCTCAGGTGTGGGTGTGCATGCGAGCGTGCACATCACATTTAGAGTCTTTTTTACAATAAAAACAGTTTATTTTTAAGCACAATTTGAAGATGCGCCTCAATTTCATAGAACGTCTCTGTGCAATAATAAAGGATTTCTTCTTCCATTGTACATAAACAGCTGCGTTAAATTAAGTTTTTATATTTCCATATTGTTTCTCACTGTTTGAAATTAGTTTAGACTGATACGAGTTTGCACACTTTTAATGTCATCATTTCATTGCAGAACTCTTTCCTGTTTTTTTTTCTGCCTAAAGGTTGAGAATCTATTATATCACAATAGTGACGTAAAAATGAAACCAGAGGTGATTAATCTGAATCGTTTTCATAATAACCGCAGGTCCATCCCAGTTGGGCCCCCTGAAGTATTTTATATACATTAATGTGAATAATTTTTATTTTTTTGGACCTCCTAAAATCTTATAAACGGAGGACAAACACGGATGTGCTGTAAATTTGTCCCCGCCGGTTTCCGGACGCCGGTTTGAGGAAACGCCAGGCGACGTCGCGGTTGTTTTTAATTTCACGTTGGACTGAGTTTAACATCGTTTACAGCCGTTCTGCAGTTTCCTGATAAACACAAACCCGTCAGCACGAATCTTTACTAACTTTATATTTTATCACCGACACATGAACGTCCTTAACGCCACAGCTGTTGAGCCCTTCAGGACACAGGACGGCAGTGTGCTTTATCACAGCTGCTGTTTGCTCAAAGGAAGAAGAAAACGGAGGTAAATAAGCGCTCTTACGCTCGAAATGTCGTTAAATTGTTCACTTTTAACATGTTTGTTGGAACCAGCGTTAGCTGACCTGAGCTAACTGCTAAACTCTGCTGAAAGCACAGAATAAAAGCGCGGAGAAGAGTCCAAACACTACCTGCCATCTGCGTGACGAAAGCCTCTGCCGCAAGAGACATTGTGCTGTTGTAATGTACTTATTGGTAAACCGTAATTAGAGTTAGAGATGTAAGAAACGACTCTTCATGTCAGATTAAGGACAAATGCTGTCCTGCAGTCATGGATGGGTCCGCCCGCGAATACTGTCCCTAGGAGAAAATTATACTCCCAACTTTAGTTCCACTTTACCCTTGAATTAAAGCCGCTGGCAGCGAAATCTTAAAAATAATTTATATATATATATATATATATATATATATATATATATATATATATATATTATTTAAAATAAGTGTTTATCTTTACATTTTATTTTTAAATATCACATATCACACATGCGTTCTCACAAGGTAGTGTAATGTGACTTTTTTCAGTTTGCAGTATGGTTTCAGTTATAGGCCTGGAATCACAGAAACGCCTCGTGATTCAATAACTTATCCAACAACAAAATCCCGTTCAGCCTTCAAAGTGTCACGTAATTCCAAACAATACGAAAAACATTCATAATTTCACTAATCGTTTGTACTCGGCGACGTACATTTCAAGCCTGTTATTTAGATTAATTTCCTACCAGTTCTCACTACGCTCTTACTAAAGGCTGTCAAACACATTCATTTTTTCTGATAACACTTGGCGATAATGCAGTATTGTATGGTTTATCAGGCGGTAGTGTGTCGCGCTGCCAGTAGGGGGCATCCCCACTTCATCACAGTCATTAAATAAATACAAGCTTTTCTTATATGTAATTGGTTGAAAAATGTCCACTAATTCTTAAATAGTTTTAAAATTATTTTGTGTTTTTGCTGGCCTGCACTAAGTAAACACCTTACTTGTTTATCCCTCGCAAGACATAAACAAGTACGCTGTGATAAGCAAGAGATAGGCAAGTCCTCTGAGAAACTTAAGGCCTTCCTCTGGCCTGGGTCATTTGGACCAGAGCCTAGTCCCTGGCCTAGCCTAAGGTATTTATTTACTTTTTTTTTAATTCTTTTGCGAATTGATGTAATGTGTTTTTCCCCTGGGAATAAACCAGTGTTTTAACATGAGGCTGGGAACAGATATCTAGTTGCCAACAATTATATTGTTGCCATTGTTTAGTCATATTTCCTATCTGGTCATTTGTCAGGCTGTCTGTTGGGGTTTTAGGGCTTCTCTAATATGTGGCTTGCTGTGCTCAAATCAGCCGCAGTGTGCCTATTCTGCGGTTGTAACTCGACAGGAAGCTGTCAGTGAAGGCCTTGGAGCGCTCACCTTTCCTTCCAGCGTATCGCACCAACACTGGGCTTCATAGATCCTCAGTCTCCTTAGTCTAGTTTGACATTTTGCACATTTGGAAATTCTGACAAGAATTGTGTTTTTAATGATTAAAAGCAGCTTTATTATTCGCTCCCTCCAAAATCAAGTCTTTATTGCTGCAATGATTAAAAACTTTGATCACTGGGTTTAATTCGAAGGACATTTCAATTCCACCCACCAGGGACAATCTTAACATTTTAAATGCTCTTTAGCGAGGTCATAAAACTATATATTGGTCTTGGCTCAGCTCCATTGACTCAATGTTCCGTTATAACAAAGATCGTCTAGTCTACAGAGGATCGCTTCTCTGTTAAAATTCTTCATCCGCCTGTATTGATTGATAATCTTTATCGGCCTGCAGAAATATTTCTTTTCATAGCTCTTAAAATTTCTTCCTCAAGAGAAAAATGAGCATCATGAACTTCTTTCTCATTCTTTAACCATTCAGCATCACGTACGTCTCATGCACAAAGAAAATATCGTATTGAAAATGGTCACAACACCAAAATATTCACAAATTTGCAGTTTCAAACATTTTTACTATTTTCTCATCTATTTTATCAAAACATTTACACATATAAAATTCTTACACAAGGAGTATTTTTCCCTTTTCAACAAAATGAACACGTATATAAAAGGAACAGAGGACGTGATCGCTACAAAGAATAAGATATGCTTCTAAATAATATAAGTACTGGCGTATAAGCTTTAATAGCATATTAAACTGGAATCAAAGAGAAAACATACTTTTATGCAACATCACCAGAAATGGCGAGTTTTAAACGCATGTCAACAAACATTCTTTTCCTAAAAACCCTGTAACCCTGAGAAAATGAGCTGAATTTACAGTCCGTGATGTGCGTTATAAAATCTGTACCTCCGATTTGGCTGTTTTTAATTATTCACTCGTGCCTGGCTACCATCCAAAATTTAGACAACCTTAAAAAGACAGAAAGAAACATAATATGGCTACTTTCCTACAAAAAAGCTAAGCAAATTTCTTACAACTACTTTGCAAACCAGTCTTCAATAAATTTTGGTACGTTTATTCCATTTGTTTCTGTTGTTTAAGCGCGAATTTTGTGAACTATATTAATAATGTGCATAATTATAAATTAGACTATGTTCACTTTTAGGAAGCTAAAACACTGCCTTGTGTTTTTACCCTGTAGAAATAAAACCCTGTTTTCTCCAAAATACACAATCGATCCTTCATTACAAAGCTTGACACTAACAAATAGGCAGCAAGCTTTGCGCCTTCATGATCGGATGTCTAGATATGAAACAATTTCCTATTTGTATACCAGGCAGATGACAGACCGGCTGCGACCGTAAAAAGGTTACCATAACTCAAAGACATTCATTGATTAATTAAATACATAACTGGAAATTGATGCAACCTATTTTGGGCTACAGCCTGTTTAACAGAAATGAAGACAATATAAAGAATACATTAATGAATTCACAAAATTATCTGTGGGTCTATCGGTGACTGGAAATGTAAAGCGGTTTAGAATTGTTTCAGGACTGCAGTGACCCTGGATCGGTTCAGCAACGTCAGTTTCGAAGGTGCTACGTGGCTGCCTGAGACGGCCGCAGACCCCGTTTTCAGACCGTGATCATCGCCTTCACGTTATCGCTGCCAACACCGCCGCCGCCGCTGTTGTTGTTGTTGTCCGTCGCTTTCTTGTTTTTGCTCCTCCCTTTAGTGTTCGGCAGCTTGTTGTCTTTCTTCCAGCGCATCCTCCGGTTCTGGAACCACACCTTCACCTGCCGCTCGGACAGGCAGAGCGAGTGCGCCACCTCCACGCGGCGGCGGCGCGTGAGGTAGCGGCTGAAATGGAACTCCTTCTCGAGCTCCAGAACCTGCTGGCGCGTGTAGGCCGTTCTCAGCCGCTTTGGCTCCGGCCCCACGTGATTTGGATTGACTGGGAAGTAACATGAAGGAAAGGAGGAAAAACAGTCAGAGAAGCATTCAATATATTTTTCTATTTTTGATCAATCTTTGACAAAATTCAGGAACATGAGTCTTTTAAACATACAGACTGAATTCATTCCAAACAACTGCATGGATCAGTCCCATTAAAATAGTTTGGCTCTGGGGGAGAACTCACTGAATACTGCCTTGACTTGAGAAAATCACGTATGTTTGGAACATTATAACAGCTATAAGAGGGCTACCGGTTTGGGATTTCTATTTCAGATGCTATCATTTTAATTTTATATTATGGAAATATTTATATATGTATATTATATACAATTCCAATTTGTATGTGACACATTTATATTTTTTTATGCATAATAATAACTAATTTTAATAATTACTCATTTAAAATGGACTATAGAACACCACTATATATATATGTATATATATATATATATATACACACACACACACACACACACACACACACACACACACACACATATTACCTTATGTGTGTGTGTCTCTGTAATAATCTAATATCTTAAAGATAAAAGTTCATTCAATAAGGTAAAGTATGAATTAGCCTTTAAAGCCTTATCTAAACATTGCTGTAACTATCTCTTTCTGATCGTATTAATCTTCATTTGCGGTTGACTGGGAAGGGGTCCAAGAAACGATTTTTGCCTTTAACTTGCTGCTTTTTGTTTGTCCGCATCGCTGAACATCAGATACACACAATAGCACGACACACACGTACACACACACACACACACACACACACACACACACACACACACACACACACACACACACACACACTGTTAGGGTCATAAAACTTTACAGGGGCTGTAATTCTCTCTGGCACTCACTGAGATCGTAAATAACCCGACAACAAAAAGGATGCTCACAAATGGAATAGAAAGAAAGAAAGAAAGAGAAAAAGAGAAAGAAAGAAAGAAAGAAAGAAAGACTTGCACCTGGTAGATAAGAATATAAACAAAGGCAATGGGCATAACAGCAATGAAATGGACAGTTAGATTTAAATCTTCGGACTATCACCGACTCACCATGAGCGACGTGCACTTTCTTCATCCAGGGGTAGACAACAATAGGCGGCTTCTCTTTGCTCTGGCAGGCCGTTTTCCTCTGCACCTGAGCGGGTTTCGCACAGGTCATCCAGGCCTGGCACTGCAGGTCACTCACGGGAAACCTCTCCTTCGGGGCTGCGCCCGCGTGCCTGTAGACCGGGTACGGCGCACCTGGGTGCTGCGCGTGGTCCTCTCCATCCTCTCGGGGATGCCCCTGCAAACAGTGTTGGTAGCCGGTTTGTTGTGGTGCGTATTCAGGCGGAGGGGGCTGCATTGGCTGATATCCCCCTCCATAACTACCACTGTCCTGCTGGTTGTTGTAAAACCCCCCTTGATCACTAAAATTACTGTAATCTTCTTCACAAGGCGGGAACTGCGGCTCGGCGTATTTACAGCTCACCACGTACGACTCCATGATTGATTTATAGGGAGGCTAGTAGGAGAATACTAATTTTTCTTTCTCTCCCCTCTCTCTGTATCTTTTTCCCCCCTCTGGCATCAAGCCATCCTGCGGCTGTCAAATAGACGGACGGCCGTTCGGGTCACGTGACCCCGTGGCCAGCCAATGGGAGGCGACAGCGAGCAGTTTGTGTCGGATGCAATGGGATAATTTAGAGGCAAAAAAAAAAAGAAGAAAAAAAAAGTTAATTTACGACTAATGAAGATTTGCTGGCTGGGAAAATGATCACAATTAGACATCTGTGGACCCACTTTCTATCTATCTATCTATCTATCTATCTATCTATCTATCTATCTATCTATCTATCTATCTATCTATCTATCTATCTATCTATCTATCTATCTATCTATCTATCTATCTATCTATCTATCTATCTATCTATCTATCTATCTATCTATCTATCTATCTATCTATCTATCTATCTATCTATCTATCTATCTATCCACCCCCACCCTCTCTCCCCTCCTTTGCACCTATTGAAATCGCTCGGACTGTAATTTATGACTTTTAGCTGCCTGACTTTTTACCCCCACAGATGGCCTGAGCTGAAAAATTAATCTCGTCCATATTGAGGGACCGTGGGCCCATATTTGGCCTTGTGATGAGTCAAAGGATGGACAATAGAACGTGGCCGGTCAGAAAGGTCTCAAATAAAAGAATGAGATAAAAGGTTCCCAGACAGTGACTAGTAGGCCTTGTTGGCTTTGTTCAGGCTGGGGTCAGGCCAGGGTGTCCACCAACTCTGGCTCTTAAAGGAGGAGGAGCTGGGATGAGGGGTGGGGGTGCATTGACTTAAAAAATGATGCCAAAGTAAGCTGAACCGGAGAAAAATGCGACAGGGCTTCTCTAAAAAAAAAAATGAAGCTCGATTATGCTCAAAGAAATCCAAAAAAGGGTTGAAGAGATGAGTGGGAATATGCTAAACGGAAGCCCTCACACGAAGACAAAGTCACACGATGACAACGCCTGAATTCTTTACCTGCACCTTTTTATACTGCGCAAAAATTATTATTTTTTTCATTGTAAATGCTGGCTGCTCATGCCAAGAAGTTTTTTTGCAGCTGGGAGACGGACATGCTCCCATTAAATCCCTTCAGGATTTCTTGTTTGGCTGCAGTTGCTCTCTAAACAGTCCGCAGATCTGATGCTCAGCCAAAAGCTGTTAATAACGCCTCTGATATAATTTTCTGGCTTGTAAAGAGAAGAGGAAGAGCTTGTTTTTGCTTGGCATGGGAATTAAAGGAACGAGGAGGTTTTGGATTGCTGACGTTAACTAATGTTGGCTATATCTATGATCTAATGAGGCGTTTTGCCCAAACCAGCTCGTAATGAATGATTGATTATACGGACCTCTTTTTCGTCAGTTAGAATACATTTTCAGTCAGTTTCAAATATGGTTTTTGGTCATTTAAACACTTCAAGCCTATGAATATAAAATTCAATCTAAAAACATCAGGCATCCATACAATACACTTTATTGGTGGACATAGTGAGTTTGAAGGAGGCTTTTTAAGGGGGGAGACAACCAGATTGTCAAAGCTATCGAGAAATAAAGAGAAGTAATCCAGCCACAGTAGCTGCTACACCCCAAGAATGGGTTTCAGAGGTCGTTTCATCAAAAGTGAGACTTGGGTCTATGGGTGTGTACACCACCGTTCAGCTCATGGCTTCATCAAGAGGCCACTTATTCTTCTCCACGTCTTCTGGTTTATCTCTAATGTTATGACGTGAATTATAATCTTACACATGAACTAATTGAATCAGAACAGGGAAGGAGTATCATTTTGAAATCAGAAAGTGTCATGAATTTTAAACTATTCTGCCTTATTTAAGTTTGTTTTTTTTTTGTGAGTATGTATGAAATAATTAAAGCCTTTTGAATAATGTTGGGTTCAGAGCTACGATAAAGGGAGGCTAACAAAGATTAAAATTAGAATAATATGGCCAATGTAACTGAGGAGAACACAATGCTGTAATGAATTAGATCCAGCGGCATAATCACATTTTATGCTGCGAAACCCAGTGGGGAACCCGAGCCCATGCAGCAAAGGACAGCGCGACGGCATAAACTTCCTGTCATCCCAGTGAAGCATCACTGTGGATAACACAACACAAATATCAACAGAGCAGATCTCGTACGAAGAGAGAACCGTAAAAGGTTTTGCTCCCTCGACAAAGCAACAGCAATGCAAACGATCACTTGGTTTCTGTACGTTTGCACTGAATTTTGATTGATGGCTAGTCGTCGCCCATAGACTCCCCTAGAACCCAATCTGTGACTGAGGCAGCTCCACACACATTCGGTTCTACAGGGTATATATAGGCGAAGCTTCACTTCACAGCTGGCTGCTGATGGCTTCTTTTTGTTATTGACAGAGATTTACACTCATTTGTCCACACTCTGAGATTTTAATTTCACCAAAGGCATCATATTGACTAACACTGTGTCTGAAAATAATAACAGTACTTAAAAGTGCGACCAATCCCATCATTTTTAAGACGTGCACGTTCTTGTTGGTCTTTGTCATTGTGTAATTTATTGAAACCATTTCTGGCGGCCCTGCGTGTAGCTCTTGACATCAATAACTCATTGTAGGGCACGCCGCGTTGATTATGATACATATGTGCAAATATGTAAAGCAGTGAGAGCGAAAGAATGGCAGCCTCAGTGGTGCACACCGGTGATGGATGTCAGCTTTGTAAAATCTGTCCACGGCACAATGGGAGAGGGATTTACAGAGCAACATCACAGGAGGGGTAGCTCATCTTCCACTAGGAAAGACTTGAGATGCTGGTGTCACACGGGGTAATGTGGGCCACATCCCATAATTATGTTGTATCAGAGTGTCATAAATCATGTGTTTGGGTTAGAGTTCTGTTTATGGCTTTATTTTAACTTCAGCAGTGGCACCTAAGTCCTTTCAGTGAGTGCCAGGTTCTTTGTTGAGGCATGTACGCTTGGAGCTGCTTCATCTTCATGAGTGACTTCTTTTAATATGACAAATCTGGGTCTGCCGCATTACTTTGGTCCATCAAATCTTGAGCGGCATATATGGCCAACGTATTTTACAGATGTCAGGAGTTGGTAGTTCCCGCTCTTTCACCAACGCCAAATTGCAGTTGGTCTCCTGCCAAAGTTGCTTGTAAACAGCGAACAAGTGACCAGCCAGTGAAGAAACTACGGCATGGAAAGTTTTTTGTCTTTTGGGATCAGATTAAGTAATGCCAACCTCCAAGCATGTCTTGGCCTACGCCAATCAACGACTTCTTCTATCCCTACGCTTGTATTTATTGGTATCTAACTCTGACGTTGGGCCCTATTTGATAGTCAGCTGTGTCTGACAATGATGCAGCAAAGTCCTCGGACAAAACTGGTTCAGATGGGGCTGACACTTATCCTCTGAAATAATATCACGCAGGGTAATGCGAACCCTGAACTTTGCATTCTACGACTGTGCTGCAGCCACATTTGAATGCACATAGGGTGGTCTTTTTATTCTAACCTGATTGGCCTCAAATTGGACTAAAATGAGGATCACAGAGGTTGAAAAGATTTCATCCTGAGGGTAAAACTAAACTCCTCATTTGTGATGCTTCACATCCCCTATAAATGTTTACAATGCAAGAGCTGCCATCTGCTGAATCTGCAGGCTGCAAGTTTCAGTCAAGGCTGTTTGAAAGAAATGTAATGCTATTGGTTTGTGTGCAGGCTGGCCTATAAATAAAACCATCAATTATGCAATTAATATGTAAAGCAATCTAAATAAAATGTGTAGTTGATTTTGATCTCTGTCACTGCCGAGATGGCTGAGGGCAACTTGCCTTTTCCCACACTGACGTCTTTATTCACATACAGAAATATGTGGCCATGAATTTTGCTGACAGTCACAGCTTGAGATGGAAGTTTATGTTTCCATTTTTTGTATTCTGTGCTCTTACGGAGGGTTGTTTTTACTGTTTATACGTCCCACTAAACTCCCATGTCTGATTGAGCCACAGGCTGATGAAAACTCTTGTCTGAACTGTTTGTTGATCTGAAGAAAAAAGAGAGAGAGAAGAAAAGCTTGTGGTTCTGGTGAGAACAACAGCAACGTTTTGAGTGAAGCATGATTGGTTTCACATTAAGCAGATGGGAATCTGGACACAAAAGGGTTCAACACTGAAAATAAACATGCCAGTGAACAATTCACAATGATTCGGTTGAGTAATGAAACTGAACCTTTCTGCAGGTGTACAAATGGACAAAAATCTATTCACTTTTAACTATTAATCCATGCCCACGAGAAAAAAAAGATCTTTGACTGAAAACTTTCATTTTTCACAACTATTCCAGCTTAGATTCGCCCCCTAAATGGGGCGTCATTAGCTGCGCACCTTTGAATGGAGTTCCCCAGCTCTGAACTTTGGTGGACTTCTTTTGGAGACAACAACAACAACGGACTGATGTTTCGGTTTCTCAAAGCGCATTCTTCTTTAAGAATGTAACCTAGCTGCCGTCAGGTCGCCAGAGGGTCAATCAGAATCGTTGACCGCTGGTTCACCGTTTCATCAGTCCTCGCGCTGGACAGGCCAACGCAAGGGCTCGAGCCGGGGACCACGCAGAGTTCACGCGGCCTGCGGGAGTCGCGGGCCAATTGTTCCACCGGCTTCTCCTGCGCGCTTTCTGTTGCAGATCGTTGTTGTGTAAAAGCAACGCCACAGTGGCATCAAAGTGCCAAAAGTGCAAAGGGTAGGAGGGGGGCCCTCAAAATCCAGTTTTTATAGACGGAATTCTAGATAATTATAGCATTGTTTTCTGTTAATTTGATCAACGCAAGTTTTTTTTTCAAATATCTACTTTTCAGCCCATTATTTAATCTAAAACGCACATTTTAATAATAGTCCCCCTGCAGACCTATCCTCAATTTAATGTGCAGATCACAATTCAACAATGCACATCACATAACAGCAAACCGTGTTCTGGTTTACAAGGACTACGAATAGTAGAGTATTCACCTCACATTGCGACTTCGTTGATATAAAGCCATTCAGTTGTGGCTTTTCTCTCTGGGGTCGTTTCACTTTTTCATCTTAGACAGGCTGACCGCCAGCTCACCCCTCCACCCCCGGCCCTCTGCCGGGTCAAAGCCGAGCTGGGTGCTGCTTTAACCCGGTTTAGACATTAACTTCGACCTCCAGCCCTGCATGGGAACCCACATGCACCGTCTCGAGGAGCACAGAAACCGCAAACAAAACCGAGGAGAGGAGAGGAGATGCCACAAATAAATCGCAAATAAATTTAGCAAAGCATTGTGCTTCCTGTAAAAAAAAAAAAAATAATAATAATTGTCCGTTTTATTTTAAAAATCGTACTCTTCTCGGTCAAAAAGACTTCTCCTAATCATGATCATATGTTATAGCATATATTTAAAGCCTGTGAATTAGCAGCGGTGAGTATTTTGTTGAATAAGGACTACCTCAGAATGAACAAGAAACCATACTTGTTATCCGTTTAACTCATAATATTTTACAGGAAAAAAATAAGGGATTCAAAAATACTATGAGGCAATAAATTAATCTAAATCCCACCATATATATCATTTGAATACATTTATTTATTTATTGTTACGACTTACTGTTGTATTTTTTCAGCAACATGTTGCCTTTTTCTATAAACATTAATCTCACTGTTGTTGTACCATTTTCCTCTTTGGTTGTTGTGCAGTTATGAAAGAAAAGTGCCAAGAGTTCGCTATCCCACCTTTACTCCTGCTGCGTATGTGCATCTAACCTCTCACTTTTGTATTAACCCCTTACTCAAACTGCGTTTAGGCCAGACCAGAATGTTCTCAAAAACGTCCACAAATGTGGCCAGTATGCGACAAAAGCCCGCAGTTAATGGACAGGTTACAATGTTAAAACGGTCAAAATTAAAACGTTCACAGGATCCTCGTTTCAAGTGCAAAATGAAATTATTATTCAGTCATTGCAGTAGGAGACTGGGAGGGTTAGATTTCGGAGGCTCGTTGCCGTTTAACGTTCAGACGTGACGAAATCAAGCGATCACACGCGCACTTAAAATTACAGCCCTGTTTTTACATTAAAATGTAATAGTGTGATCAAAAGAAAGAAAGAGAAACTTAATTTAAGGGAATCTTAAATGAGGTTTTTATGGTTGTGAATGAATGAAAAAGGTTCATAATGATGGTCATTTTAAAATATGTACTTTGAAATAATAACCGGGTTCAGGTTTAGACAAACATGTTACAAATCCTAAACTCCTATCAAGTCACAGTCTCTGCAAGTTTAATCAAAACAAATAAATGACGTTGTGTGCATTTAGCCGCATTTTATTATATGCAAAAAAGGGAAATATATTTTGAAAGATACTGTTATATCCGTACCTTTTGTTAACCCCTTTTAATTCGTGCCACTAGTTTGAGTAAGTACTTAATTTTGTGCGGACATGCAGCATACAGTAAGGTCTTTTCCAGTCAAAAGGCATCTTTTGGAATGATTTCATTAAATTTCCGTCCACAAGTGGATTTCCGAACCCGTCACTCATTCCATGCCGCGGCCCTTTGGTGGTCCCCCAAGCACTCCCCCTCTACCCCCACCTCACCCTTGTCCCTCTTGCCCCCCTGCCCCTCACGGACATAACTTCATATCTGCTCCGAATATGAAAACAAGCCACACTTACTTGCCGTGTGGTGATCTCGCGTTAAAACACGACCGTTAGTTACTGTACAGTCCCGCTGCAGCGGTGCGAGCCTGGCCGTCGGCTCCGTGTCCGCTGTTCTCTCGGAGATACAAGCCGCATTCTGTTGATTTCGGACAAATATCGGCTACTAATCCCATCTGGCCGCCTGTCGGCTATTCTGTCTGAGTTATATTTTGGGGCTTGTCAAACGCTGGCAATAAAACACGCTTTATTACCGTCACGTGCTCATGCTTCTTCTCTTTTTTTCTCGCTACTCCCACAAGGGTTCATAAATTATTAGGCCCTGCTCCAGGAGCCGCTTTATTCGATAATGGCGCCAAAGAAAAAAAAAAGGGACTTTAATCTATAGGGGGACTTGTGCTGTTGGAGAGTATACTAAAGCGTCCTGCGCTCATTTTTGTTGTTTACTAATGTTTTTAAATTATGTTAATTGCAACTTTCGATCTGATTTTAGTTATTTTGGCTAAATGAAAATTGAAAAAACAACGAGGGTTTTAAAATAATTTATCACAAATTTGTGCGTGCAGTGTTTTTTTTTTTTTTTTTTGGTGCGTAATTAGGACACACTGCGTGCAGTCTCCCACGTCGAGACTCTTGCGTGTTGAATTGAGCTCTTTCCTCCCAAGCCGAGCTGACTCCGGACGCTGTTTGCGTTTTCCTGGATGTCTCTGGAATGCTGTTCGGAGCATTTGTTTCCCGCTTTGATTTCCGTACATGGGGAGCAATAAAACCATAAAGAAGCTCTGTGAAAACAGACAGCGGGTCTGTGTGTGTCATGTGTCACTGTGTCAAACTAGACGCCGGTTTGCTTGCTTTAGCAGCTCCGAGGCTGCTGAGGACAATTTAGTGTCAAAACAAGACATTAAACAAAAGCCACGTACCCTATTAACCTTTTTTCATAAAGAAACGTGTATTTGACAAGTTAATCTGAATATGGTTGCAACTCTTTTTGCTGCAAGTTAAAACAAAAAACCGTTGGGATGAATCGTTGGGCACGCGGGGACACAAACGTTTTCTTTACGCCCAGCTAATGGTCTTATCCGTCTTTAAATATCATGCGTTTGCGCCAGAAATGTTATAAAAATACAGCGAATTGTTCAGCTACTCACAACAAACATCAGTAATAAATATTAAAGTGGCTATGTCCAAGAACATTAACGTACCCCTAACCCTTCCCCATTACTTTTTTCTTCCTACTTTTTAAAATACTTTATTCTTTTCTTTGATGATGTCTATGGACGCCTAGTAAACGCTCAGACGAAAACTCATCAGTCCAGATTAGTGTGATAATAACAACTCTCCAGCGGAGACTGAACCGAAATTCAGAAAAATCCTCCGCAGAAGCGCTGAACTGCGTGAAATTTCATCCTCGAGTCTGTAGCGCCATCTAGAGTTAATAAAGATAACTTACATCATCAGTGCAGAGCTGTGATTCAAGGAAGCATCATCACAGTATCAGTTTTAGACTCATCTTACGTTTCTGTTCTTCTTTTGGCGACAATGAGAAAATAAGAGTATTCAGCTGCATGCAGTTTATTTTTTCCTACAGTGGAACTAAATGACTATTTTTAAGGGGTCTTTATTTCATGCACACTACATGTCACCTACCATCTGTAGCTTATTACCCAGAGATCTCCTCCAGTATGGAGGTTGTAATTTTTTAGTTTTTAGTTTTTTTCTCTATAACAGTGTTTCTCAACACTGGTCCTCGGGGTACTGTTCCGCATGCCTTTTTAAACGTTTCCCTACTCAAACACAGCTATCATCGTCAAGGTCTACACAAGTCTGTCAGTGGCCCACTAATCTGATCCAGGTGTGCTAGAGCACAGCGACGACTACAGCTCGCAGGGCAGTGAGGATCCGCTCTAGAGGCTTTTGCAGATTTGACAGCACTGTGCCACATGTTTCTACGGTGCTTCCGCCCTCTAGTGGTGAATTTGAGGAAAAAGCACCTTGCTCAGAATTAGCACCAGTGATGGTACAGAATACTTTTTTATCATTTCTTTCATTTAACAGATTTTAAATACGTAAAAGAAATGGATATTATAAAATAAAAGAAAAGAAAAGAAAAGAAACAAAGCAAACTTTTACAGAACATTATTTTTGCTTTTCTTTGGCTAAGGTTTACCTGTATCAGATGATAAAGGCCCGCAGCCTTGGTTTGTTCTGGAAAAGAAATGTATATAAAAAAGAAGAAGAAAAAGCTATTTAGTAAACTGATAAGGTGTTTTTTTTTTTAATTATCGAGACTCAATAAACAAAGAAAAATTCCAGCCTACATAATCAGTTTTTAGATTGAAACAGTTTATTTTTTGCAGTTGTTTTTTTTTTTTCTGGGACAAACCTGGAGCTTGTATTCAGCTTCATTGATATCCAGCTGGATCGGAGGTCTTTGCACTATCCTGCAAGGGCAGACAGGCATCTTTTAAGTAAGACACACAAACACATCTTTGTAATTCCTTCACTTTTTCAGTTTCTGGCTCTTTCTGCCTGTGTTGAACTCATATTCACTGTTTCCCTCAGTCTTTGCAGCCGTGATTTTCCTACCTCCTTTTGTGCCTTTGTTTCTCTCTTACACGTACTCACACATAAATGCACATAAATAGACACACACTTGCGCGCACACACACACACACACACACACACACAGTCTTTGCCGCATTGCAGTAGGTTGTAAATACTCAGGGCCAGCTGAGCTTGACTGAGCAGCACCAGTGAAATACTGTCTTTGTTTCTCTCCATCTCTCACACCCCGCCTGCTGGCCTTGTGATAAAGAAAAAGAAATACAAAATTCAAAAAAAAAAGGGAGGGGGGGTAGAAAATACTATCTCTTTGTTTCTCTGACATCCAGGCTGCACTCGTAAAAAAGTCACTGACAACAAAAATAGAGGAAAAGGATTCTTTCTTTCTGCTTCACTCCATCTGTGCATTTATAGAGGGGGAATATAGACTTTGTATTCTTTTAAATGCAACCATCTAAATACATTAGTATGCATTAAAAAAAGATAGATTGCTAAACATCATTCTGAGATGCATTTTCACTTTTCATCGCTAGAAAGTCTTTTTATGCTTTAAAAAATAAACCAGGCTGCTGCATATCGTTGAAGTCACCAAATGTGCATGTGATGTGCATCATGAACATACAATTGTCTTTAGTAAGATAACTCTAGGATTTATATGAAGTGAATGGATTCACTCAAAATCATAAAAAAATGCCACCCCCTTAATAATTATGCCATTGTGAACCCAAACAATAATGTTTTCTGTTGCACTGTGTTTATACCTTTTGACAGCATTTACTAGACTAAAGTAGGCTAAAGAATGTCAAACTCATGTGTGTTTATCAACCAAACAGGCAACATTAATTGTGTCATACAGACAAATGCTTCTTCATGTCTGTATTCCTCTCATAGACTCTGTTTGACTGCATTTATGATTGATTTGATTTTGCATTTATAAATGCAAAAACATTCACGCAGATGATTTTATATGTGCAAACATGAGAACATACTGCGTCATTACAAAGACAATATCCGATATTCTGGAGACAATGCAGTGTTCAGAAAACACCTGCTGGCATACGCATCACATGAAACCCTAGTCCTCAGCTTCACGGACATCCAACAAATAACAATCCAATAACCAACAGCAAAACACTTTCTTTGCTGCATCTAACTTTACAAACAGCAGAGAGCAACGAGAAATCACCGTGATACGTGTCAGTTCAGATGTCAGAGCTCAGTGTTGGTACCTGTGGGCGTTTTTTTGGACTCCATATTCCTCTGCAGCACTCTGAAAAAAGAAAAAGAAAATACAGCAAATCAAGACCTGGAACACTGGACAGAAATCAGAAAAAAGACATTACGAAGTTGAAACGATTTAGCTTAGACTTTGGGAGTAAACATGCAAATAAATATATATTTTTTTCTAACAGGTTGTAGTGAACTTATAAACCTATTTTATGCCAAATTTGTGCAGACAGATGAACATTTAAACGGATCGTTCAACGAACAAACTGGACAGATAAAGAGTATGAAGAGGCTAACGAAAAACAAATGTAGAGAATTGTTTACGGACCAAGGAGGCGCGCGGGTGCTGAAGTGCAGGTCTCTGCTACCGTGAACGCGCCGGGAGAGCTCCAGGATACGCAGTCCGCGCGCGCACATGACAGTTGGCAGCCAATTGCGGTTACTGTCGGCTCGTAAAACCATTTTATGACCTGTGTGTGTGTGTGTGTGTGTGTGTGTGTGTGTGTGTGTGTGTGTGTGTGTGTGTGTGTGTGTGTGTGTGTGTGTGTGTGTGTGTGTGTGTGTGTGTGTGTGTGTGTGTGTGTGTGTGTGTGTGTGTGAGAAAGGAGCTCTGTTGACAGAAAAAAAAGGGAATTTGTGATAGCTGCAGTCAAGAGAAAGCCGAAGAAAAAAAAACCAGACACACTACAGCGCCCAGAACACACAAGCGCGAGCCTATATTCCTTAGTTTCATTTTTTTCAAGGCTCTTTATAACTGTGCCTCATTTTTAATTTCCAAGATATGGATCAAAAATAAACAAACGTCCAAACTTTAATCAAATAACGTAGGCCAAGCTCCTAATATGTTTCCAGACTAAAATAAATAAAAATAAAAGACCAAAATACAATATATATTTTTTCTCCGTGCATTACAGTTACTGTATTAGGCAGACCGAAATTAGAAGAGTGACACAAACCGGTAATAAGACACATGGACCCGTACAAAAAAGTGCGCCACCAGTTTACATAAATATCAGACAAAAAGGTCAAAAGAGTTTTATATTTCAGGTTAGGCGTGGGGAGAATAACGTCAGGATTTTCCATGTGTCTCTCTTTTATTTTTAATACTCTATTGTGTTGTGGCGGCCTGAAAGCGCAGCAAGCGTTTTTATGTTTTTGATAATATTTGTCCTTGAAGCTGGGTCACAATATATATATATTTTTTTTTTTTTTTGGCTAAAGCTGCTACCTAAAAGAGGATACGGGGAAAAATTAAACACAACATTTCACTATTGATTTAGAAAAATTATGTAAAATGTACAAATGACTATAATGACTTGTTTCTTAAAATGTGCATGTATGCTGAGCCTATATGTAATTTAGTGTGAAACAGTTTTTTATTCCTTTATTTTTAATAAAACAGACTTATATTTTTTAGTAATTGTTCTTTTATTTCAAGTATAATTCTCTGCTTTAAAGGAATATGACCACAAGCTTTCACGTGGATTTTCTCACGACCAGATGTGTGGTTGATGTTCTGTCTCCCTAGTGACCGTTATTTTCCAAAACCAAATACATTATAGAAAATATTTTTACCACAGACATCAACATTCCTCGCAGCTTGGCAACCACTCGCTCTCATTCAGATAAGTCGATAAAGCAAAAGCAGGCCTATAATTCATTAAGCGTTTCAAACGTCGAGTAGCAGCTGCCTGATGAGCTTTATCTTATCAAAGTGTCTGCTTCTTCTTCTCTCTAAGTTGCACACTTGCACAATTGCATAATTTACAATACTTACATGTTATTGCGCCGGGCTGAATTATAATGATCATGTTTTTATTACAGTTACGGACAAACCAGCTCAACGTAAATGACCTAACCTTTTGTATAATTTTTATTTTTTAACATTATGGCAGCTTTTCTGCTAAACAGTTTTGTAAGATTCACTAAAATGCTGACGAATATTTTATATAGCAATCGCTTATTATGCATTGTTTAATAATTTAATGGCACATCATAATGTGTGACTTTAAAATACAGATTTTCCAGAATGAATGTTTCCGTGACACCTTTTAAATTCTTTAAAAACGAGTTCCTAGTATCTCCCTACAAACTCCTAGAAATAAATGTCACAAAAGCTCCCAGAGGAGACTAAGTGAAAGAAGGCCATGTGATAACTTTAATTCTCTCCTCACTGTAAGAACTATCTTAGTTTAGCGGATTCAAGGTCCGCCGTGGTGGTGACTGCCCAGATCTTTTGGTGCCGTTAAAAAGTTTTATTTTGAAGTGCAACTGTAAAACGGAAACGACGTCACAGTTATCGCACCCCGTGGATTCAGGTCACAAATCCGTTTGTAAATTAAAATATAGTACACGCCACGGTTTGTTCCTTAATTAAATAAATTAACGTAGTATAAAACACTTGAAACATACACACATTCACTTTGTGAAACACTTCCTGTATGTTATAATTTTAATATTACAAAGTAGAAAGCAAATGTTAACTTGTCTTTGTTGCCTGCTTATGTTAATTTTAATTCTGTAAAAAACAAACTTCAACAATCAAGTTTTTTTTTCCAGGTTTACTGGTCACCTTTCTTGGTGGTGACTTCAGACAACACACACCGACGTTGCTCTTCAAGTCAGAATGACAGTTGTTCCTACAGAACCATCAGTTATGAAAAAGAAACAATAACATCTTTTATCGTATGGTTTTATCCATTAAAACATCATAACTCACCCGTTCATACACCACGTTTGAACATAAAGTAAGTACATCCTAAGAAGACCAACAACACATGACATATTACACTGTCATTTATTTTATAAATGCTAAGCAAATTTTTAAATTAGTGCAATAAACTAAGTTCACCCATGATTCAGTAGCTTCTATGAATCATCTGCAATAACCTAAAATTCTCATATTTCAGCCTCAAATCAAAAAGCTGCAAAAACTAGTCCAAACCATTACCTCTCCACCACCGTGCTTGACAGCTGGGATGAAGTGTTTGTGTGGATGTGTCATCTTTTCTCTCGCTGTGGTGCTGTGGAGTATGATGAAACATCTCCACTTTGGCCTCATCTGCTTGAGGGACACTGAACTTTTGATTTCTGTAGATGCGACCTTCGGAAACCCTAAACTGGGCCGCCAGGTTCATTTTAAAGAGAGAAAAGAAAACGCTTTTGTCTGACAGCCCTGCAAAGCATCACATACTCCTGTCATCTTTTTCTAAGTGTGGTGTGATAAACATTAACACAATAAATGAGGTCTGAAGTCTGAAATGTAGCCCTCGGTTTTTGTAATTTCTTTGAGCATTGTCAATAGTGGCGTCTGTCTTTCTGTCCCTTTCTCACAGTAAAATCTTTATTTTCAAATTGTTTGCAAACAGCCATTTAACTTTGCAGATTAATAGGCAGAGACAGATACTTGTCACATAATGTTGCTGATGTCTTTCTTCTTTGGCGTTGTATCAGCACACATTTATATGCCTGAGATTAGCAACGGGGGAGCAAACCTTTGCTTTTCTCCTGGTGATCACACTTGATGTGATGACGTGATGATCCAATAATCAAACACATTTCATTGACAGGATCAGGCAGCTGCATAGATTCTCACTTTCAATCGGAGTAGTAGTGGTGTACTTAGTTTTGATTAATTGCGGCTTGATATTCATTGATTAAGTAACTATACTGTGTAATATTTGATATGTTCTTCAGATTGTTTTGAGGATTCAGATTCCCATCTTTCCTCAACCACTGAGCTGCAGCGCAACAACCAATGAAAGACAATACTTCCATCTAGTGGACTCGGTGTGTAACTACACATGGGAGCAATATTGCTGTGTTTTCTGTTTTTTATGTGTTTTATTTATTTTGTTTTTTAAAGTGTGGAACCATTACATCGTTGACAGGACCACTTTCTAGTGATTTTTAGCCCTTTTTTTCTAGCTACAAAAAAATGTTTCTTTATCACCACATTTGATGAAACAGAACATCGTCGGGCCTGTACTGATACAGGTCTGTGCAGCCTATTACTGCAGCAGGCTTTTATTTATCCTATGCTACGAATGCTGAATTATTAAACGTGGCTTTTCTTACAAACTCTGCAGAGATCTGTTTTAAGCTATAGCCCCCTGCTTAATTATAGGCTGTTCGTTTTCTGTAGTGGGATCAGTTTTCAACCCCTAATCTAAATTTAATCATTGCTTAATTATTACAAGCCGCCGCATTTTCTCTCCTGCAGCACAATAAATAAGCTAATCCCAGTTTTATAGTTTCCTGTGAGTGCAGCTTTTAAGATCGTTTTATTTTGTCATACATTTTTCACGTTTAATGATAATTAAAGGTCAGACATATGCCCGGTTTTAGTTTTTTTTTTTTTTTTTTTGCTTTTTGCATCCTGGTTTCTTTGATTGAATAGGCTGCTTGGAAGTGTCTTTGCTGCAGTGAATGCGCAGTGCCAAACTGGTTGCTTCAGTTGGGATATTCTGGTAGTTTATGCTTATATTTAAAAAAGCAATGTTTAATATGTAAAGTGATTATTTGGAAATACAGATTAAAAAAACATGTAAAAATCATCATTATCAAAGCAAACCAGCACTGATGGATAACTTATGGACACAATAAAATAAAAAATAGCTAATGAACGCCTTATATGATTTCTCCTACTCTTTCATTTATCTTGTCCTGTTAGATTTTTTTTCTGTTCTAGTACAAAGTCGAAGTCTATATTGTTGAGAGTGAAACAGCCTTTAGCCATGTATCGTTTAAACACTGATGCTCCACAATTTGGGAAATCGAGCCATTTCAGAATGTTTCACACAGACTTAATGAGCAAAAATTAGTACATTTTACTGAATTAGTAAAAATTCAAGGCTGATCTGGAACACAGTTTTTGAAAAAGAAGAGATGCCACCAAATTAAGACTCACGTGCTCTATAGGAATAATTCGCGGAGTAATTAAATTTCCTGTGTTTTGTGTCCTTCTTGTTTGTAATACGTGACGGAAGCTGTCTGGTCTAATCCGCACACAATGACTTTAACATGTAGAAGGACAGTTAAGGCTCGAAGGCAGGAAAGGGTTTCCAATAAAGCCATATACTGTAGTCACAAACACTGTCTGGGCTAAATGACTTTATGGCACCCCTGTGTGTGCGTCTCTGTGACTTGAGCTGGACGGAAAGTCACGTTTATTCTCCAACTGCATGCTGTTGCTTTATGACCCTGCAGTAGGATGAGCGCTGACATTATATAGCCGCAATAAATGAGGGAAACTATGAGGCGCTGCACTGACTTTGACAAAACAAGGAGGCAGAAATGTGTCTCTGAGGACTCAAACCCAGACTTCGCACCTGAGAGCAGTGAGACACCTTGACAATGGAATATAATCATAATGAAAAACCTAATAAATGGGATTACTGGCCAATAATCCAGGTAAATGTCAACGTGACACACTGCTTTTTTTCTCTTGTGAAATCATGTCATAATAATGATAAATAGGATGATAGTGCGCGTGGCGCAAAGCCAGAGTTGCTAAGAAACCATTTCAATTCTTTTCTGTGTTGTTGCGGTGCAATTAAAGTAGAAATAAGGCCACCTGATTGTAGCCTTTCTAACAGACACGGGCCTCTATAATTTTTTACTAAACTAGCAGTCTCAGTTTTATTTTTATTATACCCCTAAATAATGTAACACGACCAGTATAATAACCTTATATACAACTATAAAAGCCTAAATGGCCTTTTTAATTGCTTTAAAGTGATTTAAAGTAAACATATAAACACAGATATTTCACAACCAACATTCTTCTGGTAATAAGTATTTTATTTCATTTTTAAAAATCACCATGAGCAGCATGTTTAGCGTATGATTGGATGGTTGAAGGCTTTGTCGGACAGACCGGCATGGGCTCCGGTTAGATGCCTGCATAGCCCTCTTTTTCTCACAGAAACAGTTTTATTAAATACCATCATCTTGGAAGAAAAAACAAAACAAAGCAAAACAAAACACCAAGATACCTGTATGATATTCCTGTTATAACAGTTTAATGCAACAGTATCGTACCTTACACTTGAAATGAACGTAGGTTGTGCGTTGCGCCATGTAATCCGTTTAAAATGTCTGGGAACTGGGATTGCATTGGTTTATTTTTGCAGGACCTAAACAGAAAAACCACCAGCAGAGTGATGTCACACCACAGCTTAGCCATGACTGGTGCGTGTGTAGTGGAATATGGGCATATCTGCATATCAGAGCCACAGTAACAACAGATTTATACACACATACGTAGCAACAATGACAACGACAGCAAGGACAGTAACAACGAATATGCCTATGAGGCTACATGCAAAGTTTAGAAAAACAAAACAAGATAGATTACAACATGTTTCTCATCTTTTCTGCTTCACACTCGAGGAGAGACCAGGTTTGGCTGCAACAGAGATACAATTTCTGTCATTTGGAGGCAAACGGAAAGACAGGATACACTTTCTGAGCCTGTTTCACACCCCTGAAACACATTAGGAAGCATGTTGCACCTTTTGTTACATTTCTTTAACTGGTTGCATTAGCTGCATTTATGTACAAAATGTGCACAGATTTGACAAATGACATAATTTGATAGCTGACTGGCTAATCCAGTGAACACAGAGATGACAAAAGCCTGATGCTCCATGAGGTTCTGAAGTTTTATGAAAATAGGCTCAATAAAGCTGAGGAACATGTCTGAGCTCCTTTTTTAAACAGCACTATTCAACTCTGCCTCTGAGGTCATTAATAATGTTGAGTTAAACATTCATACCAACACATTTCTGGAATTTACTAAATGTTATATGAAGCTAAAGTTCACAGAAGAATAAAACAAAATGAAAATAAATAAGTCCAGCATATATCAGACAGAGTTGGGTCACAGATTTGTTCACCATTCTGTTGGATCACCTTTTCTTTAAAAAACACTCTTTGGAGAGCAAATAATTTTTAACTTAAAACTTTACCAAAATTGGCCAGCTATACAATGTTCACCGGATAAACAGTTTTCTATTTGCTTCACCATTGGTTATTTTCATCGGTTAACAGGTCTGGACGGCCGGCAGGTCTGCAGTCTTTTTACTGAAATGCTGTTAGGAGATGGTCTGGCGTCGTCTTGATAAATTAAGCAAGACTTTCCCTGAAAACACATCAGCCAGAGGAGAATTTTTCCCCAAAATCTCTTCATATTGTTTAGCGTTAAAGGTGTGGAAGTTAACCATTTACACTAACTAACCGCCCCTCCACCCCCAAACACACACACACACACACGCACACGCACATGAGCACCAAAGCAACAGCAAGCCTGATTGCTGACCTTTGAGGATGCATGGCTTCCAGAGATAATTTTAGTGTTTTTTTAGACCACAGAATAGTTTCAGCTTCTGTTCAGTCCATCTGAAATGAGTCCATGATCTGAGTAGTTTTTAACTCAGGCCAACATCATCAAGATCAAAAACTGGAGGAAAGTATGCAGTATATTTAAGTAATAGAACAAACTTCTTGATGGTTTGAAATACGTGACATGAAATATTTTTATGAACCAGTTTCATCAGCGTAAATGACTGTAAAGTGGTTGATGGTAGAGGTTTTGGTTTGCATTGTAGCGCATGTGTCACGGAGGTGGAGCAGTAGTTTTGTCCGTCTGTACATATTTAATCTGGGATCGATGTGCTTCTTCTGTGAGATTACTGCTCTTATGCACGGTAAATATGCAGGCACTAACATAAACTTGCAATAGTGAAGTCATCGCCGAACTGTGTCCGGTGCCGAATGCTTCTCAGAGTTGTGGAGCCCGTGAAGTGACATCCACCTCCATCTGTTTTAGATCCAAAACATCACAGCATTAAAAATGACTCAGCCTTGATCCTCCAGGCATTTCTCTCAGCTTCTGAATCTTTTAATGATATTCTAAGTATTGGTAAAAGCTGATGAACATTTGTAAATATTGCCCACACAATCCTTCCTATCGTTACCTTCATGCTGCTCGTCCTGCAGGACCAACTTTTCACTTCCAACTTTTTAATAAAAAAACTTGCAGGTCTCAAATTCATACAAGCTTAAACAAAACGAGCAAAACAATAGAAGTTTCTGACTGAATTGTGTCTTTTTTTGTACTGGCATTGTAGAGTTAAAATTATTTGGGAATTACAGCATCCCAGCCTTTATTTTATTTATTTTAAAGGGTTTGCACACTAATACACCAACACATCCACGCTCGGCTTTGTGCCTTGCTGGACGATGACAAAGCTTGATAATCTGATGAATTTCTGTACACAAAGAGGTCAAATCTATTATTTGAAAGGTTTGCTGTGATACGTAAACTTTCTCAAATGTGACTCTGCGATATCTGAAGCACATTTCACATGTCTGTCACATTTCTGTGGTCCTTTTACCTTCAGCCTCGTGCTGCATTAAGATGTTTCTCATACTTTGACATGTGAGGGCAGGACATGTGACAGATTCACATTTATGCGTGAAAAGTTTTTTTTTTCTTTCTTGGCTTGTCTGCAAGATAAGTGTTATTTGACTAATGGCTCTTATTGCAAATGATTAAAAACAGCACACTTTAAAGTAGTTTGAAGCAGGAATATGAACAGATTCTGTTCATTTTTAGCCTGCATCACTGCATCCTCTCATATTCACGTTCACATAGCTGAGACTGTCTTGGTTTCTAGGCCATTATTTCATTTTAATTTAAAAAAATGCAGCAGATGTTTTTGCATATGTGATGGATACTTCACCATGCAATTCCTCAGAGGGTTTAGCTTTGATTGTTGTCTCGTAGTAAACTATACTCTCATCTAGCTCACTTAAAGTAGTTTTCATTAGGATGGTTTCAGCATTAAATCATAAAACATGATTCCTGTTTTGGCTTGAAGCGCAGACACTTTATGTGGAGTCAAGTATGTGTCAAGTGTATCCAGTTGAAAGTTATGCAGCTTTATCAAAAGCAGATGTGTTTTCAAATGTGCAAGTCTCTGATATGAACTGTTTGTGGGTCAGCTACTGAACTTCCTGCCAAACATTAAAGTTTTATTATTTACAATAACCGCAAGTTGCAGACTGTTTTCATTTTTAAACATGCAAATGGACAGATTCTTTAGCAGAGTTCAGCTTAATTAAAGATTCCCAAAAGTAATAATAGTGTTTATATATTTATATGTTTTTTTCTTGTTACAACAAATCCTGGTCTCCTCCATCACGGTTTACCACTGCTGTAATCCAAGGCGGCCATTTAACTCCACAGTCCGTTGCTTAGTAACAGCTCATCATGGCAGTTGATGCTGGGCGCCTTGGAGCACTGCGTTTCCTTTACCAGCTGAAATCTCACCACCTCCCCACGTATCCCTGGAAAAAAAACATGGCCAGCCTCCGGATGCATCATTCATTCATACTCCTCCTCTCCCGGATCATCAGCTTCTTCATCTTCATCCGCCTGTTCTGGAACCAGATTTTCACCTGTCTCTCTGTCAGATTTAAGAGTCCTGCCACTTCCAGGCGCCGATCCCTCGTTAGGTACATGTTATAGAGGAACTCCTTCTCCAGCTCCAGGGTTTGGTGTTTGGTGTACGGACACCGCTTTTTCCGTGTCGATTTGGCGTGGATCCAGCTGGCGGATGGATTTTCTGCAGAAGAAGAGACGGGGAAGCATAGATTTTAACACCACCTCCACAACTCACCGGTGTGTTTCCTTTGCTCTAGGTGGGGTGTGTGCGCAGTTCAAAGACTGAAGAAAACATACTCAGGAACAAACTTTATGAGCCCACAACGTCTGGCTCATTAAGAAGAAAAAACATGCTCCAAATGGGGCATCATAAATAAAAACAGCCTCCAGCTCCTTCTCATTTTTCTGTAAAGTAGTTGGTTTTTTTGTTTTGCAGCAGTTAAAATAATAACACTCTAATTTAATCAAATGTGACACTGAATTCAGCAGTTTTTTTCTTTTTCTATGTGTTTTGGAAGGATACTAGCGGCGATAAAGCCCTGTGAAAGCACAAGACCACACAGGGCTTCAGTTTTAGGATTATTAAATCTTTAACTTATAAGACATTACTTACAAAAGTTGCTGGACAGCCAGCGAGCAACAAAGCCACATGTGCAGTTCCAGGTTTGGTCTGGTAGGTCATCTTTTGCTACTCTGCTAAATCTTTTAAATAATTTATTTCATAAAATAGACCTCAGGTTGGAAAAAGGATTTAATGATCCAGCATGTTTGAAATTATTTCAAACTTACTGAATGAACAAGATGCGAAGGCAGTTGTTGCAACCTTTTCTGCCGTAATAATAATAATTGTAATTTAGGCCTGTATTACACTTTTTATTTCACTTTTGTCTGCCTCCTTTCTCATCTCGTCATCTTATGTTTTTAATGTAAAAGCTGTGCTGATGAACTTTTTACAACTACCTCACGTCTTCATTAAAAATAGGCAACTATTTGCAATCCAGTGATTCCTTAACCACAAATATTTCAATTATAATCATTATGTATCTCTGTTTTTTCTTCTTTTTGCATAGCACTTTTCAAAATAATCCAGATTAATGAAACAAAAGCACAGAGCAGGAGAAGCTTGGACACGCCAGCGCTAACATAACTTGTCTTAAGGAGCTGAAACAGCAGAAGTTTAGGCACCCCGAGCCTTATTGTTTTGTCAAAGTGTATTTCTTATGGCATCTAAATGTATTTTCCAGTCTGTCTAAGTTACAAATCCAGAAATAAAGGACCCTGTCTTCTCTTAAATACAAATAGAAAGGAATCCTAATTATAATAATCTGTGTATGCGACAGTCTTCTTAAAAACAGTCGAATCTGTGCTCGGTTCTTGGTGAGGTCACACTAATACTAACTTTTACATGTAGAGACATTTTGCTCTGAACAGTGTCTGGTTTTATTTTGTTTACAGATGTTGAGCTTGACAGATACGGATTTTTCTACGTCTGATGTTTCCATCATTACATACATATTAACATTGTACTTTATTTTATTTTGTATTTTATTAAGTGACAGAAAAATACATATGAATGGACATTTACATCTTGATAAAACAAGACTAAGACACCCTAGACATTACCACTGTAGTGTAAGTAAATGAAAAGAATGACAAAATCCTCTAAGAGACCTAAATCAAATAGTTTTTGTTACTGTTATTCTATTAAATCTTTACTGATCTTTTTATTGCATTCTCTGGACGTGTTTCTTATTTGTGTTCCTGTGAATGTCAAGCTTTCAGGGCTTCTGAATGGATTATACTCTCTTTTACATTACTCAAATAATTGAAAATGATGCTCTAAAAAGTAACTAGTATTTCCTAAGTTAAAATTCGCTTTATAATAATTTTAAGGATGTCTACGTTGACTAAGTGGAATTATTCTAATATTCTTTTAGGACTTTCTATACACACACAACTGTGTCTCTGTGTTTGTGTGTGTGGGAAAAAAATCTAAACAGTAAAAAAAACTGAAAACAGGGTCTAGACTCAGTCTAAACGGAAAAAGCAGGACAAGCCAACCTGCTTTACTCCTTTAGTGACAAATTGCTAAATAACAATAGCACCTTAATTATTTTAATGGACAATAAAGTTTTATATTTTACCGTTTACAAGACATTTATAGAGCTATAAAAGTTACACACACTCTCTTACATATAATCCGCCTCTCACACACACTCACACACACTCTCACACACACACACACACCTGTGTGTTCTTAAAGCTAATAAACATTCCTGAGTTTAGTGGATCTGCTTTTACCCGGGTCGAGCTGCTGCTGTGTTTTTCTCTCCTCGTCCTCTTTCTTTGGCTCCGGCTTCCTCCGGAGCTCCTCCACAGTCCCGAGCCGCTCAAGCACCACCTCAGCCGGACTTGCGAAGCTGGAGTCGGCGGGGCTGCCGTGCGAAGGCGGAGAACTCTCGGGTTTGATGGTCTCATACGTCGGGCTCGGGTTGGAGAGGTCACCCTGAGCGGGGAGACACGCGGGGAAAGTGGCTGAGACCTGCGACAGAGCGGTCTCCGAAGCGGGGGTCGACCCCTCCCAGCAGCGGACGAACCTGCTCTCGGACGCGGATGCGAGGTGCTCGGCGTGCGCCGGAGCCTGCGGGCCATAGTAGGTGTGGTGGTGGTGATGGCTCAGGAGGTGATGTGGGTGAAAAAGACCGGGTATGGAGGCGCCGGGGGCGGACTGCAGCTGGGGAGAACTCGATGAAGAGGACGTCGACGTGTTTGTCCAAGGAGAAAAGCCATTCAGGCTCGCTTTGTTGGAAAAATGTGAAAAATCCGGGATGTGCGAGCCGGGGGTCCCCTCCTCCTCCTCCTCCGCTCCCCGGGCTGGCTTGGCGCAGGCGGCCGTCGAACCCTGCAATGCTCCCGGGATGAAATGTGCACCGTACGGCTCGTCAGTCTGGAGACCCATCATGGAATAATAATTCGTTAGCGACATGTTTATTTTATTATTTCAATAAAAAGACACTTAAGTGCGACTGTAAAACGTTAGATGGGCTGGTATAGTGGCTTGCATCCTCCCCTAAAATGGTAGTAATTTTTTTCCTGCCCTTACCTTCTTCTCGGCTGCCAATTGGTTACACTGCGGATCACATGATTAGACTGTATTTGGCGAGTATGGGGAATAAATCAAATCATTCTTGTGCGTAGAGAAATGCGATGGCAGGCCTGCTGCAGATGGACCTGGATGTAGGACATATATTCCTTCAGTTCTGTAGACCTTTTATTGGCTGAATAAAACGGAGCATGAAACTGTTTATACGCTTGTTTGCAGTTTGTGTAGGTGCCAAAATGCGAATCGCCCTCTTTTCTCTCTTTTTCCTCATGTTTTAAAATAAAATGGTCGTTATTTAGCTTTTATTTGGGAGGTCGAAGTTTTATTTTACCTGTCACTCTCATAAGTAAAATAATATCCTGGGAAACGGAGTTTGGCTTTACCGTTATACTTAATTAAAGAGTTTGCCATAACTTTGTTTAACAAACACTCTTTGATCCCATCGTTCTGATGTCTTATATTTGATTTCATTTTGATGACTTATTCCTTGAAAGACAACTCCAGGTGTTTACTGATAGATTCTGGTTGGTCCTGGTTAATATCTGGGTCAGTCTGATGTTGGTTGTAAACATAAACTATTTAGTTGGCCTGATTTATGTTAGAATATCCCAACTAACAGAGAATTGAAGTTGAAAGTCTCAGCTATAAATAAACATTCATTTACGTGCACAATTGTTATCCTAAATTAGTAATTGGTGATTAAAGTCATGTTGTTCAGTCATGGGGTCGATGGCACGATGCAGAAACGTTGTAGGCTGTAGTGCGCATGTGTACACGAAACTAGCACACAATAATCAGCTCTGTGAGTGTGTAAAGCTGAAGTTTAAATTTGATTTATCTTTATTAACTAATATAATTTCATATTATAACAATTTATCCAATTATTCAATGGAATTTTTTTTTCTTTTTGGTAAACTGAACATGGGGGGTTTGTGTATATAAAAAAAGGCTTTACTTTAAAAAACGGTGTTAAAAACATAAATCTTGAGTTATTTTTAGTGCAGCATGAGGTGGAACTTATGTGTGGACGCTACAGCAGCTTTCTTTTCATCCAGCACCATATTTTAAAGGGATAGAAACCACAACAGGCGTATTTTAGGTGCCAACAGCAAGTCCTCAAAGCTTCCATCACAGACTTTTAAATCTTTTCTCAAAATGTAGCCAATTCCTGGAAGAAGATATTTCTGATTTCACAATTTAGCTCACTTTATTACACTTTTTTCCCCTCAGACCACGAACCAAACAACGCCTGTATTTACTATGATATTTATAAATGTGGAGTAGCAAAGATCTCGGTTACTCAGATGTACGTAAATGAAATTTTCAGGACATTTTTTTCATGTAGTGCGGTCAGTACCGGTAACACGTTTGGCATAAATTAAATTAATATTTCTTGATTCATCACACGAGCCGTGCTTTCCCTGTAAAAGTGACGTCTCTTCATGTGGCAGGCCTGTATGTGGGCCTTGGCCGGTCTATTGTGATTTTATACCGCCACCTGCTGGCCGGCTGAGGCACAACAGCGCACAACCGCTACAGAGGAGGACTTTGCCAACGTAAAGCATCAAATGAGGGCCTGTTAAGAGCTGCGGATGTCAGGTATGATAATGGGAATATATTTTATTTAATATCACATATGATTAAAGCCTCTTGTCAGTTATTTTCCTTCTAGCTGGATTTAAAACCTGAAATGTGAATGAAACATACTTCTTTTAGTGAGGTCTGTAAACACCGTTAGATCTGCTCATATCTCAAACGTTTCTATTTTAGTTCCATGTATCTGAAACAACTGCCAGGATATTTTTGTATATAACTACATTTGAATTTAAGCTGTCAAGTCAAAATCCATCTGCCTCATATCAGCATTCAAACATTGTCTTTTAATTTACCACATAAGTTCTATCTCTGACAACCGCGTTTAGCCATAATATGATGTAACTTACAAATCAGAGTTCATAATTTAATTTAACTACACTCTCATGGATTCAGGCAGAGCAACGTCAACACCAATGAGTGAATGAAATGTGTCGTAACATCCTGTAGGTGGCGGTGTCATAATAAATGTCCACGTAGGCGGAGTGTTTTCTGCGTAAAAGTCACTCAGGGCGTCATATAAATTTATATGACACCTTATAAGAGGTGATGGGAAGATGCTGCCAGCATCACCAAGACTGCATTTCCCTAAAGCGATGCAAAGACATTTTGGAGATGAATACTGCTAGGATGCTCCATTAGTGACGTAGTAACTCCGATGAAGCCATCTGATTTGTCATTTATTCTTTCATTATATATACATTACACAGACTTGGCACACTGCACGACTGGTTCCACTTATGAGGCTCTCTACTGTTGTTAACTCTTACATCTGCTACATGTTTGTGTGTTATAAATCGTTTAACAGTTTGAAATACGTACGTTTGCTATTATGATTTAGAGTTGTGGACGATTTCTCCATGTTTGTGCCCCAGCCACACAATTAAATTCAGTCCTATTTTAGCTTAGTTACTATAATATTAACTCTTTACAGACAGACATATAGAATAATACATGAAAATACATTTTTTGTGTCAAGTTGATTTGAAATTAAGTACACCCCCAATTTCTTCTTTAACCATTTCAAAAACTTTTATTGCAATAGGTCATTTTATTTATTTATTAGTTTATATTGTGTAAAACTATTCTTGTTTTTCTTCATTTTTGATTATGGGTGTGGTGTAGATGTCACAGGAATTCAGGGATCAAAGAGGATACATGCTGTTTTTTTAAAGATTTTTTAAGATTAAGAAAACAGAAATAATTCAGTTTGAAAAGTGGCTGAAAAAAGGGGGCAAAAAGATAGCTGAGTTATTGTTGGTCAGGAGGTTGAATTCCTTTACTTCCAACCAGACACACACAATCTCTCCTTTCATCTCCTTGTCTTCCTTGACGTCACGCACAAATACACACTCACCCACGTTCCCATTCTCACACAGACTGAGTAAATGTGTGTGACAAAGAGAGAGACAGCAGACTTTCTGGATTGCCCCAATAAAAGTCATCAAGTCGAGGAAATGGTGGTTATGACGGCGGGGTGTGTTGTGATTTGTTCGCGGTTCAAGGTTTATTAGCAGCCTTGGACCCATTGTGTGTTTCTGGTGTCTGGACCCCTGTTGTTCAAAGTCAGGACCCTGGCTTCCAAAAAGAAGAAGAACACAAGACTAAGAAGTCCCCCTCCACCTTTACATATTTTATTTTATACAGCAGTTTGACAGTTTTGCTCTGTGCTCTGGAATGTTAACTCTGAGGTCATAAACAGCTGCTGGATAACATGCTTTGTAGTTTACAACCTATTTAACTGTGCCTCTGGGTATACTCAATTTGTCGCAAAAGTGACTGTGCATGACATTAACTTCACTTTGATACTGTATGAAAACACAAAGACAGCACCCTTTCTAAGATATCAGGCAGCAAATGCAACAAACGTTGATTGGAGGTAAAACGTGTCAGTGTTCTTTCCCGTTTAATGACATTTCTACAGTTTCTACAGTTTCTACAGTTTCTACAGTGCTTCTCACAAAAACCTCAAACTTCCTGTCCTTTCTGCTGTTGATTTGTGTTGCAAGGGGGTTGAAAGGTTTTAATATTAACACGTGACATTTACACCATCAGGTTATTCACAAAGTTAAGCATTTCTAATTTTTTGATTCATCGGTTATCTGTGCTCCCAGAATGAAACAGATGATCATGAAGACTGAGATTTTGTGATGTCAGATTAGCTGCAAAACATGGACAGAAGTTAATGCTGATTTTGTGTGGCTGCGATAAAAGACCACAACAAGGACAAGTCAGGCGAAATTTAGAATGACGGAGAAGCAGTTAAAAAAAAGTTTGTGCTCTTAATAATAATAAGAAATATGTTTTGTTGTTGAATTTTGGAGAAGCAGCGCTGCAGTCAAGTTAGTTTCAGGTTGGATATTCAACATGTCAAGATGAGTTGAAGTAGAAGAAAAGTAAAATATGGCACACCTCTTTATGTTGGATTTGGTTGACTTGTTCTGTGTGTTTGCCGTCGTCGCTTTTTCACATTAATCTTGAATGACCCTAAATAGAAATAAGATGGCATAGACGGTTGGGTGGATAATCCTTAATTAATATCCAGCCTAAAACTTCCTAGTGGGGTAGTTAGGGAGCTGTTAATTTCCTTTTCAGTTGTATTGTTGGAAGTTGGCACTCAGTTTATGGAGTTGTAATAAAAATCAAAACACAACATGGTTGATGAGCAGACAAAGTGATGTGTAATATGACACACATATAAATAAATGCAGTATTTCTGATAATAAAATGGACAATAAAAAAACTTTTTTACTGTCTTACAGTAAGTGTGTGTGTGTGTGTGTGTGTGTGTGTGTGTGTGTGTGTGTGTGTGTGTGTACACTATAAATATTGACATTTATCTTTCAACCATTAGTTCGTGCGGCTCACATGGCAGCATAGTTGTGTTGTGGTGGGACTGTGGGGTATTTAACAATAATATAATGATAGTGTTAAACTGCAGCCTGAGGCCTGCACGGGTTGAGTAACACTTTTTAAATGAAGAGGTAATTCCTGATCCGATCCCCCGCTGGAGCTCTGTGCTGCTGTATTGCAGCCAGCCGCAGCGAATCAGTCAGTTAAATCAGAGAGCAAAGCCCAGACTGGTCGTATTGTGTTACCAAAAAAAAAAAAAACCTAACATATCTTTGATAATGATCATTATCAGAAAACTTTAACAATGATGATGTTATTAAATGTGTTCACAGGATCATACTATGGTTCTATGTTATAAGATATATCTTGATTATAAACAGCCATCAAGGCTGTGGATTTGGATTCATGCTCTAAATCTGGACCCGGTCTCAAACAGGCGACATTAGACAACTTATTTACACACTACATAAAACTGAAAAAGAACCAAGTCTGCCTCTCCATGCACGTGTGTGTTGTAAGAGGCCTTGGGTAGTTGTAATTACCAGAGTGACACCTGTCACCCAAAGCAAACTTCTTTAATGAAAAACAAAAAAAAGAAAAGAAAAAATAGGTTCAATCAAATCTTCTCAGGGACTGTCCTTAAACGACCCCTTACTATATGTGCTTAAGGCTACACATCCTTAGTTATCATCTGTTTTGTTCTCTGTGTTCAGCAGAGTTAAATGAAAATAAAATGTGTTCATAACTCCACTGAGATTGCATCAAAGCCGTCTGTTCCTCGTCTTCCTTTCCACACAATTTTATTTGCCAAATGCATTGATATATTCCACAGATGCGTGTTGACAGGGACATGACTGCCTGCAGTCTTCGACTAATGTAAAACAAAGAGTGACGGTGGGGGATGGTTGTTGGACATTTTCCAGTTACTTAGATATAATTTGCACCGGTCCAAGGAAACTTAGATTTCCCTGCTAACTGTTTAAAGAGGTTTAGATGACGTTACTCTCAAAAGCCAAGAAAATAAGGATTCAAAGATAGTCAGTAATCATTAATTCAAGGAAAATATGAGAATGATGAAAACATGTTTCAAAATCCAGCAAATAATTTAGATGCCTTTTTTCTTTCTGCTCTAAAAACAATGACTTTTTTCACTAAAACTTCTTTGTTGTTCTATTAATAACACTTGCTGGAAACCCTGAATCCTAAACGTGTCTGAGGAGAAAATCAGCAACTTGATGACAACTTTACACGCATCAGTCACTTTATTAAGTACATGTGGTATATTTAATAAAGTTACGCCAGCTCCCATCTGAACTTCACAGGTGGGAATTTGAAAAATGTTGCCACGTGGCTGAAAACCCATAAAGCAGAACACATATTCAGTTGTACAGAGGAAGAACTGGATTTAGAGTAAATGTCTTAGATTTGACTCATTGTCTTCTGCTACTTCTGCGCCATCTATTTTTATGAATAAAATAAATAAAATAAAATCAGTTTGAATCAACAAATTGCCATAAATGTCTGATGTAATTATGAGTCAAAACAAAAAAAAAATCTGTTTGTATTTTAATGTCAGTCTTTACAGGGTTATTTTTTTAATTATTTTTTCTTTGAAGATTATTTTTCTGTATGATCATCGAGGTCATCTGTCTTCAACAAGTAAAACATTACAACACATTACAATCCAATTATATCTTTATTTGGTCCAATGAATGACAACAAATGAAAGAAATATATCATTAGGATCTTAGCTCTGTGATTGTGTACTGGCAGTAGCCAGCTAAGCAGAACCCAATCAATACTACTACTACTAATCAATAATTCTACCAGACAAGTAGTTGGTTAGTTGTGGTAACAGTATGTGTGTAGCGCATGGTACTCAAGCTCCACTTTGATTGTTTTCATAAAGACAGGAAGAGCTCTGTGAAAGGAAGACCTTGTGGTGTAAGAAGATTTTACAGTTATTGTCAAACAGATATATGTGCCTAATCAATATGAGGCGTTGACTCATTATGAAGATGTCTTACTGTGTGCTGTCCAAATGGAAAGGTCACTGCCACACAAAACAATGAGTTATCTTTTTAAAATTCGTATTAGATACTGACCATATAACGTGCTTGATTTTGCTGATTGCATCAGTGCCAATACGCTGATTAGAGCTGAGTACGAATCCGTGACAAATGACATGACCGTCGCTTGGGAAATAACGCTTCACTGAAGCTGACAAAGGCAATATGTTTAAGTTTGGTGTCATCTTTCCACGTCTGCAGCAATAATTCTGGAATTACTGTTACAATATTCACATTGCGTTGGGTGGGGGGTCTGGAAAGGTCCCCAGTCCCACGAGGCCACACAGAGAAAAGTCAAGACAAGGAAACTGCAGTTAAGGGTGATTCAGCATGGGAAAGACTGTTATTGGATTTGCAGAAGATTCCAACCTGGAGATCCTTTGTAAATGTGAAAGTTCACACCGTTACCATGAAATAAACCCGACAAATATTTGTCCTAGTTTTATGTTGGTTGACTGTACAGTAGTTTGTTGTCACAGCCATCTACATTGTTGAGGGAAACCACGTGCAACGTAACAAAGCTGCTGTTAGTCCCTGTTTGCTCTTCTGCATGTTGGAGTTGATATTTGGTGCCACAGGTGGACTAGTTTCCCTCCGAGGTGGGGGGGACAGTCCCCGTCACTGATTTGCTGTAGCTACCATTCATTTGTTCCTCACTTATTTTGCTTTACTACGTTTCCATTAAAACTGGGCTATTTAGTAAATAGAAAAAAATACTGTATAAAAGGGCTACTTCTGTATTTCTTGGATATGAGTTCACGTTGAAAGGATGGTATTAAAGTTAAGCAATAAAAGTGCATCATTAAAGAAAAGCAAATGGGCTACTTGGTTAAGACGGTAGTCATTTAAAGCATTTTTACGTCCATGTGTTTTCCGTACGGCTTCCATGCCCATTCATTCTTTTGGTGAGGGAACATACGTCCTTTGCAAAGTGTCCATTCAAGCCAAATCTGTGTTTGAAGTGAATATGTTTCTGACACAACCACAAAGCCAAACCAGGATGGATGTACGTGAATGTCACCAATGACAGCCTCAGTTGATCCGGTGGAACCAGCTGGATGTGTGAATGCATCCAGTATGACGCAGTTTCCTCATCAACCATCAGACTTGAAATGAAAACGGGTTGTTTCAAGGTCATTTGCTGTCTCACACTAGCACTCTTAACATGTCACACACTGACACTGAGACTGGTCTTCTCTTACAGTCAGTTCTCGTTTTGGACATTACCGTGTCTGTCGCCTGGATAGTTATTTGCAGGACCCTGTTTTTACACTAATCATGGATACATTTATAGTAGAATATTATTGAAACTAATGAAGTACATTAAATTCCCTATATCAACATAAAACTAAATGGAAATTGACAGGTTTTGTGTCAAACCCTAGCGGTCATTTGCAGAGCTGCACGTGCACGTATTTGACTGACGTCAACGTGGCTGCTCACAGTCTAGATTCCTACAGTAACTTCAAACCATTAGTCCACGGAGATGTGTGGGATGCAGTTTGATAAGAAACAACTTCACTTTTCAGTCTGAAACATTCAGCTTAATGGTGCGACTGCAGCGCCTACTCCGATCCCTCTTTATCTCCCGAAGCCACCAACTGGAGACTGTTGAAATACGATAAATAATTAAAAAGGGAAAAGGCGTGATAGATTGCTTTAATCTGCCGTGGTTCCATGTACATAATCTCTCAAAACAAAGAAAGAATGAATCTGATCCTGGAGTTGAAAAAGAACTAGACAATCTGTCTTTTCGGTCGGGGTCCAGAGATTACTTTTAATGACACTAAATAAATAAAAGTGAATCTACCTGAGATTCATCAGGATGAATAAAATTCGTTTCTCTTCGAGGATTAATAAGCATTTTTATTTATTCATTTATTTTTAATGACCAGGGATTGAAAGTGAACACCTCTTTCTGCCTTTTC
This sequence comes from Xenentodon cancila, assembly GCA_014839995.1. Classification (NCBI taxonomy): domain Eukaryota; kingdom Metazoa; phylum Chordata; class Actinopteri; order Beloniformes; family Belonidae; genus Xenentodon; species Xenentodon cancila. The sequence continues at coordinate 3,270,312 of CM026208.1, forward strand.
GTATTTTAGATCATTTTGAACGAGACTCTACATTTGGATATTTGATATGTAAGAAATATTTTTTATGAATAAGATGTGAAAGAAATTAAAGTTGTTTTTATAGCAATTGATCAGCATTATTTAATTATACAATTTTCTCCGGAAATTAAGATATGTTTGAATTGACTTACTGACTCAGTTGTTTCGATTAATATTTATAGCATTTTTTTTTAACCCTTTATGCTATTTAAATGGATGGAAACTCCAGACAATTTGTGTATGTATCATGATATCTTAACGGTAATCTTTACATAATATTATTTTGATAAATTTAAAATAAATGAACTGGTGTTGCTTAGTGAAATGTTCTCTTATCTAAAACGTGAATTACCGAATTTTGCGATCACGAGATCTGTCTTCATCGCCTCCTGTTTCTTTTTTTTCTCACATTTTTATTTCCTCGTAGTTCTTCAATGAGTCAAAAATCATGCCTTATTGAGTCCATAAACCTTTTTAAATAATAATCCTATTTGTTTTTGATTTGGGATTTTGCAGACTTGAATTATAGTTTATCCTCATTAAAACTACTCATGGTGCGTTCACTCTTCTCCAACCAGTAACATTTAATATGATCATTCCTATATGCAAATAAGCCAAAATGGAAACAAATGGTAGACAATAATAATTAAAATAAATAAAAAAAATGTGGCTATTTTTTCATCTTCACCAACAGCAGCATACAAAAGTTGTGTTTTTATTAACAATCAATTAAAATCCATTTATTTTACAGCCTAAATTATTCTGAAGCATGCAATTGTCCTCAACTGGCTTTGTCTGTTGACCTCAACAGTTTAGGATTTTCGTTTCTAAAAAAAAATAAAAAAAAATTGAACAATATGTCTGATAATTTGCGAAATACACCTTACACTTCAAACTTACTAAGAACCGAAAATCTTTTGAGCAAAGCTTAGCAAAACACAGAGACTACAAGGCAGCGCAGTGTCGTCCTCGGTGTCGTCCTGCTTGATGAACTTAAACCCAATTCATCATTCAACATGAAACAGCTCTTCTAATATACTTGAAGCTAAAGCGGGATTTTTAAGGCAACGGTGGCCATCTGTGGGCTTACCACAGATGCCTTTGTGGTTATTTCCTAAACAATTGAAATTAACCTGTTTCATCGATGCCTTGATCTGACGTTATTCTGCAGAAAGCAGCCTACGAGTTGTTCTACATCAGTAGTACATGTGTTTACAGCCTCAGATGCCGTCTTAATGTTTGTATTTTTGTGGTAATTACAGGGTGATTCAGGGGTAGAAGAACAACGTGAAACATCTAAATAAAGCACATTTTATTTTAAAAATGAACCCATTTTAGTGTTCCTTTCTATCTGATTTGTCAGTCTATGTATCAGATGAGCTGACACGTTTTAAAACAGTGACATTTTTAGTCTTATTACTGTTAATTTCCTATGTTATTATGGGTCAAAATAAACAAATAATAATAATAATAATTTCCTAAATTAAATTTAAAATTATCTCTTTTTTTACTTTAAAATGATATTTTCATACCAACTATATGCTCTTTTCTGCAGTTAACACTAATTAGATGTGGCTATAGGATTACTTGCATAATAATAATGATTGTCGATAGGACTTTAAAAATCACTTTAGGCTTCCGTCCTTCTCTCTCTCTGTTGTTTTTTCATGCTTACCAGGCCAAGGTTCTATGTGGGGTCACTGGCTGGGGTAGAATCAGAACTTGGAAAGAAGAAAATAAAATAGATTTATTTATTGACGACATATCATATGTTCGATAGGTGATGAATGTGTGTTTTTCTCACAGTGTCTTGAATTCAACCGAACAGGAGTTTTTTTTCTTGGTCGAGGCCGAGCTTCGTCGGAACGGGACGTTTTTCTGGCAATAACACACTGACAAGTCCAGTAAATGGTCTGTCCACCTACAACCAAGTGTCTTTGACGCTTCAAATATTAAGTCAACAGAAAAAGAGAGGAAGCAAAGGCATCCTCATTAAATAGGCCATAAGGACTCCAGGACTAGTTATGATTAGGATTATTATTATATAGTAGCAGCGTCATTACAGATCATTAATAATATAAGTACAACTGCTATAAAAAGACAAAAAAAACAAACAAACAACAACTCAATTACATTTCAGAATAAACGCTGTTTTTCCATATAGTGGATTGAAACGTTTTTGTGTTTTAAGAGGGTATTATACACCAATAACATTTTACACATTGTCAAGAGTCCATTGATAAACATAGATGTTGTTCTTGGTATTAACAAATTGCATTGAGTTTCCTAAAATATTTTAGCATTTCTTAGGCTAAATGTATTTTTTGTTGCCCTGTATTAGATTTTTGTTTTATTCAGCTAAAATCAGTCGCGATTGTTTTTCCATGTTTATTTTATTTGAGGATTTTTTTTCGTTTTACTTACACTGCCATATGATTTCTGCATTCCGCACATGTACCCGAGTGTGCTTTGTGCAGGAACTACAAAGTTGGAATAGTGCTTGCCGTTAATTTTTCATTCAATATTTGATTTATTACGGGTTAATGAAACGGAAAAAAAACATTAGTATCAGGATTACTCATCATTTATAATAGCCTATGTATCAAGAGCATAGGGTTTTCTGGAGAGCCTGTGCATCCGAGAAATAAAGAGCTTTATTAGCCCCATAACTCTTCAGACTCCGGAGGAAACTCTGAGCTCTAAAGTTTAAGGCCAACTACCTTCACGCTGGAGCCAAATCCCAGCAAACTCAGTTTAGAGTCGAGAAAAGGCTGCCGGATACCAGAGTAAGACGTCGCCGATGAGATTTGTGGAGCCTACAGGTGTGCGAGTCAGCTGGGATTCAGCTGTGTTCAGCTGCTCTCTAACTTGTGCCATCGACAGTACTTTTACTGTACTCTAATACAAAACGGCGCGTGTGTGTGTAGAAAGAGAAGGGCAAGTGGTATGCAGATATTTTGCATCCTTCTGTTCAGCTGACATTGAACACTGGACACAAACGTAGTGAAGAAGAATGCAAGTTCGCCATCTACTGGCAAAAGTTGGAAATAAGTTAAAAGTCGCAGGCTGAAGCCGAACGCCGTTGCTCTCCTTCCGTGTCCTGATGTTGCTCCGACCTGATTTCCCAGTTTTGGGTCAGATTGCTGAACAGAAATGACATGGCTTTTTTACATTGCTTAAAATATGATAAACATTGCATATATGATTTTTAACACTTTGAGTAAAACATTAAATATCACAAATTCCCAAATATAGTATCTTTAAATGGAATGCAGTATACATGGTCAGCTTGTTTACTGTACAGTTGGTAAAACTCATAATTCTCACAAAAGAAGCATTAAAAATAATACAAAACAATATCAAACACCACAGATTCACCATGTGTATTAAAGAGCATAAAAAATACAGTTTCTTTTTGTATGTTAGTGCTGTTGTTTTACTTAAAGCATTTGTCAGGTTTTTGTTTAGCTCATAAAAAGGTAGAAAACCTACATTTTCCACTTAAAAGCAATAAACCATTTGTTAGAGGTAGGGTTTAGTTTCTCAACGTTTTCCAGCTCCCCTGCTTAAGAGTAAGAAGTGTAACCACAGTTGAAATAAATACATGCATAAAAATAAGCAAACACTGGTGGTCCTACAACATCCTGGATCCATAAACTGAACAGAACCAACAGAAGAAAAACAAGACTTAATCAAAGTGTGGACATTTAGCTTTAATTTATGAAGTTCCATAAAACATATGGCATTTAGGAATTACTGCTATTTTAAGCCATAACCATAACTTTTCATACTTGGATAAAATATATGTACCTTCAAACCTCTTACAGCTGTTACATGATCAATAAACGTTGTACTGTGACAAACAAATCTAAAATTGCCACTTAGAAGGGAATGCAGGGATCAGTCCGGCGCACCATCCAAGAACAAAAACATAGACCCACTACTGCACTTTTCTGAATTTAATGTTTCCCTTATGTAAATACTTTCAATCATACATTTGTATGTTTACAAAATTGGGTTGTATAATTGGTAACATTGAAGCGTTCAAAACCGCAACACAGCACCCTGCTTCACCCTGCTGCACCCTGCTTCACCCTGCTGCACCCTGCTTCACCCTGCTGCACCCTGCTTCACCCTGCTTCACCCTACTTCATCCTACTTCACCCTGCTTCACCCTGCTTCACCCTACTTCACCCTGCTGCACCCTGCTGCACCCTGCTGCACCCTGCTTCACCCTGCTTCACCCTACTTCATCCTACTTCACCCTGCTTTACCCTGCTTCACCCTGCTTCACCCTACTTCACCCTACTTCACCCTGCTTTACCCTGCTTTACCCTGCTTCACCCTACTTCACCCTGCTTCACCCTGCTTTACCCTGCTTTACCCTGCTTCACCCTGCTTTACCCTGCTTTACCCTACTTCACCCTACTTCACCCTGCTTTACCCTGCTTCACCCTACTTCACCCTACTTCACCCTACTTCACCCTGCTTTACCCTGCTTCACCCTGCTTCACCCTACTTCACCCTGCTTTACCCTGCTTCACCCTGCTTCACCCTACTTCATCCTACTTCACCCTGCTTTACCCTGCTTCACCCTGCTTCACCCTACTTCACCCTGCTTCACCCTGCTGCACCCTGCTTCACCCTGCTTCACCCTACTTCATCCTGCTTCACCCTGCTTCACCCTGCTTCACCCTGCTGCACCCTGCTTCACCCTACATCATCCTACTTCACCCTGCTTCACCCTGCTGCACCCTGCTTCACTCTGCTTCACCCTACTTCACCCTGCTTCACCCTGCTTCACCCTACTTCCCCCTACTTCACCCTGCTTCACCCTGCTTCCCCCTACTTCACCCTGCCTCACCCTGCTTCACCCTGCTTCACTCTGCTTCACCCTGCTTCACTCTGCTTCACCCTGCTTCACCCTCTCTCTGCACCAAGACCAAGCAAAAACATTCAAATAGATGCAGGTCATATTCATTAACCACTCAGTGCGCCCTGACACGCACACACGCACACACACACGCACACACACACACACACACACGTAAACACACACACACACACACACACGTACGCACGCACGCACACACACACGCACAAATGCGTACATGCGCACACACACACATACGCATACACGCACCCTATACACAAAAGCACATACAAACGCACGCACACACACAAAGGCGTACATGCGAACACACACACACAAACGCATACATGTACGCGCACCGAATACACACAAACGCACACATGCACACGCACTGAATACACACAAACACACACACACCACCACAGCCACACCCACTTACTACCCTTAATGACGAGTGAGAAACTTTCCTGTCTCTACCTTCGGCCCCTAATTATTATAACATAATAGCTACATAGAAAACTTGAATGCCATATACATGTTTATATTCTGTCATCATCTTTATTGCAGACATGGTTAATTCCAGTGTTTAGGAATAAACAGGTTCTTTACGTGTCTGCACGTCCCACAACTGACTGAGCGTAGTAGAATATAGTTTCTGTCACACGTCTCCAAAGTCAGGTCATGTCAAAATAAGTCATATTAGCAAGTCATCCATCAGGTGTGCTCAGCTTCTTGAAGCAGACAAATCGTGGTGACAGGCCTGTCCAGACAGCTTATCCTGGTCTTGATATTGACCTGTTGAGGAAGTCCTCCGACAACACTCCTCATGAGCCAAGAGTTGCGTGGTGCTGAGTCATTCACAATGAGCACAAGTCTCCAGGGATGAAGTTGTGCTTGATTTTGTTCCATCTTTGGTGCTTTTGAAGCTGTGACAAGTACTCCTTTGTCCATCTTTTCCAAAAGAGGTTAGACATGGACTGCCATCGTCCAGTTTGTACTCTCATAGTAGAGTTGGGAACTTTCCTGATTGAACAAGTTCATCTTTCTCACAAGCATCTCCCACCAAGGTGAATGGTGGTTCGTCTGGAAATCCTGTTGAGTGGCAAGTTTACCATCTTTTGCTGGCTGGCACTGCAAGAACCTCCTGGCAAACAACACATCTGGCCAACATTCTTCTTATGACTACACTGGCCTCAGTAATCCAATATTTTAGGCATAATCTTGCCACAACTTCTTTGTGTATTTTCCTTAAAATAAGGTCAGAGATATGTAAATCATTGGCCAGTAAGGCTGGATGCTTCCACTCTTCAGGCATGGCTGCTCTACTTATCCTACCATTAACCCTCAAGATGCCATCATCAAGCACTGGATTTAGTTTGTATATGTGAATTATCTCGTTGGCTTCACATTCTTATTCCTTATGAGACTGGAAAACTCCTTTTCCTTTGGCAGAGTAAAATTCTTTCCAGCTCTGCCTCTCTTACTTCTTCCACAGTGAGACAATCATGGAACAAATCCTTAACTCTCTCTCCCTAAAATATCCTTCTGTCCTGTCTCATCTCTCTTTGAGTGTGACAGTAGTGCCTTGACCTCCTTCACCTTTTTCCAGAGACTTAAGAGTCGGTGTTTGAATCTTAAGACCAACCCATCACTTTTTTTAGACGGTTCCAGGATGAGGTATGTTCAATCAATTAAAACACGGGATCGACTTCTTCTTTGACTGAAACAGCATTAGATGAAATGCTCATTTTGACCTCAGGATCATGTTGCTGTGATGATTCTTCTGAATCATCTGGGCTGGTTCACCATCGCTCTTCTGATTGCAGTAAAAATTGTGGACCACACATCAATTGGTCATCCTTTAGAAATTACTTCACATGGTTAGTGGTCAGTAAAATTACATTACAGTCATTACATAACTATTTTTATTATTTCATTTTTGCTTTGTGATCAACTTCAAATTTGGAAATTCATAGAGGGTTGCATCAGCACAGTAGCAACCAGAGCCACCGATAGGAAAAGAAATTCAGCATAACCTAAATAAATATATCTACATCGACTAAGTACTGATAGACAGATTTTTTGTGTACTTATCAGTATAAAAAGACTACATCGCAAAGTCCTCTGGGAAAAATAACCCATTCTCATGTTACGTCATTACGTAACTCGTGGGTGACGTATGTTACGTTTCTTTACGCCGCGCCAAACTCTCCCTTGTTGGCAGTTGGGACGTTAGTTCCAGCGTGTCATTTGAAGCGTGTTTTTGGTTTGTTTGTGGATTATTTGACTCAATTAAAGAAGAAACGAGGCATCGAAACACAAATTACTGTAAGTATTTTTAGAGGTTGTTTTAAGAATCCGGAGAAGACGACCAACGAGCCTCCAGCGCGCTCGCAGTTTGGGCTGCTTGCACACGCTAGCGCGGTCGCTATGCTGTCATGTTATAATTTTAGTTTCACACTCATAAAGGGTCAAGTTAAATTCTCGATGGCTAACAGATTTTCCCTCCGCTGATTGCCTCACAGTACTGCAGGCACGACGCAACACCGTTGCTTTAGGTTGTATTTGTTTTATAAGACAGCAGACGAGAGCCCGACTACCTTCACGTTAGCCTGGCATGTCGAATCGGACCGCTGCTCGGCGTTTTTATGATAAAAAGAAAACCGTCTGATTTTTTTTTTGATGAACATCCATTCGTTATAAATGGGCCGTTTATGTCCAGGAACTACCGTGACTTTAACCCAAAGTCGATTACGTGTATGGTGAACAAAGGAAATGTTATTGAGACTCCAGACCAGACTTCAGGCGAATCCCAACACATGACGACGCTGTTGACCCGTACATCTACAACCTTTGTAGTCAAGGAAACAGTTCATTGTAAACGAATGCTGTCCACAACGTATGCTGCTATATGTTTTCTTTTTCTAACCGTAGTGGTTGTGGCTAGGCACATTGTGAAAATCATTGGGCTTGGCTGGGTTGGCGTTAGTGATATTAGGTCCTGGATACCGCCGTCTCCTGCGCCTCGTTACATCCAGACAAGTGCGGGGCTGCAACAGTAAAACGCCTACACTGCAGCACATTTCTCAACAGTGTGCAGCTCATTTTGCACAGGCTTTTCTAGAAACGGACAATTTTAAGGTTACGTAAGTAAAGCCACTACAACTGTAGCCATTGTGTCTTATTTTTTTAGGCGGCTCTCTAAATCCAGCCGTGATGTAAGTGTATAAAGGGAATCGGCAAGCTTAAATCTGCTATTCCTCATCATCTATATAGATATGTTATCGATAGCTACACATACTGTGCTTGTTTACCTAAATCCTGATATTTATGAATCCTTTCTGTTCACTAGTGGGCCTAAGATATCGAAGACATTTGGAGCTATGGGGGCCTTGATATCCAGATGGAGGGTAAGTGAGCTAGAAAGTAAAGAACCAGCGGGGGTAATATTATAAAAGGAAACGAAGACTGTTAATGTCCTGTGAAAATACGAAACATCTTATACTTGCTTTAGTAGCTTTATTTTATAAAAAAGATTTAAAAATACCTTTATGTCTCAGAAATGCAGTGATATTGATACCCATTTGCTCAAAGCACAAGGATGTCCCTCGTCATCAAACAGAAAGTTGACGTTAATATAAGACAACTTGAGTAGATTTATGAGGTTTATTTCTTTGAGTCAGGTTTGAAATTAAACAGTTTTAGTTTTTATTTACATGTATCTGAGATATTCAATGATCCAGCATTTGACCATTTGAGGAGTGTCAAGTAAGCATGGATAGGAATCATGCTGATCATTAACTGCCTAATCAGTCATAGCAGTTTGTGAGTTTTGACTCTGTTTGCTGTAAAAGATAAAGAGAATTCCAAATGTTATTATAATGATGAGACCTATGTGTGCATGTTTGTCCTCAATCCAGACGAAACCGACTACAGTTGAGCAGCTGGAGAACCTGGATAAGGTACTGACCAAAGATTGGTTCTGTTTATGTAAACCAACATCAGATGCCTGCAAGCCTATTTCTGTGGTGAATATAGAGTCGGCACGCTCTGTTTTCAGTGCAAAGTTCTCAGTTCTACTTAGCACAATTACCAAGTTCATTTAATAAATCATCCCTCATACTCTGGTCAGTTATTTGAAGGGAAAAGTTCTCAAATGTGTATAAATACTTGATCCTTAAGTAAAGTAACCTTTAATTTCCATAATTTTCTTGCAGGAGATTAAAGAGCTGGAAGAGTTTAGAGCCAAAAACCAGCGTCTTCAAAAGGTAAACTCAGTAAAGCGCCAGAGATGTTTGCAGTGAGCTGTGCTTTGTTTGTCCTCACTGTCGTGTCTGTATTTGTGTCCAGCTGTGGGTTGGCCGGTTGCTTCTCTACTCATCTGTCCTTTACCTGCTGACCTCTCTGATCGTCTACTATCTCTACCTACCTGAGGAATGGGTGCAGAGGCTCGCCATGGCGCTGCCTTTTTTTTTCTACCCTGTGCTGTGAGTGTTTTTCTTCCTAAATATTCAAACGTATTGATGAATAATTTATACAGATTATATTTTAACTTTATTTTCATACCTTTTCAGTTGCTTTTGATTGCTTTAATTAGTATGATGAGCACGTTTGTGTGGAAGATAAGTGTGTTTGGAAGTTGACAGATTTGAATCAGAAGTTAGTGATGAGGACCCCCTACACTGCTTTGTCTTGATATCTCCGTCTGTCTTCTCCAGCGTGTGGTTCATCAGGAAGCTATTGATTTTCCTCTTTTCTAAACGCACTGAGAGAAACAGTAAGTTTTCTCCAAGACTTCCATCTTCATCTGTCTGTGTAGCTGATAACTTCGTTATCATTTTCACATCACTTAGAAAATTACATTTTGACCATTAATTATCTCGGCATTGCGTCCCCTTTGGTAGTTCACAACTTTTGTTCAACTGTTTTTATGGGTCTCTGTAACTGTGCTACATACTTTAGAGGGTTGAACACTGCTGCTGCCTGGACCTTGGATTTTTAACCTGTGAAACAGCATACATTTGTATCGCTACCTGACAATATCAGACTGCACAACTATAACAGTAAATGAAGTTTAATAACATGACACAAAACTCAACTTCAGGATTTCTAATGTATGACCCTTCTCAAAAATGTGAAGAAAATTAAACGGTATCAAGGAAATTAGTTGACTTAAGTTATTAATGTTTCTTTTTTAGATGAAAAACTTGAAGACTTGAAAGCTGCCAAGAAAAAGATTGTAAGTTTGGAGTCTTCTACAGTTATTGATTTAAGTAGAGAATTTTGATGTCATTTATTTTCTCATCTCACAAGCTTCAGTACTTAAAGATGAATTACTCTTTATACCTATTGTTGTATAACCTAAGTAAGAATTGTTAATTTTGGACTCTGTAAGTATCTTATATGTGCTCTGGGTTTTGTTTCCAGTTGGAAGAAGTGATGGAAACGGAGACGTACAAAAATGCCAAACTGATCCTGGAACGCTTTGATCCTGACGCTAAGAAGAAAGCTGTGCGTGCAGATTTTCTGATTTTATTTAATATAATTTTGTTTGTTTATTTTATTTTTTTTTAAACAAACCTTTGTTTATTTTTACGTTTTGGCTTTTTGTCTTGTAGGAACTGGAGTCGACTCCAGTGCGTTCTCAGATCACTCCCAGACCAGGTCAAGGTACGGCTCGCACCGCACCGCTGCGCTGCTGAAAGCTTGACTGGCTCTAGATGTTGCTCAAACCTGATGTCTGCAAGACTTTTGGTACAGTCAAGGATTTCTCTTTGAAAAGGATGCATGTAGCTTAAGAGAAATCCTTGGCTCTAATTTATGTGTTTTTGAAAAATATGAGGGAAAAAAATATAACAAAATCTTCTTGTCCATGCAGAGCTTCGGCAGAGGGGTGTGGCAATGAGACCCATGCCGATGGGCACCCCAGCCCCGATGCTAATGACACCCCCACCTGGAGCACGGCCAGGACCAGGGGCTACACCAATGGGTGAGGGGATAAACAGTACCTTCAGTTAAGCATGATTTAGCATCTTAATCTGGTTGCAGATTCAAGGCATTCTGGACTCACTGCGAATGAGAGCAAATTTCAGCATCTTTGTGCACAAAGAAAGCAGAAGTAAACTTAATCGCAGAGTAAACTATAGATGAGTTCAAATCCTGTGTGAAATGTATATTGTTAATTCTTTTGAATTAATATTTATCATAGATAATTATATAATGAATAAGCTTCCATTTACTTCCATGTGAAGCTTATACGTTTATCTGAAGGGGAGTTTAATAAAATCATGGGATTGAGTGATGTCTGTTCTTCATCTTAGAAAATTAGAAAATACTTGCAACTGTTCTTGTGAAAGCTTTTTTTTTTTTTGTCCATCACCTTTATTATCTGTGAAAGTTGTTAGTAACTCCTGGTCATGGGCAAAGAGTATGGTTATATGAAAAAACCAGCTTGAATGAACTCCAAATCCTGTTGCCTTGACTTGGTTGTTCTTGATGTTGTTCCTCCAACAGAACGTGTTCCTTTTTCAGCTCCAGGAGGACCACCGGAGAAATCGGCTACTTCTACTTCTGTTCTACAGGGAGCCATACCGAGGAGCCCCTGCTCCCCTATTCCAGGTGTAGGTGGGTTTAATTGCTTTTAAAACTGACTATAAACAAAAGTGTGTATAATTTTTGTTTCCAGTGGGGTGGATATAAGCGGTATGTAAAAAGACTTCATGACACATCAAGTCTGGATTTGTAAGACTGGTTAAGATAACACCACCTAAACCTCATTTTCTACTGAAGCTGGCAAAGTTGAAGACGGCAGAATACAGTAAAATGTAGTGTGAGGTTGATGTAAAACATCTCGAGCTCAACAGAATTGTAGATTTTTCTATCTCTGTGTTGATTTTCATCTGTGGTTGCTTTTTTTATTTTTAATTTTTTTGCAGGCATGCACCCCCCAGGTCCTCCATTGGCAAGACCCATTCTGCCCAAAGACAGGGGAGCTGTGGACCGAGTCATTGAGTATTTGGTAGGAGATGGTCCACAGAACAGGTGAGGCCCCATTTAATTTACCAACACTCATGAATTTTATTGAAAACAAATGTAACAGAAGTGTTTTATAAGATCGCAAAAATGAGCCAGCGAGAGATCTGTAGGGCATTATTTATGGATCCAGTTTGGTTAATGAATGAATTTAACGCACAAATGTAACAGAATAGTTTGATCTAATTCTTATTATATAGAGTTATTGTAATTGTTTAGTTAACAGGAGTTATTCCTGGTTTGTTAGCGGATCTCTGCATCCTGTTCGTCAGCAGTTCAATGACGCATTGTGTTACTGCTGTCACATTAATGGAAGCATTCGCACACAACCTGAATTTATGTAGGGATTTATAAAAATGGCTCTGGTGATTTAAGAGGCCCTTTGGCCTCAATGTCAGCTCTTACAAGTAGTTTTAAATAGAAGTGAAAAGGGAAACGAGCTTGACGAACAGCTGTTGGCCCTAACAGCTGTGCTTGTTTTGTTTTACTTACGAAATTTAATTTGGGAAGCAAATCTGCAGGAAGCCAGACTAAAATAGACAAAAACAGATTATCACGGTGTAATTCCTTGAATGCATTGAACGCTGCAGAATCTTTCTACCAGATAATCACCTTTTCTCCGCCCCTCTGTCCCTGCCTGTTCTCTCCAGATATGCATTGATCTGCCAGCAGTGTTTCTCTCATAACGGCATGGCTCTGAAAGAAGAGTTTGAATATCTAGGTGAGATCAGAAACCTGCTTTGCCATCGGTGTGAGGACTATCCCAGTTAAGCGAGGAAGTGTTGCATGTGGACTGCCTGACACGCAGAAACGTAGCGAGCCCTTTCCTAATTAACAGAGTGCACCGATACCCGACTATTGATAAACAACCAAGAAGACCATAATTAAAGAGATCTTAATTATTATTATCAGGAGGAATTATTGACCAGTAAAGTATCTCTACCTGTTTAACGCCTGTTGAATGCCTGCCCCTTTTTAATGCCTTCTCATGTTTTCTACATTCCCGCTTCTCTCTGCCTCCCACCAGCATTTCGTTGTGCATATTGCTACTTTCTGAACCCAGCCAGGAAGACACGGCCTCAGGCCCCCAAGCTCCCAGAGTTCAGCTATGAGAGGAGACTTCGGGCAGAATCGCGCTCCCCTGGACCAGCACGGCGTGCTGGGACAGACACAGAGGAGAGTGCGCCCCCCTCTGGAGGTACTGGATCACAGATGCATGAACACAGCATCCAAACATGGGGAACTCTTTATAGCTTTGAATGCTGAAGCAGCATGTTTTTGTCAGAGACATGGTTTTATTTAGGAATAACAGTTGAGAATGAATAAAATCAAGTCTGGCAGGGCGGAAATTACAAAAGGTCGTTTTTTTTTTATACTACATTCCACTGATCATCTAGGCTTTAACTTGGAACATGAACTTCTCAGTACTTATTACCAATGAAATGTTGTCATTTATTTATTTCTTTGTTGTTTTAGCTATGATGTAACTTGATATCTGCATTTTTCCCTTTCACCGGTTTTTGTTCATTCTAACTTCAGATTCTAGGTGCTCTCTATTTTCTTGCTCGTTGTCATGGATGTGTTGGTTCCCAGATGTAACCTCATTAATTATTTCATTGCTAACAAATGATTTGTCTTGGTGTCTGAAGGGTTGCAGGGTGTCAAACCAGTGTGACACTGAATGTCATGTTGGCACTAAGTCAGTGAGGAGCTTCAGTGTCACTTCAGTATCACTTCAGTGTCTTAGGAGCCACATGAAAGCAGCAACAGTCAATCGTGTATTTTAGTTCTTCAATGTTCCACCTTGTTGACATGAACTTTAACACAAGTTCTGTTGCGCATTTCCAGTGTAGCTTTACTGATCAGTGGTTTTAACGGTGTGATCTTGCCCCTAGCCAAAGCTCCCGCTCCATGGAATTTGGTCCACAGTTTCCAGATCCAGCAGAGTTCAGGGAACCCTCAGAGCCAAGGCCTGCAGAGTCCAGGTTTCTCTGCCCCGTCTCTCCTGCACTACCTAGTCTCGTATAATTTAATCTGATTGCAATAAATTTGATTCTTCCTAATTCAGTTTTTAACTACTGTTAAATGCATAAAATTGTAGAACGCAGCCCAACACTTGCACACTCCTCCCTCTAATCATACTTAATCAGTTCGTGCTGTTATCAGATACTGGATGTCTGCAGACCAGACCTGGGTTAAATTTTCACTAATGATGGCAACAAACTCCTATTTTAATGTAGCCTTTTAACTTTGGACATTTACAGAGACCTTTGGGGAAATGTCTTGATTCCACAGCCTTTAGATGTAATCCGTTACCTTGACAGATTATAATATACAGACGTTCTAAATACTGAAAATATGGTAAGACCAGTTTGACTCAGATCTGGTCTTCACTGTGTGGGCAGAATATTAAGATAACCTTCCCACATGAGTGACTTTGTTTCTGACCTCTTTGTCTAAATTGTGTTAGAACGTTAACATTTCCTTAAACCTATTCATATACAACTGTATTAAGTACAAAAGGCTTAGTATTTTTTTTTTTGATCATGTCCTGAAACATAAAACCAGTTAGAAGTGCTACATTTTTGGCACACATTCTAATTGGATTCTTTCCCTTTAAAGTCACTCCATGTGTTGATACCATGTCTGACCACGTGGGGGCAGCACATCCCAAACACCACCTCTAGAGAGAGTGGTATTACAAGATGAGTGACACATCCCCACTCACTCATCCAGATCTATTTACCCCCATGTGGTCAGGAGTGGTATTGCAACTCTCATTTAGCCAGGAGTTGTGAACATTTAAATTTTTTCTAAACTAAGGAATGTTTGAGTGACCGTTTTAACAACGTAGAGTATTTCCTAATTGGTGTCTCAGTTTCACACTCCTGCATCTGCTGATTGCCTTGAGCAGGTGAGGTGTATTGTGATTACTTTCCTCCTCTCTGAAATAATAATCTAAATGGGGCTCAGTTCTTCCTGTCAACACAGCATTGACCCGCTGTCCTCATACTGGAATGAAATGCACTCGTGAATCAGAATCGCCAGGTTTGTGCAAACAAACGAGGAATTTGATGAATTTGATCTAGTGTGAATTAAGTTAATCATCCTTACCACTTAAGGGCACCCCATATAAATATTTTTGGTTGCAGGAGGTGGACTTCCTGTATATCTGCATGCTCTTTAATTTATGAAAGTCAGAACAAATGCGATGGATCTTTCTTTCTGCCACTGACTTTTAATCTCTAGCAACCAATCATCTGTTGTGATGCAAGCTCTTCACCCCTTTAATGTGTGACCTATGTTCTGTTATAAAAATATTTAACTTGGGCATCTTCTCCACAGACGAGAAAGAGATTGCAGAAGATGAAGGACCCACCAAAGAAGTAGAGAGTGAGAGCCAGTCAGAGGAGCAGCAGATTCAGGAGGAGGAGCTGGTTCAGGAGCAGGAGGAGGCAGAAGATGAATCGGAGGAGACTCGTGAGAGTCCCTGTGAGACGAAATCTTAGCCGTGTATAGTTGGAGTCCAGAGAAGAAGAAGAGCCACGTCGCAGTTCAGTCCAAACAAAAGGTGTTGGCCGTGATGGATGGATGCCGCTTGAAAGCAATATCGATGGACAGGTATCGTCGTCGTTGCCTAAAAGCATCCCAGTATTTAATGGTTTTAAGAGCTGGACTTGTCCGCTGGAGTGGTGTCAGATACATGATTGTACTTTTAAGCTTAAGGGTGTTTCTTGATGCTGTTTTTGCTCTATAGTTGGTAAACTGGCATAGTTTAATCTGTCATTTATACCACAAGGTCCTTCTAGGTTTAACATACTTTTGTTCTAAATGATTTGTTAATGAAAAGTTTTAGATCGAACGGCTGGTTCTCCGTAGCAAAGATACAGAAGTCTAAATGTGACATTTAGATATTTTAAGGCAAACCTGTTAAGAAAACTTTAGGAGTTCATGTTAAGTTTCACAGAATCACTGTTGCGTTTTCATCTTCTCTGTTTGAACCCCCATGTGATTTGGATTAACTATGGAAACATCTATCGCCTGTATAAGTTTGTTAAACTCCTCATTTACACTGATGCATGTGCAGATTTCATCCTGATGAGTTTTTAAGCGTAATTTTTTTTTTTTTTTTTTTTTTTTAATGTGAAATGCTCATCACATGTCTGCAATATAGAAAATGAGCAGTATACAGAAAGTGCTTTCAGATCTGTTCTGAGTGGGGAAACTCAAGCGTCTGATTATTGAGCTGAAAGAAAAAGCTGAAGTTTAAACTTTTAGAAAAGTGATAGAGAAATATTTTCACCAATGTTATACTTTTTACCCAGAATGATGTTGGCTCAGGCCTCCTTCACATGTTCACAGATGTTTTTTGTTTTTTATAAATTATGATTGTTTTCAAAGCATCTCCTTTTATAACACAGGAACTTAGGAAGAAATGACACTGGCTCTGACATCAGAGGACAGAGATCCGGTTTTCTCTGTCAACACGCCAACATTTTTTAAATGTCGACAGTTTATTTTCATTGAAAAACTCATCTAAGGCCAGAAGGCATGGATTTAGATATATCATGTTTTTTTTTTTTTTTTTTTTTTTAAAAGAATTGGTTATGTTTTAGATCTTGAATAATGTTAAGTGAAAGCAGTCGGCCTATTTTCAGAAAACACAAAATGAAAAAAAAGTCATGCAAGTTAAAGCAGCAGGACGTTTTTAGCTCGGCGGGTCCCCCTACAGGTCTGGCTGTTAGGTGGCTTTTACATAACTTTGGGTGGGTCTCTTGCTCAGTTTGACCTTTTTACCTCTTTTATTGCCTCTCATCCTCATCTGGATACGTTTTAGAAATGTGTTTTTCTAAATTTGATGATTTCACTTGCACTGTTATTTATTTATTTATTTGGCCATATTGTATTTAAATTTCTTCTTCAGGTATTCCTGCACTGGTTTTAGACATTCAGAAGTGGAAGATGTGCTCGCCAGGATTTCGAAAGTAAAAGCCAGATTCAGGTTATGAATTATTACCACGATGAAAGGTTTCGTTTTCTTTGTGCTTTACTTCATTTTGAATGTTCATTTGGTGCCAACGTGGCGTGTGCCTTGTTTACTGCGGGAACATTTACCGGTTCACCGTGTGACCTGTCCTTGGGAAAGGCCATTTATTGGTTATTTCACCGGCGTGAACACAAACGTGAGCGTCTATGCAAAGGTAAAAACGTTGTCACCTGTGTTCCACGGGTCTGAAACGCAGTCGGCCCAGTGCCCCGCATGTTCTCGTGATTGGAGGATTGATGCAGGGACTTTTTAGAGTTTGGGATTTTCACATTTATGTGTGCGGCTAGTTGTTGGCTGTCCTGAAAAACCAAGTGAGTCAGGGGTTGGCGACGATGGTTGTGGCCCGGTGATGCCTGAAGGAAAGTGGTTTTTGGACCGACCCTACCTGAATGTTTAAAAAGAGACTTGTACGTGAGTTGGGAGTCTTCAAACTTCGATTGCAGGTTGACATTTTGAATTCGTCACGCTTCTCGTATAATTCCCTTTTGGAGGTTATTAACATGTTACGTGAATATTTGGTTTTCCCGGTTGTAGAGTTGGATCATTTCCAGCCTGCTACCTGCACCTGCCTGCTGGCACATGAACCCGAGTTCTGCTGGTGTTGAAGAGATTTTGTTAGTAAATTAAACCTTGTTAAAATTCAAAATGTGGAACTGTATTTAACATCTAAATAACATCTCTGATGTGTCTCACAAATGTCTCATACTTACCTGTTTACCTCTTATTTCTAGATTTCCTTTGCTTTGTTAGATTTATTAAGTGCATTTCTGCCAGTACCGTTTGTTGTGAAGTGTGTGCACGCCACGCCTAATAAAGTTTTTCATCAGCACAAATAAAATAATAGTTGTGTTGTTATTATGAACTAATGCAATACCTCATGTTTTCCCTCAATTACGATTTGGTTGAATAAACATATTTTTTCTTTATAGCCTGGGGTTTGAGATATAATTATGTTTTGAATAAACAAAGTTAGACAAAAGCAATTTATTGACACGTCAAAAGATCCAAATGAACAAATAGTATAGTAATTTGGCTTCAACTTTTTCTTCTTTTCCACATCTAAGTATACAAGTTCTAATAAAAAACAGTAAATGATGTAACCGATACATTATTATACAATATTTCTGCATAAAAACACTTAAATATGTGGTCTCGTTTGAAGACGATCACAACCACAATAAATCAAGTTGCATTGAGCTTGTTGAAACACAGGCAGCAACATCACAGCTGTGATACTTCAAAACTAAATTCAGTGGAATAGTTTGGGTTTTTCCCATGTTTAACGCAATAAAGGCTGCGTTTTCTTTCAAATGACCTTTTCATTGACGTATCTGAACGCAGGAAGTAACACAAGTTTGAGCTTCTCAATATTAACGTTTTCACGTTTCTACATTCACTGGCAGATCCACCTGCAATGGACGCCACCTGTGTTTTATTTTTGGATTTTTATCATTTTTACAAAAAGGAAACTATTCTGATGAAGTAAACCTTACAACCTTTACATGAACGCTGAAGTACAAAACACTTTAACCTCTAAACATATCTTTGAAAGTCAAATGAATGTCAGGCAAAAACAATCAATCAAACTTCCAGACAGGAAACATTTGCCTGCATTTAAAACGAGCAAATAAAATCCATTAATTAAACCGCCTCCAAAAAAATTAAAGTAAAAAAAAAAAAAAAAATGTTGCGTTTCTGTCAATGTAATACGATTCACTCAGAGCGCCATCAGCGCCATCTAGTGTGTGACAAGAGTCACTGCATCTTACAAATATTGAAAAAGGGAAATAAAATGTGTTACTGATGAAAATGGCTTCAAGTTTGACCCGTTTAGATCAAGAGACTCACTAGTGTAGATGATGAGAGTGATGTTACACAAGTTATGGAACAGAAGGGGAATAAAAAAAAAAAAACACCAAACAGTCCACAGACAAACACTGGGGCATCGCCACGTCTCAGATCTGATTACACGCGTTCTCCTTTATGAGTCAGACCCATATTTCAAGTTGAGCTCAATTAGTCTTCCAGCAAATACAGCAATTGTCCCGATGATGCACACGCCCATGAACACGCACAGGAGGATGTGATCTAAAACCATGGCAACGAACTTCCACTCTTCTGCTGCCTGGAATGAGAAAAGATAAGGCAAAACTTAAGACCTAGTTATTCTAAAGACAGCAAAGCATTTTCATAATAGAAGTTTCTTCAGTTCAGAACGTAGTTAAGAAACACAGCAGAGGTTTGCAGATGATCATGACTTACACTCAGAAACAGAGACGGATCAATCATGATTTTGGTTTGGGTTGCAGGGAATGACACAAGGAATATTTCACTAACAACAGCAAGACCCAATATACAGTCTGATACAAAATACAAGTGTGATATTTGTGTGTTTGGACCTGTCAAGTTTAGCTTGTCGTCATTTTTAAGGCACACTAACAATGATTTTCGTCTGTCTTTTTTAGGTGTAAGCCAGTTATTTACGATGAGCATACAGCATCTGATTGAGAGGCTGAGAACAAAGTTTCAGTGAACACAGACAGTTATGTCACCGTTTTGAGACAAGCCTGAGATTAAGGAAGATGTTTTCAAACAATGCAAAGGTTTCAAAGATATAATTGGAAAAAAATAAACAAATACAGCTTAATCTGTCTGGCAAAGTGGTGAAAAGCTTCGTAAGAAGCCGATGATAAAACGAGGAGAGCAGCTGTAACAGACGTGCACATTCAGATGTTTTCTTACGTTGTTGGACTCCTCGTCTGATTTCATGGTCTCAGCGATGTACTTGACCCCTTCAATTGCACTCCGAACATCAGGGTTTTTAATGATGGGAGACTGGTAGGTGACGCTGGTGGGCGTGGGGTTCCCTGCAGACGAGACAGCAAGGAAACTAAATGTGGGTTTGGATTCGCACTCACACATGCACATCCTCTGTTTGTTTTATGCTACAGTGTTTAGTTGGACGTGTCTTGCCTGAGATGTCAGAGATGTCCATGTCAGTCGGGAAAAGTCTTCTCTGCCGGACCTCCTGGCTGGGACGCTTCATTGTTGAGAAAAACATCATGTTGGGAATGGTTTCGATGAAGACCTGACAGGCGAGAGGACAAAAACACTCCATTCATTCCTTTAAAAGTGATTTTATGAGTAATAAAAAAAGAAAAGAAAAGAAGAAAGAGCAGCATGTCTTAGTTTATAGTATTAAAAACAAAATGAGAACCTTGCGGACCCACGCAGGCATGGTGTGTGTGCTGGGTGAGCGGTGATGTGTGTTGATGACGATGACGGTGATGATGATGGAGGCGATGACAAACACCATCGTGAACAGCATGTATTTCCCTATGAGAGGAACAGCGCTGGAAGTGGAGGGGATCAGCTCCACAATAACCAGCAGGAAGACAGTCAGAGACAGCAGGACAGAGATGGAAAGAGTCATCTTTTCACCTGGAGCAATAAGTTGGGAGACAAAAAATAAATAAATTAATAAATAAAGCCATTTTACAAAGCACACTGGTCCTCTTGCACTTCTACTAGATTATCTGAGGCTGATCATTAAATCTGATGTTAAAACCTCGTACGTGACATTCATTTTCCTAATATTTGTCCTGATGTTGGTCCATGCAGGGTGCTGCCTCTTAATCGAAGCTTTAACAGGACCGCGTGGCTGACGGACACGGGGCAAACGGAGGTGATTGGATCCCCTTTATACCTTGTAAGTCTGCGCTTATTAAAATGACCCTTAAAGTGGACATAAATGGCCTTTCCCAGCCATTTCTGTCTTATCTAGTTTGGTTCTGTGTTAGCCGCGGATCCTCCGTTACTTTGGAACAATAAAGACGAAGCTCGTGAGTGATGCTGCGCTCCGACTGGTCGCATCTCTGGAGGCTTGACCTGGTTAAGCTCATGATGTTGCCGTTTAGATAGCGTGTGTTAAATCAGCTTAGTTTGCCAAATGCAAACTGGGTCAGCGATTCTGCAAACACACCAACATTTCACATAAAAAATCAAATAAAGAACATTTTTCTGAAACCCTTTTTGCAGTTTTTTTTCTTCTTCTACTTAATATAAGATAATATAACTACATTTAGCAATGTTAGGCTTATTTGTACAAGGTCTGTTTTTGCAGTGCAGGAAATACAGGAATACCTGCATTTACAGACTCACATCGTGTGCGACGGTTTAGACTGTAGTTGAACAGGTTTTTTCTACATGCTAAACCCAGACAGATGTACATACCAGAGTCAGTGGGGAGGTAGAAGACCAGTCCTGTCAGAAAAGAGAACAGCATGCAGGGGATGATAACGTTGACAATGAAGTAGAGCGGCAGCCGCAGCATCAGGAAATGGTAGGTGATGTCCAGGTATGGAGTGTCAGGACAGCAGGTGTAGTAAACCCAGTGCTTCCAGCTCCTGTAGTCCTTTAAGACCCATTCACCAGACTCCATGAAGTTACTGAGGTCAGGTCGGTCGCTGTCCTGAAACACAGAAGGGTCGCTGCTCTCAAACATTTTGTCTTCTGTACGTTCAAGTATTCTGGAGAACAAAGAAAAAAGCAGATTTTACTGGGTTGATGACGACCAGCAGGCCATCGTATGTCCAGGTCCCAAGTTTCATGCTGCAGTTCTGCAGGTCGAACGGGAAGTGGAGGACAATGATCTCGCAGTAACTCTTAAAGATGGCAGGAGGGTTCCACGTTATCAGCCCCGTGTACTCCAACTGGACTTTAGTTTCGTGGATGATGGCGAAGTCACCGTCAGCGCTGCAGGAAGGAAGGATGAGAGCAGCGATGAGTGGGAATAAAGTGGCATAAAGGAATGAGTGTCTAACAGCAGGCAGAAACGGAGAATTTGTCTTCACTTGTTGTAGAGCACTAAGTCAGGTTTCCAGATGTCAGTTGAAGGGATTCGAATCTTTTTAATGCCTCCGTAATTATCTGGATTCCACTTCAGGTTGACGTCTATCCATTGCTGAAAGGGGGGGGGGGCAGGTTTTTCATTTACTGATCATTTAATGAGCCACATTTTTAATATTAAAAGTTGAGCATTTGTTACTGTTAGAATTAGTAATTCTTCGTTTTGCACTAACCTGCCTGAGACGAACGTTACTGGTCACAATCTGGTTCACTTCATCCTGAGAAAAGAAACAAGACAATCACGTCTGTAAATATTTAAGCAGACGTAATCGTTATTTTAGGTCTTCACCATAACCATTTCAATGAACCAATGTCTAATAGAGTCGAGGCTTAGTGAATGTTGGCAGAATACATTCGATGTTATTCATGTCTGTTGGAGCCCTACTGCATCACTAGGTAATGTGATGTGAAACTAGAGATCTTCTTACTTTTCTTACTTTTATTCCTCTCTTTATGGCGTTGAACCGCTGATGGTGAATTTCTTCGGGTCAAGGTACCTTTGTGAAACTATGGCACCATTACCAGCTCTCATGTTTTCTTTTTCATGTTTAGTTTGAACTGGAAGAGGCCGGCGCGTTAATCAGATTTTAATTAAATAAGTTGAAACACGACGCACACTTGATGAGTGTTGCTCTATCAGCGAGGTTTGACAAAGTTACTCTAGGATCCTAACAAAATAAATATCCTATTGATCACGTTAAGGCTTTTCACTAAGGCCACAAGGCTGGACGTGCACTGCTCTTTTATCCTAATGATATCAATTTTTATTTTCCGGTCTCTGTAACGTCCACACAGAAAACCCAGGAACCTGGCTTTTCACCGGGCCGATACTTGGCCAACCGATTGTCTACCTTTAATACTATTATTGCATTTTGTGTTTGTATCTCAAGAAAGAAACTGAAAAATGAATAAGCGTCGTGATTAAGACGTTTGGGGTTGCCTCGCACCTTGTCACAGCTGTGTACTGTACGAATGATGTACCTCACCGCCTGGTGTTTGGTTTTACACGCAGCTCAGATCGTGAGGATATTTTTTCTATGAAATATGAGGAACTGCTTCTCTCACACCAAAAACTGCATGAAGGGTGCAAATTCATGCAACCCGGATTTCTCTGTACTTTTGTCTAGTTACAAACAAATGGCATGTTTCACCACATATATGTATTTTTTCAATTCAATAAAATTTTATTTATATACCGTCTATTACAACACAAGCTGTCTCTAGGATCTTTCCAGAGACCAGAACATGACCCCCGAGCAGTTATTACATAAACAACGGCAGGTAAAAACTCCCCTGGTGGAAGAAAAACCTTAAGCCAAACAGTGGCAGGAAAAACTCCCATTTTTCTCTAATTTCTCATCATTCTGCGGTTAGAAAGCACAACTTTCCACGTTCTCAACATAATATCTTTCCTGTGTTCTTGAATATGATCAGTGGTGAAAGTAAACCATCTTCATTACATGCTTTTACGTGTATTTACAATTTACCACAGCTTGAGTGAAGTGCTGGAAAAGTTTGAAAGTGGACTTTTGAAGCCGCTTGAATTTGAGCTACGAGGTGCACGAAGGTGCGTGCATGCGTGACCTTACCACACTGATGAGCTGTATCAGCTGCAGTCCCACAGTGACCACGACGGCTTCACTGAAGTGGTTCACAGGACGGACCACTTTGTTGTACCCAGTGAACAGGTTCTTCACCAGGTCTGTCTCATCCCCCGAGCAGAATACTGGCCCTGGAGCGAAAAATAAGAGGCGTACGCAGACACTTCAACAAAAAATCCTGGTCATATTTTATAGTCTTACTTTGTAGTCTCATCTTTGAGTTGGGACGTGAGGGATTTTTTTATTTCAGGGATTTCAGCACAACAGGTGCCCACGAAACATGTTACAGTAAAATTGAAATCAGATCTGAGGTGAGCAGATTAAATTTACTGTGATTTACACACCAAACACTTCCAACCTGAAGCTCTTTGGTGCAGCAGAAGGACAGTAAAGGTGAGACAGCAAGGAGGACAGGAATGGCAGTCAGGTGACCAGCATTCCTTATTGATGAACGTGTGATGAGACATCCGAGTGCTGCAATCAAATCTACGAGTCGCAGGAGAATCCATCTTCCTGAAGTCTGCATCACTGCGCGTTCCCACCTCTGCTACAAAAGTTAAAAGGCTCCCAGCAGTTTTAACTCATGCCTTTAAGAACCAGGCGTGCACCGTCCGCCCATTTGAAACATGGCGCTGAGCAGTAAAAGGAAAGAGAAGCCTCAAAAGCGGTCGTAAGAAATTTGTGATGCCATCTGGGGTTTGTTTGGTTCCTCTTTTACAAATATATTGGAGCCTCGTAGGTAAAAAGTGCTGCAGTTATTATGTGTTTTAATCTGTAAAAAGTTATTTAACCCCTGAGTGATGTACCGAGCAGCTTCTCATCCCTGAAACAACCGTGTCAGAAGGCGTGTCCTGCAGTCGTGGTAAAAGACGTTACTGTGTCTCAGAAAGGTCAAGGTATTCGCCCGCATCAAGCAAACTAAACCACTGAGGAGATTAGTGGAACTACTGACATAAAACGTGTCCAGTTCAGACATCAGCTCCATTAGGAGCCAGATTCAATTCCCATTCAGACAGTCTTGCAGTTTCTTTATCTTTAACTCTGGAAGAATTGTTCCCTGACTTCAAAACACTGACAGAAGTGATAATTCCAGTCTCGGGTGTGAACGCAGAGCGAGAGCTCAGCCTCCAGAACAAATTGCAGCAGCCATGCAGAGCTGTCTGTCGGGGCCAAGAGTGCAACGTCTAACGACAGTTGCTTCTGCAGCTTCTGCAGCTTCTGCAGCTTCTGCAGCTTCTGCAGCTTCTGCAGCTTCTGCAGCTTCTGCAGCCGTCTCCCCTGAAGCCAGCAACCACTACATTCACACGGACAAGGAGGGAGGTGTTACCCTGAAGGCTAATCTAGTTTCATTTCAGTTTATTTATTGTAAATGTTTGTTTGTGATTCACTTGTAAATGTTCAGATCTAAAAAGCAGCACTCAGGGCATTATCAGCAACATTTTCACTAAAACAAATCAATAAATAAAAGTACGCTGGAGGCAAGAGCACAGTCTTTGTTCAAATGTTGTTCCTTTTTTTTATGACATGTGACTTGTAACTGTAAGTGAACAGTTTCAGATGCAATAAATTCATTCATGTTTATTTAGCGTTAAAAACAGTTGGCTGTGATATTGTGGGCAGAGTGAGTGGCCCTCCAACCGGAAGGTCGACCTCCACTTCTGTCACGGGCCAACGTGTCCCTGGACATTTTGTGGAGCCTGTCTTAGTATTTGGTAGTTGGGTCATCACCCTTATGACAGAATGAGTTTGATTCTGCTCCCTTTTCTTGCACCTTTGTTAACGTAATCACAGAAAACATGCCGTGCAGTCTTGTTTAATATGACCCAGCAGACAGTTATACGAGCCAAGTCACATCCTTTGCACGCTATTTTGGGACCATGTTGGCAAGCTGCACTGAGTAGCCAGGATCTTGTTTCATGTAGCCAGCAAGAGCAAAATGTGTACACACACACACACACACACACACACACACACACACACACACACACACACACACACACACACACACACACACACACACACACAGGCTTTGGTTTCCTTTCAGCGCTTCTATTTGGATGTTTCCCAAAGATCAGGGGAAACTTGTGTTGTTGCATAAACTGTCGTTATGACTGTCTGTCGTTATCTGTGCCTGTTGCTGGTTACTTACACGCTGTCTGTTGTCGGGCTCGCGTGCTTTGATGTGACCATAAGCAAAAATAGAGCAACGGTGAGACAGGAGAGACATTTGGAGTTGTCAGTCATTTCCCATTCTGAAGTTTGGGTTGATGCTGAGCTGTCCCTTCAAAACGACGCGGCCTCTTTCCGTTTTCTGCCACTTTGATATACAAACCCCAACAAAAAAGGGTGTTATTGTCTTTTGTTTTCAGGACAGATTTTTGTCAACTGTGAAAATAAATAAGCATGAAAAAAAATCTAAAAATGTGCAGAATGTAGGAGCACCGTTTAAATCAACTATTCTTCTAACTTTCAAATGTTTTAAATCCTGAAGGCAAAAAAAATGCAAGTTGTAAGAATTTAACTGCAAAAAACATTGACGGTGCTGCAGCTTTTAAATGTACAAGATTAACAGACAATACATTTTGGGAAAAATGTTTTTTTCCTTTTGCATTATTACAACTTTTGACAGGTTGTGTGTATTTCTGCTTAATTAAGCAATAAAATTCAGTTTTATTTACGACACAGTGAAATGATGCAGCATGGGAAAAATAAAAAGTCATGAGACGCGTAGAACTGTGTGAGTGGTCATTGAGCTGTTTTCATGTTTGTCTGTGGACTTGTGGGTTTGTCTCCTTCTCCACGTCTTTGGCTGCTAATAATTTTACGTAAAAATGAAGCTCAACTGAGAAAAGTTCAAATCTAGCTGAGTTTTTCTGCAGACGTATGCACTAATGTACCACAACCCCCATGTCCCCCAGTCCCTAATTTTAAAGTTCTATTAAAAGTTTGAGCCCTTTTCTTTTAAACAAAGGCTGTGCAGAAAACAGTTGAAAACCCCGATGACCAAATCACAGCTGTCGCTACGTGGATGGCAAGGATCAGGAGAATCAGGTGTGTCAGGAGGGGACTCGGTCCAATCAAAGTGTATCATAACAACGTTTCATACTGGATTCACAAAGCTGATCCACTAGACTTCAGTTTTTAGTGAAAATCATTTACCTGCTTATGCTCTTTCTGCCTGATTTGATTTACAGTTAATCTTAAACTATGTTCTCTGTGAGATTATGTCAAATACTTAATGTATGGCACCTGTGAATCTGGTCAGGTGCTGCAGGTTGCCTTATCAGCAGACTGTTGAGTCTGTGATAGGCCACAATTTTCATTTCCCCGAGAGACTCTGCTTGACAAGTGTGTGTCCTTGGACAAAGAAACTAAATCCACAACGCCTCGATAATGAATATAAATCACTCTTGAAGAGCAGATTAGATACTGCTTAAATACGGAGGCATTAAAGAATATTTTTTATGTTTAGCTATCTTTAATAGGTTATCTGAAGGACAAATATTATACATTCTCAGAAGCAGTGTTTTACACAGGAAAAAAGGATAAATAACTAGTTCTCCTCCAGGTATGTACAATGTTCACCTCTCATAAAACTATTTAATACTGACAGTTATCCCTTTCTTACCTCTGTCAGGTCATTGTGGGAAATATTTGAAATCGCTGAGACCTAACGAATGACAGTGTTCAAGTTTTGCCATTTTTACATCACATTTTCCTCTCTGGATGTTATCAGTTAACATTTTCTTTAAGAAAAATGTTGGTGAACGTTGATATAATGACATTAAACAAATGCTGAGATTGCGCTGAAGACAGACTTTGCTTCAGGGAGGTGGTTTCTGACCACGACTACTCTGCACAACGGTTCCGTGGTTTGTGAGAACAGAGTTCAGGACTCGGACATCCTGTGCATTTCACAACACTGAAATCACTTAAGAAACAACAATCCAGTGACTTCACCTGTGTTCATTTTCCAGGACCTACTCTGTCACGCCAAATTCCCAAAACTTTAATGATTTCGTGAAATCTCCCTCACAGAGAGCAGGACTTACCGGCATAAACAAAGAGAAGTGCTGCCAACAAGATCTGGACTTTGGGAAGGTTCATGTCGCTGTCAGTAACAGCCCTGAAATCCACAGCATCCGCTCAGTAACGCGCTGTTTACTAGTTACCCGGACAGTGTAACCTTTAACGGAGTTTACGCGCAAACGGACACATGCACCAAAGCTGCAGCAGTTGCTTCGGAGTTGAGATTAGTGGTGGGAAAGCGGATCTGTATGTGCCAGTATGTGAATTCTGAGCTCTTGTTTCTCATGGCAAACGCCGCAACACCTCCCCCACTGAACAGCATCCCAGCCTCTCAGTGCGCCCCAGGGCAGGGAGACAGCTGGGAGCGGCGCTGTGCGCGCGCTTGCGTGTGTGTGCGCGCGCGCGCGTGTGTGCGTGTGTGTGTGTGTTGTGCGTGTGTGTGTGTGTGTGTGTGTGTGTGCGTGCGTGTGTTGAGTGTACACAAACCAACAGAGTTATTATATTTCGTACTCATGAATGGCAGGCTTTTCTTTGGGGATCGTAGCAGCTTTATTAGATAGAACAGCAAACTGACGCTTTAAGACACTTTGGGGGACAACATGAGGTGGTGATGAGGGCAGACAGAGGGACAGCTGAGACCTGTCACTGATGACACGAGAGGCATGCCCACACATGCAGCTTAAGACGGCATAACAGGAACCTCACAGGGGGGAGTGTCATGTGGAACAACTGACCAGTTCAAAATCAAATAAACTTATCAGAGTTTAAAACTTCGCCTGGATTCCCCAGATCGTTAGCCTTGGTGTAACCAGCCACGAAGTTTAACAGTTTATATGGTAACTGATCTGTCTTCTATGATGTACAGATTTAATATTTATATTGGATATCAGGAACGTTATTGTCTTTAAAAAAGCTGAATTGACTATCTGATGATGGGGTGCATCCATGAGGCCAATTTATTCACTTCAATATTACAAGGCAAGTTTATTTACATAGCACATTTCATGTACAAGACAATTTAAAGTGCTTTACATGAAAAGAGATAAAAATGCATGTTTTAATTGAATTATAGTCTCCTGGCGAGATAGTTATATAGATTTGTGTGTCATCTGCATAGTTATGGTAACACATGTTCATTTCATAATTTGAGCAAGTGGGAGCATATAGAACAAACAACAGAGGCCCCAGAATTGAACCTTGAGGAACTCCACATGTTATTTTTGTTAGCTCTGATTTGTAGTTACCTAAAGACACAAAATAGTCCGTGTCTTTCAGATGGGACTCCAACCAGGCAAGTGCTGTGCCAGGGAGTCCCACCCAGTTCTACAACCGGTCTATCGAGATGTTATGGTTGACCGTGTCTAACGCAGGACTGAGATCCAGTAAGACCAAGACTGAAATGTTGCCACTATCCGTATTGGAGCGGATGTCGTTAAGGACCTTTATTAGTGCTGTGTCAGTTCTGTGATGTGGCCGGAAACCTGACTGGAAGATGTCAAAACAGTCATGTAGTGTTAGGAGGTTGTACAGCTGATGTCACTAAGAAAGGGGAGGTTTGATAAGAGCCTATAGCTGTTCATAAGTGACCTGTCTAGACTATTATTTTTTAGAAAGTGGCTTAATGACAATTATTTTTTATGCACCGAGGAAAGATACCAGAAAGCAGAGATGTATTTACAAAGTGTAGAAGATCTGAGGACATACAATGTTCAACACTCTTAAAAAAAACCCTGTTGGCAGAGTATCAAGGGAGCAAGTGGTGGAATTCAGGTGATGTATGATGTCATCCAGGTTCCTATGAGTGATTGGACAAAATTGTGTCATGGTTTCTCTCAGTGGATGCAGAGGCGGCACATATCCTGCGTCTAGCGTAGGAGCACCGACTGACTCTCTGATTTTCTGAATTTTGTCAGTGAAGAAAGTGCATGATGCACACTACCTCACGTCAGCAGTACACAGAGCTGCAAAGGCAAGAAAAACAATGTAAACCCCTTGAAATGTACTTGCATGCTGCATTGATTTATCATAAAATGTGATCTGATCTTCATCTAAGTCTCCGCAGAAACACGATCCACTTAAGCTGATAACACACAAGCAATTATTCCTCCTGTCGTTATTGAACAGAGGCATGTATTAGTGCTGTTGCTAAAAGTAAGTGTACTAGTTAATCCCAAAGGGTTCATTTTCTTTTTCTTTTTCTTATCTCTTTATTTGAATAACTTATTAAATAAATCAGTACATTTGTATCTGTTGTACAGTGTGTCATATTTAGTTTTACAGAGATAGGAAAGTCGTGTCTTTGTGGTCCTGCGATGGACTGGCGACCGGTCCACGGTGTAACCCTGCCTTTTGCCTTTAGTGGCTCCGGGCTCCGGCAGACCCTGGTGAGCCTCAGGAGCTGCATCCTGACCGCAGTCCCACCCTCACCCTCTCTCGGTTCATTCTCTCTTTCTGATCTCTCTTTTTCTGCTCTACCCAGCTGGTATTTAGCAGGAGGCCCCCCCCCCCCTTATGATCCAGGTCCTGGTCCAGGTTTCTTCTCTCTTAAAGGAGTTTTTCTTGCCACTGTTTGGTTTAAGGTTTTTCTCCCGGTAGGGGAGATTTTACCTGCCATTGTTTATGTAATAATTGCTCGGGGGTCATGTTCTGGGTCTCTGGGAAGCACCCAGAGACAACTTGTGTTGTAATAGATGCTATATAAATAAAATATATAAATAAAATTGAATTGACCCTCCATAGGATTAAGCGTGTATGAATGAATATAAGTAGTGTCTACGTCAGCTCTGATGCGCTATGTCTCTTCCACACATCAGTGGTATTAAATCTATGTTGGATATTAATGGATATCAGGAGCGCCAGTGTTGGTATTGGGACATAAGCAGATGTTTATTGTCTCCATTACAGGAGTACCTCTTTCCAAAGCATAGGTATTGTTGAGATTCAGAGTTACAGTAGATGGTTTCTTATGTCAATCAAATTTAGCCTTGGCTACCACCTCCTTCAGCTGATCCTTGCCCAAGGAACTGCAGAGTTGGCAGCGAATGTCTGCATTGGAATATCCTGTTTCAGATGTTGTTCAGGTGATGAGATCAGAACTGGCCGCTGCATTAAACAATGTTTAGTTAAAACTATAGACTGAAAACAACAAAACCATCATGTCACGTGACCCACTGGTTTCTGAAGAGCGGTTTTGAAGCCTCTTTCTCTTTATACTTAGCGCAGCAATGTTGCCCGGGAAGCCGACAGGAACACACCCGTCATATGTCAAAGATTGCTGTGGCTTCGAGCTCCTTCAGCTGATCTGCGCTGAAATAGCGGCAGAGCTAAATAGCGATGTTTACAGCGTAATCTGCCATTTCACATCTTGAATTGATGGTGCAATAAAAATCTCTGGTTGCATGTAGCCAATGCTGGATTAATAAAAGGTGCACGTTGCTTTGGTAAGCTTGGTAGCATGGCAATTACTGATGAGGAAGTGATAATGACTTGCCAGCTTTATTAGAAATAAATGTATTGCTGTATATAAATTCTCCTGATGTGGTACAAAAACAAAGTCACTCTCAGAGTTGTCATGGATGTGAAATCTATGTATGGAGACAAAATCATTTATTTTATTTTTTAACCAGGCTGTAAATATGTTCACCTGAAAGTCTGGAGATTGTTTCGCTTTGGCGCCAGCCCCCAGAGGTCAGTCGATGACCTGCAGTTTTTGTTACTTTCTGGTTGGTTTCAACCCATTTAAAGCAACACAAAGGAATGTTTGTTATTTTTATTTTATTTTGTCTATTACAGACTGATTTGAACCGTTGAAAGCTGGGAAAACCATAATATGGTGCATTGCACCTAAAATAAGATCTCAACTTATTTTGTTATTTATTTACCTTTTTAATACCACAGCGGATCATGATGTGGTTAAAAGCATCAACAAAGGCTACAGATAAAAAACATTGGTTTCTTGAATAGGCTTTTTTTGTATTTGCATTTCAGAATTTGTAGAATTTTTTTTTTTTATGTTATATAAATTGGAGAATAATAATAAGGAAGAAGAATTTGAATTTCACGGTTTAGACACAATCCTGCAGATGTTGAGAATAATGTCTGGTAGATTGACAGGATTTCATGCAAAAACATGGTGATAGAGAGTTGGGGATCATCGTCAATATCTTCTTAAATTTCCCTTTGGTAGTTTGACAAACGTTGACCGGAGACAGCTGGGTTTCACAGATGCACTACTGTCCACACTAGATGGCGCTACAAGACTGGGAAACAGCACCAGGCCTGATCGCAGCCTGTGTACGTGCTGCTTTCAGGACTATATGCATCTGAGCCAGTCAGGACAGTTTCTTTCTTTCTTTCTTTCTTTCTTTCTTTCTTTCTTTCTTTCTTTCTTTCTTTCTTTCTTTCTTTCTTTCTTTCTTTCTTTCTTTCTTTCTTTCTTTCTTTCTTTCTTTCTGTCTGTCTGTCTGTCTGTCTGTCTGTCTGTCTGTCTGTCTGTCTGTCTGTCTGTCTGTCTGTCTGTCTGTCTGTCTGTCTGTCTGTCTGTGCTTTGTTTCCTTCCTTTGTTTCAGTTTGCCAGACTCACACTGAGCTCTGTTGCCCCCCTTATAGATGAATAATGGCAGGAATCTGTCACTGGCTTTCAGAAACTTCAAACCTTTGGTTGAATAACAACGTTTTTTTAAACGTACATTATTATATTTATCATCATTCAAACCTTTTCCACTCTTGAATATCCACAATTCTACCATCTCTCTGGAGGAACAACAACAATAATGATAAATAAATATATAAACATGATTAGTTTCTTCACAGACTCCCCACGTACCTCTTATAGTTTTATATGTGATTTCTTTTTAGGTATTTCTCAACACAGTAATTGAGAAAAGTTTGTGAGAACGGTTAGAAAACTGATTGAAATGAGTTGGCCTACTCTGAACCTCGCGGTGTTGGCTCACAATCCTGCTGATTAAAACAAAACAAAAAAAAAAAGCCTAAAAAAGCCTAAGTGTTTGGTGGCTTTGGAGAGAATAGGACCGACCCCTGGGGGAGGCAACATGTGATGGGAGCTGGTGATGAATAAATATGATTGATACTATTCATAACTATTTACATTCATCTTCTACACAGTTATCACATTCAAGAGATAACAATGTCTTGTCCACCGTGTTATTCACTCCCCCAACATCTACAAACATTAAGATTACAGAATCCATTGATTCCATAATTTATTAGAGATCATTAAAAAACCTTTTAGAGATTCTGTGCTTTGATGTTTTATGAACAAACCAGAAACTGGTGTGAGTTGAAAAAAGACCAGACTGAATGCTCCAAGAAGTATAGCAGAAGTTACGTTTTGGTGCGTCGGTTGAGCATATATAAAATCCACCTTTAAATAATTTACAAATAATTGCATATTTTGCAATTTTACAGTAAGACTGTAAAAGGTTTCCGCAAAACTTGAGAATACATGTAAAAGCACTTACCTGATTCTGTCTGATTAAAGGACACAGTGGCATCCAGGGAGAAGCTTCTCAAATATTTCGAAAGTGTTAGAGAAAGAGAGAGTAAATAAAAAAATAAAACATGTGATAACCCACTTTTTTGATATGGATGCATTGTGATGTTCCATGTTGTAAAATCTCACCTAGACACATGTCCCCGGGGCCTCATATGTCTGCTCTTTTCTGTCTGTCTCTTGATCTATTTCTGTTCAGCCACCTGTCTTCTTGTTTGTTTATTGTGGAGAGGAAGACCTGTACAGACAGAAATGCTGTCAGAAGTCAGCATGTGGTCAGAATGGCAGCTTATTTATCAGGGCTGATTGAAAACTTCATCTAACATTTGTCATTTCTGTCAGTAACACAGTTAAATTGGCCTTATGTGGTTTTGGCAGAGTTTAAATAAAAATGGTCCGGAAATCTACATAATACAGAACATTTAACACATCCACTTAAGGTCCGTAGTTGGACCAACTAGGATAGTTCTGTTAAAGTGTGGAGATTGTAGTAAGTTATGAAATAAAACTATACAAAGCCTAACACTGACCTGTGTCAGATCTAAACCAGATATGATACAGTGAGATCAAGCCTAGTACGTTTAATTGTGGCTCAGTGTTCAAAATAAACCCTTTTTTAATTTGAAAGTAAAGAGTGGTGTGTTGGGGCCAACAAACCATCATCTTCTTTGTCATGAGACCACTGGAGGCCAGCAGCAACAATGACGCTTGACCTCATCCACGTGCACGATGGTTCGTCTGTGTCTGCCGTGAGACTGACTGTCAGCTTGGCAAAGCTCTTTGTTAACAGCTGGAAGCTGTAGGGCTAAATACTGTGTAACCTTGAGGAGTTTGATGCCAATGTTATGTATATGTTAACCCCCACAGCGAGCATAATTTAGATGATTTCCCTGGAGCACATTAGCGATGCACGGTGGGTCAGTATGTTTGACCCGAGCCGTCAAATGAACAGCATGTGGCAAAGAATCAGAATAACTCAGAGAGAAAACAACAAATGGCTGACAAGGCTGATCTTTTCATCTTAACGTAGACAACTCATAGTACAAGTGAGGGTACATTTTCATCCTGCATGTCTACTTGTGGAGTGTATGCAAAAAACAGAGAGGAAAAAAAAACATCAGATGGTGCATACAAGAAGCTCATTTTAACTGAAGTCGCGCGAAGAAAAATATTTGATTTAAATACTGATAAACAGGCTGCAGTGTATTGTTGTGTGTCAGGATTCGTTGTGGCAGCCAGGAAATGCAACGCTTTTAACACACACTTTAAAATACACAATATAAAACATAAATATCCAAAATACCCATTAATTAAAAATTTTTTTTTTCTAAATGTATCTTATAATTAAAGCACATATTTTAAAGGCATTGCAATTTCCCACATAAACAAAAGTCTTATCTTATCTCGTCCTATCTTTCTTATCTCTTATATGGTGAAAATAACAAACCACATAACAGATTGATGTTGGACAGTCTGATAATGAGTAGAAGCATACATGGGCACACTTTATCACACGTCTGTGCACGGTCACAGGCAGGAGAAGATTTCAACTGTACCTAATTAAGAGTTTTGAACCGCTAACTTTTTTCATGAATGTCATGTGTACATTTTGTTTTTTTAATACTTTATGGACTAAGTTGCTCTGATAACATCCATCCATCCATCCATCCATTATCTATACCCGCTTCATCCGTCTCCGGGTCACGGGGGTCTGTCGGAGCCTATCCCGACGCATATCAGGCGAAAGGCAGGGGTCCACCTGGACAGGTCGCCAGTCTATCCAGGGCCACATAGAAGACAAACAACCAATCACACTCACATTCACACCTAGGGAGAATTTAGAAAGATCAATTAACCTACCCTGCATGTTTTTGGACTGTGGGAGGAAGCCGGAGTACCCGGAGGGAACCCACGCAAGCACGGGGAGAACATGCAAACTCTGATAACATTTCATGGCTAAATGTTTTTAATCTATGGGCAGTACCCAACATAAGTCCAAATGAGGGAAGATATGTATACGCAGGGGCAGCAAATCTCTAAAAAAGTTAAAGTTAATGTGTCAGTCCCTTTTATAACATGGCAACGTATTTACATTCTTACATATTTACAGACTAGCAGCACTTGGCATCTCAAGTGGCACAAAGTGGTGCTAGAAGACATGTCAGATCGTCCCACTCAGTTAATTGAGAGTGTTTTTGTCTTTTTATTCATTTTTATTTTTTTGCTTGGCAACCCAGTGGATCTTTATGCTCCAATGAGGTCAAAGGTGGTATTGTGAAGTAGATAAAACAATGACTTATACTACATTCACACTGCAGGTCCTAATGCTTAACTCTGTTTTTTTTTGTTTTTTTTTTTTGCCCAAATCTGAGTTTTTGAGTCAATAGGAAGGACTTTATTGTGATTGTTCACATTAGTATTTTAAAATGTGTCTTACATCGGACTTCATTGTGAAACCAGCTCCTGCTTTCAAGTGACCCACATGTGGAGTAAGATGAAGTGACTCAAACGCACTTCGTCAGATGTAGACAAGTAAACAAGGATGCAGCAGCAGTGAGCCATTAGGATTTCTTTTTATAGGATTTGCACCGTGGAAGTGGACAAATTCATAAAGTAGTTTTAATGAGCAAAAGCCTGAGGGAAAGTAGAGCAAAATTATAAACATTGGCCATGTGCGGACGATGGTTTCAATATTTGTACAAAGACGTGTGTGGATGAGGGATCAGAACCGGGAGTGGTGGACTGGGACATGACCGGCTTCAATGAAAACACAACATCTTTTTTAAGATCATATACCGAAGCAACACAGGTCTGACTTCATGTGATCTGAGCTGTTCAGACACCCCAGAAAATAAAATAAAATCTAATAAAAAAAACTAAAAGAAACAGTGTGCATTCAAAAGAGATCAGGAAAGTTAAAAAAATAGAAAAAGAGGAGGAACGAGTGAAGATGCTTCATTTACTGGCGGGCTGCTAGATTGGCAGAGCCAATCCAGGATCTTGGTCAGTCTGAGTACAACGTTTGCCCCAAATTCCTGAAAACTATCATATGATGGCAAGATTTCATCTGAAAGCAACCACATTTGATTTCTTTGTAAGATGTAAGGCTGCTTTTAGCTGTCATTTTCTTTGTTGTGAAAAAGAAAGCAATCAAGATGCAATCATGGTTACAACACACCTCCACCAGTCAACCCTTGTAGTGAGACTTAATGTAATACGCGTTCCATCTGTTGCTGTCTGAGCGATGGTCCTGCAGTAATGGTTTTCACCCTCTGAGGCTCACTAAAGCAATTCCCAGATAATCCCCTTTTTTGTTATAGATTGTTTGGATAATACCTCCCGGTGGCTACAAGAAACGCCATGCCCGAACATGAGAACTGGCATCAAAATCAGTCAATAAATCCTCCAAACATCGCCATGCTAAATGCTGCGGCGAATAGCGTCGCGACTTTGAAAGAAGAAAAACAAACACTTTACACTTATTTTTTTTTGTGTGAGGGTTCGTGTGTGTGTGAGAGTTTGTTTTCTCCAGATTCCATATGGCTAAATATTTAAAATAATTATTCTTATGATATTTATTTTTAATGTTCTTGGTACAGACGTCGGTCTAGACCCACTGAGATGTTGAAATTGACTCCTGAATGTGCAGTTTTTCACTTCTCCATCGGCACAGTTTGATGATATCAATCAAAACCTTACAAGGTGAAACTAAATTATGTTTTTTAACAATAAAAATGACGGCGCTCTTAAGATATTTTCACGAGTAAAATGTAAATCTTGGTTATAGGTTCTGAATGTTGATTGATTAAAATAACATGTTAAATATATATGCTTTATATTGTGACTTGTAGGGAAAATTTGTTTATATGTATACATTTTGATGAAAAACAACTTTACTCGAGACACATTTTTCTGAGCAGTTCGCTTCCAGTCGGGGAAACACGGCCACACGTTTCTGTACCAGGACATCTAATATTGCTGTCTTTCATTCTCTTTCTTTTTTTTTATGTAATCAGATTTTCTCTCTCTTTCGTCCTTCCTTCTTTTTCCATTCACAGTCTCTGTTTGCGTAATCATCTCTGCCTCTTTCCTTTCCTCCCTCTGTCGATGCTCTAATCTAGTTGTCAGTCATTTTGTCATTGTGCTTCCAAAATCTCATTTTCTGGGCAGGAATCCATTAGCACAGGGCTTCTCTGCTATTACCTGCCAAATTACCAGGCTGTCCCTGACAATTAGTTGGGAGACAGGGGACACCAAGCTGCGGTGGACATGGCCATCCCGACAACTAGGAACTTATCCAGACACTTGCAAACAGGGCTGATAAATCAGGGCTTCTCCATCTACATGTATTTCCCGATGATATAATTGCACCTTTTCAATTTATGTTAACTGTATGACTTCTATATAGCTTATCAATACGTAGAAAGAAGTATTACAACCAAGAAATATTACAGTGACCTTTGACTGGACAGTTCTTCAGGTCTTGCTGTCAGCCGAGGCTGTAGACGCGTCATCTTGGTTAAAGAGCAATTCAGACTTACCGATGAATATTAAAGGCCCTGCAAAGAGGATTGCCAGTCACATGCTACCAACAATTTCATCTAAGAGAAGCTGAAAATAAACGACTTTGTGTCTTAGTTAATTTCTTTGTACCATAATCTACATTTCTAGTGGGAGAAATGATATGCATGAAATTAATTTAGCATCTTGTTTTGCCATTGTTTTCTTTCTTCTTTTATTCCTTACAGCAATGATGGTGGTGATGAGAACAACTGAACTGGATTGGATTCTACTTCAATTAAACATGTTTTTTCTTCTGTTTTCTGCCCTGAGATTACTTTTGTTGTGAATTGTGTACAACAAACTGTTGGAAGGGGACACCAAAAGTTCCTCTGAGTATAAAAAGACCTTTTGCCACTTTCACAAGTGGATCAGAGCATGCCAACCCCAATCCTGTCAGGACCAACGAAGTAGCCCTCTGGTTCGTCCCCTCCTGGCTGCAGGCGGCAGTAAAGTGTGAGATTTCACACTGCATAATTAGTTTTTATGTAAACAAAGTAATGCTAATCAGCAAATTTATATTAAAAAACATGATCCATTATTGTAAATGTTGACTAATAGCGCAGCCCAATAAATATAAGGGTCCTGAAGGGGGCAGGGGAGTACACGGGGCCTCCGAACAGCAAAAGAAGCCCTCAAAGTACAGAACAAAAGCTACATCAAAATAAATAATAACAATAACCTTCATTATCAGACCAATCGATGATGGCTGAATATGTGCTGAGGAGTAAACGTAGTAGGGCATTTTAGGCGTTTCCCAGTTGTCACCTCTCTTTGGGAAATGTTACAACATGACACCACACGACTCCAACAGAGCGTTAGAAGTAAAACCTTTTATATTTTAAGGAGCTTGGCGAACTAATGTTGACAAGCGATGTTGACAAGAGATGCATATTCAGTTTTCTGTGCTGTGAACAGCCTCTGAGGAGGTTTTCCGGTACCAAAATCAGAATTGATAATGTACCTCATAAATACAGTGGCCTTCAAAAATGTATTCTTGGAGCCCATCACACATTTCCGCATTCATTCCCTCATCTAGTGCTGATAAATCTGAAGGCTGACTATCGATATAGTTTCAAAGTAGTATAAGGTTATTTGTTTTTTTCTCTTTTTCTCTTTTCTCTCCAATTAGCCTTTGCAGTCAGCATTCACAGCAGTCAGCCAGTAGTGTTGCTTGTTTTTCTCGCAGCAACATGTACTTCCCTGCTAAATACAAAAGAAAAAAAGCTAAAATTGGGTGAATTAGTTGGCTGAGCACTCAACCTGCCAGCTCCCCCTCTGACAGCATCCATCAGCTCTTGTAATGAGGTATTTGTTTTTGTTGGGACAGTGTTGGGACTAATGTGAGCATTTCAGGCAGCAACAACCATCCTGAATGTCGGGGTGAAGTTCCCAAATCCTCCCAAATATTCCACTCAGTGCCTGACGGAGTGATCATTTACTCTGGACCACAGCTTTCTAAAGCAGACCTTCCTTTCATCTCCTCAGTACTTCAGAATAGTTTTACCATCATGTTTCTGTTTTGTGGTCTGCCGCCTACCTGTGGCTGACCTAAACACCTGGCTCTCCTCCATCTGCAACCCTGTGGCCCAAAGACATTTTATATGTTGTCTCATAGCGGAGACATCTTTTCAAAAGCTGACGGTCTTCACTTTCATAACTTGGGCACGTCTTTCTCTCTTCCATCATGTCATATTGCATGTGGCTCGCTGATATGAGCACATCCTCCACCGTTTGTGCTTTACGACTTCCAGGTCCCAATTTTTAAGGTTTTATCCCCATATTTAACAAAACCACATGTATCACAATTCCAACAAGCATAATTCCCAGACAAGAAATCAAACAAAACATCAAATGAACATCTGTTGTGAATTTCAGTAATCTCAGGAGCATGTTGATACTGAAGAGCCTTCGTCTCCAAACGCAACGGTACTAAATATAGTACTTTTAAATTTGAGATCTCTTTTAAACAAGATTCTTCTTGTTAATGGCCTGATTTCAGACATTAACACTGACTGGTATTTTTAACTGGAACATGGCTGAGCACAGATGGGACAGCAGTCCTCATTCAGGCCTCCCCTCTCAACTACATTTTCTAATTCTTTTCCAGACCTCATAACAGAAGTGGAGGCACACCAACTCACTCCATGTCCCTTGGTTGTAAAATCATCACATTTGGCAAGTATATTTCATCTGAATATCATTCATTTCTTTTTAGCAGCCTTCCCTATCTTTGTGTGACAGCTTACAGACGTGTAGCCTTGTTCTAATTGTCTCTCCAGCTGTCCCTTCAGGAGGGTTGAGCAGGAGGGGCTCCAGCATT
Organism: Xenentodon cancila; assembly: GCA_014839995.1. Taxonomy (NCBI): domain Eukaryota; kingdom Metazoa; phylum Chordata; class Actinopteri; order Beloniformes; family Belonidae; genus Xenentodon; species Xenentodon cancila. The sequence continues at coordinate 3,310,218 of CM026208.1, forward strand.
CCTCCTGGTGGGAGATGATGACGGAGCTGTATCTGGATCTATGACCAAGGTCAAAGATGACACTGCAGAGGTGTGGCAGGAATGTTGTGGGTTCAGACAGGATAAAAGGTCTCTGTGGACAGGGGCAGGAACGTATGATGCAGAGTTTTAGCGCTCAGTTCAGTTCAGCTGTTGTTCTTGTTACATTTGCATGGGTTTACGTGTGTTTGTCTGTGTCTTGGTATGCTGTTTGTGTGTCTCTTCTGATCCACTGGCCTGCTGCGGTGTGGTTGGTAGTTGGATGTTTGGGTTGGGAAGTGGTTGGGTGGGTATTTAGGTAAGGCAGCTGCTGGTGAAGGAAGCACAAGTGTACACACGACCCCAACGTCTTTCATGAAAGTTTTGAAATGATTCATACTAACACTGTGTTAGGCATTGCTGCTCCAGTGCTCACCTATGGCATTTTGTGAGTCCCTAGCATTTAATTTACTTGATTAGATATGATGATAATAGAAGAAAAATGCAAGAGTGAATCCTAAAAATGAAATGATATGACCCCAGGGAGTTATTTCAGACAGGCAAACTCTGCAGTGCGTGAGCACCAATCCCCCTACACCCCAATCCTACACCCCCGTCTTTATGTGTAAAGCCTGATAAACAATGCTTGAATGGAGCCTAAACGCCAAAGCCAAGTATGTGTTACAATTAAAGTGTTTCAAACTTACTGCGTGAAGCTGTCTGACTGAAATACTTCTAAGGTAATTGTGAAACCATGTGTGTTGGGTTTATTGGATGTGGTTAAATTAAATGTGAGCATGAGGCAGAACGCTAAACCTAAGTAACTATGCAACAACATGAACATAAACACAGCTTCATCCTGGATCTGCTGCTGTAGACCTGCTGCAGGGGGACCCCAACATAACCCACTGACCTGCAGTCCCACCTCGGACCACCTCAGTGTCTGCTGTCTACACCTGTTTAGATAGTGGTCTCTGTAGTCCACCAACTAACCAGGTATCAGTCATATAAACATGGAAGTCTTAGTTCTGCTGCTGATGGATAATTATACTGATGGATCTGGTCTTTTGTACCTTTGACAATGTATATGTCTCTCTCTCTCTGTTCTTCATTCTCTCTTTCTGATCTCTCTTTTCCTGTTCTACTCAGCTGGTCTTCAGCAGGAGGGTCCCCCCTTATGACCCAGATCCTGATCCAGGTTTCTTTTTTTATCCTAAAGGGGAGTTTTTCTTGCCACTGTTTGCTTTGAGGTTTTTCTCCCACCAGGGGAGTTTTTACCTGCCGTTGTTTATGTAATAATTCCTTGGGGGTCATGTTCTGGGTCTCTGGAAAGATCCTAGACACAACTTGTGTTGTAATAGACGCTATATAAATAGAGTAGAATTGAAAATTGAATTGAATGAACCAGCTAAAAATAAATCTGCAATAAATGAAGAGGGTAAAATTCAATTTGCGCAGAATGAAGACAGAGGAAACTACATCAACATTCCACCAGGAACGTCGCAGCCAACTGTTTTTGGCAGGAATTTTAATCCACAATGAAGGAGGAATTCTCTTTCTGTGTCCTTGAGGCAATACATTGAGACAACGAAGAACCAAAGATGTAAAATGACTCAGAAAAAGCAGGGCTAGAGGTCATTTCATCCAGCCATATCCAATTGGCACGCTCAGTCAGTTGGAATCAGTTCCCTTAACGTCACCTTTGAAAAGCATCACACTGCAGCACGCACACACACGTGACCACTATTTCTTCTGGAAACAGTGTCGGGGCGCATGTATGCAAGTGTTTGTGGGAGACACCATTTGTACTGCTTTTGTTGTCAGCAAGGTAAATAAGGATTTTCATCATGTTGTTGTCCCATTCCACTTTAAAATGATATCAGCCCGTCGTTAAGAGCCGACCCATTCTGGTCTGTTGTATTGCATTCAATCCCGAGACATTGCAGAGATTGATGGTACAAACACTCCATCACCTCCCTCCCGAATCCAAATTACACTTCAGGTATAGCAAAGGCAATGGGGTCAGCTTGTAATCTGGTAGAGCGTAATCACTCTCATGCATAATAGAATCGTTTTGTGCTGTAATAATAATGCAGACATGGAGATACCCAGTTGCCTAGAAAATCCGTTATTTGCGGGAGACATTTGGATTTTAACATTCTGTTCTTTAACCAATGACTTTGTCCGCAGATGCTCACAATAAGGAGCACATGCCAAACATATGGCTAATAAAAACCAAAGCTCCTCATGAGAGATAGACAGCTATCTGGGATAGGTCATGTTCTGTGGTGGCTGAGCACAAAAATAAAGAACCATATGTTTCATTACTGATAGAATACCTCATTAGTATTATTAGTGTTGTTATTGGGCTGCTTATTAGGCTTTAGTGACTCTGATGTCTGAATCCTCAGACAAAAAAACGGATCAAATTTGAATGTTTTTAACCGGGCTGGGCTTGGTGCAGAGGTTAGAGTTGGGTGTCCTTCAACTGGAAGGTCACCAGATTCCGTCCAAACGTCTCAGATGAGCCTGTATTCTTGGTATGCTACAGATCTCATTATCTATCTCATTATCAACAGATCAACTCGTCGTGACTCGACACTGATTTTTGCTGCTCCTGGTAGGCTGCTCTACTCCTTATTTAAACGTGCCTGTTCGTAAATCAGGACAGTTTTAGGACTTTGCCCACAGAAGTGAACACTTCCATTGGTGGGTTTATGATTTGCAACCACTTGATAATTTATCCCGGATAGTAAATCTTTTGTCTTCTGCCCTCCGTAAGTGGCAATTAATATGTTATTCAGTGCTCTCTCCGGGTATATCTTCCTGCATGTGTGTGTATATGTAATCCACTCAGCAATCAGCAGCATTTCCCCTAAGAGAAATGTTTCTGTGTAGTTGCAACTCTTGAACTTATTTCCACTTAGCTGCTGCGGATGTCAGTATAACTGCTCTTTAACATCAAGGTCCTTTGTTTGAATTAATGGATCATGGATACAGAGGGGCATAAAAGAGATGAGCTCACACTAAAGAATGTCATTGATTTCACGTCTTTCCTTTTTTACTTCCTATCTATGAGATTAAAAAGAAACTTAAAGTTAGTGAGGGAGTTTATCAAAGTCTGTGAGGTTAATTCAAAATTCCTTCAGCTTTGTTTTCTCCAAGTAGCTTCCACACACCGAATATGAATCCATACTCAGATTTTACAAAGTGCTTTAAATTGACTATCATTGACTATCACACACACACACACACACACACACACACACACACACACACACACACACACACACACACACACACACACATCTATAAATCTAGAATTTCCATCTTTGTATTAGATGGGAATCATATTTGTAGAATTCTTTGCACCTTTTCTTCCTCTGTCTGTCTTTGTAAAACACACATGATGAAATGGAACAGTTAAATAAAAGATGTGAAACTGCAACAGATGTTTCAGAGAGTGAAAGTAAAACTTTGGTCCCTGAATTAGACTGAATGTTGAACAATACTTGAACTGAATGCCAAACAATATATCAAGAAATTTGTTGCAATCTCATTATCAACATGCACAATATATCAAAAACATATATTCCATTAAATAGTAGTCCATTATTTTCTGAGTGCCAAGCATGCACGCTGTAAATGTCAATAATATATTTAACTACTCAGTGTAGATACTGATTTACATGGAGGGTGTTGACAGCGTGGAAAGGTGGGAGCAGGAAATGTGGGACGAAAAGTAAAAGGGGTCACTTCTAGCTGCAAAGCAGAAAGACAGTGACTCCAAATACGAGGCATTTCTGTTGCAATGTTCTGCTATGATAGTGCAGGTTTTCATATTGTGCAGCTGTTTCTAAATAAACCAGGATAATTTTTTTGAATGCAACATGCAAGAATTAAATCATAGCACTTGTGTTTGCAATAATGACACCTGTCTCAGGTATACAACAGTCCAGTCTGATAAACCTACCTAAATCTAATCTAATCTAATCTAATCTAATCTAATCTAATCTAATCTAATCTAATCTAATCTAATCTAATCTAATCTAATCTAATCTAATCTAATCTAATCTAATCTAATCTAATCTAATCACAGTGTTGTAATGACAATAAACCAAGTTACTTGCTTGACAATGACGTCGACAGATAATTTTACCAGAGCATTTTCTTAAAACAATAAAACATTTTGATACAGTAGGGTGTTAGAGGGAAAACAGATAATATAGATTAACATGCTGCACCGCCTACTGCTGAGAAGTACGTAAGGAAGTAAAAATCTACCTTCGAGAGAAGCTGTCGGCCTAAGAAGGTAGCACAAAAAACTATTTCCCACAATGGAGTTAAAATGTGTCGAAAAACACACTTTGCTTTGACCCAAACTGTAGAGAAGATGACATAGATTCTACAGAACTGGTTCTCAGATTTCTCACTTGCAACTTGCAACTAAATGTCCCACCTTTGTCAACCTTCCAAAGAAAGAAAAGCCTGTTTTAAAATGTTTGATAATACTTTTAGACATTTTATATAGTCTTATCAATCATGCATGATCATTTGCGAGGAATCTGATCAGTACCAAAGTTCATTTAGCTGCATGATAATGGCCCCCTAAACATGCAGCCAAAGTCATTAAGAGCTAGAGGAGTGACACGAACAACAAGGAGTCTCTCAGCAGATGGTCTGGTGCCCTCAGAGCACTGATCTCGGTCTCAGTGGCTCTCTCTGGGATCACATTAAGAAGCAGAAGCAAATGAGACAGCCTAAATCCATAGAGGAACTGAGAGGTTCTTCCAAAGATGCTTCCAAAAGTTCTCTGGCCAAGTACATTCAAAACGTGTACTCATTTCTGTTAACTGTGGTTTCAGTTTAGCAAAATGATAATAAACTATTTCTAGTATAAATCTTCAAAGCAGATTCACTTTACTATTAGTCCCTAAAACAAAACAAAGCAATCACTGGGCAAGGAAAGAATAAAGCCCCGCATTTCAAAGGACAAAGGCGCAAGATTAAAAACAGCTGTCAGATTGGCTCCAGATTCTGAAGTGCATTTTGGGTACAACAGCGGATATTTATCACTTTCAAAGACAGCACAAATTTCCTTTTAAAGAAATGTCTGATCTTCTTCCTTTTTCTCAGCTGTGTCTTTTTATATGAGTGAAAGAGGAAATTAAAGCTGAGTGCTGTGCTCCCAACACAGTGATCTGTGTTTTCGTGGAGGCCCTCTTTGATGCTGTAATGAGCCCAATGTGGTAGGATATTATTATCCAGAGAGACAGCAAGTGGGGAAAAAAAAGATTCAGAGACCTAGAGGAAAAGAAGTGGTGGAAGTGAAGGAAAGTCAGGGGGGGTGGCATGTTAGAAACTGTCAGAACAAAGGAGCAGTTAGTTTGACTCTTGAGCAGATGAGCAAAATGCAGTTTTAATGTTTAATCATCGTATACACGACTGCACAGAAACCTTTTTTTTTTTTAACAAATCTGCATAATGGAAAAAATATGTAATATTTAAAGTTCTCCTTATATGACCAGTTTGTGGATTTCATGGTGTGAGAGTCTTGTATTTCCAGTGGAATTTGATAATTCCAGTCAGCATTAGGACCGGAGAGACGGAAAAAGTTGGCACGTGGGAGTGATTGAAAGGATGAAAGAATCAGAAAAGGTAACGTGGTGCGAAACAGAGGGAGGAAAATAGGGAGAGTGTCTCTAGGGTGTAGCAGTCCCCCAGCAGCTCTGTGATAAAAAGCTCTGCATATGAAAAGAAATCTGGATGGCTGCTTCAGTGTACACACAGAAATGGAGAGCGACCATCGGAGGGCATCCGCTGTTTCCATTACTGCTAAATTACTTTTGACTTTCCCAGCAAAGAACAGGGACTTCAGAGCAGAGATATTTTTTAATTTTTATTCATTGATAATAAATTATGGAAAGATACATAAAGTATGTGTACACATACACACTTTAGTGGACGTTCCACTGAGTTCTACCCATGAAGGCTCACACATACAGCGATGCTGTTCACTGAGCTTCAGTGGGGTGGTATCCAGAATGACCAAAGTTATGGACCTGCAGGAAGGCCAGTCTTGTACTTGCACTCTTTGACTAATAAGCCACACAGTTGTAAAGCATGCAGAATGTGGATTGGCATTGTTCTGCTGAAATAGGATGACGCCTGGATGGCAGTATGTGTTGCTACAAAACCTGTTTGGACCCTCCAGCATCAATGGTGCCTTCACAGATGTGCATGTTACTTGTACCTTGAGCAATAACACACCTCCTAACCATCACAGATTCTGGCTTTTAAACAGTGCGTTGATAACAAACTGGATTGTCCTTTTCCTCTTTAGCCTGGAGGACACAACATTCATGATTTTCAAAAATGGTTTGAAATTCGGATTCGTCAGAACGCAGAACAGAACACACTTTTCCACTTTGTGTCATTCCATCTGGGATCAGCTCAGGTCCAGATCAACCAGTAGTGTTTCTGGGTGCTGTTGATATATGGCTTTCACTTTTCATGGTAGTTTTAAATTGTACTTGCAGGGGTAGTGATAAATCGTGTTGACTGAGCTCCGTTCCATTACAAAACGATGTTGGTTTTTAATGCAGTGTCTCCTGAGGGCTCAAGGGTCACGGAAATCTCCCGATTCTATGACTCGTCTGATGATATTATGGACCGTAGATGATGTTAAGAACTGTTATTCTTAAACTGTTGGACTATTTGCCCACATATTTGTTCACAAAGCGATGAATCTCACCTGACCCTTGGCTGAGTCTTTCCTGTGAAAGGCATTTTTTTGTATAGCAGATTTCGAGTACTGGGCAATTCAAAGCGCTTTCCATGGAACATACGCTGAAGTGCAAAAGAAACATTACAGCTTAAAGTACTGCCTGGAAGAAGAGGGATTATTGGACATTAAAAGTACAATTACAATAGAATAAAAACAACAAACAGAGTTTTTAACCCTGGTTTTAAAATAGCTAAAGGATATTCAGAAGTTTGTTCCACAAGTGAGAAGCATAAAAAGCGAACGCTGCCTCTTCATGTTTAGTTCTGACTCTGGGAACAGAAAGCAGACCTGACCCTGATGACTTGAGGGGTCTGGCTGGTTTGTAACAAACCAGAAGGCCCAAAATCTATATTGGAACCCAACCATTCAGGGCTTTATAAACTAACAGTGGTATTTTGAAACCAATTCTTTGGCAGACAGGAAGCCAGCATAAAGATCTGAGGGCTTGAGTTATATGATCCACTTTCTTGGTCTTAGTGAGGACCCTTCAGCTGACCTTAGTCAGGACAGGGTTAAAGTAGTCCTGCAAGGACAGGGTTAAAGTAGTCCTGCAAGGACAGGGTTAAAGTAGTCCTATAAGGACAGGGTTAAAGTAGACCTGTAAGGACAGGGTTAAAGTAGTCCTGTAAGGACAGGGTTAAAGTAGACCTCTAAGGACAGGGTTAAAGTAGACCTGTAAGGACAGGGTTAAAGTAGACCTCTAAGGACAGGGTTAAAGTAGACCTGTAAGGACAGGGTTAAAGTAGTCCTGTAAGGACAGGGTTAAAGTAGACCTGTAAGGACAGGTTTAAAGTAGACATGTAAGGACAGGGTTAAAGTAGACCTGTAAGGACAGGGTTAAAGTAGTCCTGTAAGGACAGGGTTAAAGTAGTCCTGCAAGGACAGGGTTAAAGTAGACCTGCAAAGACAGGGTTAAAGTAGTCCTATAAGGACAGGGTTAAAGTAGACATGTAAGGACAGGGTTAAAGTAGACCTGTAAGGACAGGTTTAAAGTAGACCTGTAAGGACAGGGTTAAAGTAGTCCTGTAAGGACAGGGTTAAAGTAGTCCTGTAAGGACAGGGTTAAAGTAGTCCTGTAAGGACAGGGTTAAAGTAGACCTGTAAGGACAGGTTTAAAGTAGACATGTAAGGACAGGTTTAAAGTAGACCTGCAAAGACAGGGTTAAAGTAGTCCTGTAAGGACGGGGTTAAAGTAGTCCTGTAAGGACAGGTTTAAAGTAGACATGTAAGGACAGGTTTAAAGTAGACCTGCAAAGACAGGGTTAAAGTAGACCTGTAAGGACAGGGTTAAAGTAGACCTGTAAGGACAGGTTTAAAGTAGACCTGTAAGGACAGGGTTAAAGTAGACCTCTAAGGACAGGGTTAAAGTAGACCTGTAAGGACAGGGTTAAAGTAGTCCTGTAAGGACAGGGTTAAAGTAGTCCTGTAAGGACAGGGTTAAAGTAGTCCTGTAAGGACAGGGTTACAGTAGTCCAGTGTACCAGAGAAAATGCACAGACAGGTTTTTCTAAATCCTGCTGAGCCATCAGTCCTTTAATCTTTTATATGTTTTCTTTAAGTGACAACAGAATGATCTCACAACTGTCTTGATGTGACTGTTTTCAGGTCTGAGGCTATGACTACTCCCAGATTTCTGCCTTGGTTGTTGGTTTTTAAGGTAACTGTTTGAAGCTGAGCGCTGATTTTCAATGTTTCTTCCTTTGCTCCAAAAACATTTTTTTTTTTTAGTTTTTTAACTAAGGGAAATTCTGGCACATCCAAGCACTGATTAAATCAATGCATTTTATAAGTGTTGGAGTCAGAATGTAGCCTCCTGGTGAAATGGTTATGCCGATTTGTGTTTCATCTGCATAATTATAACATATTTGATAGTTTTTCTAAATTTGAGTGAGTGGGAGCATGTAGATGTGTAAGTGGAGCCTTGGGGAACTCCACAGGTATTTTTTGTTTGCTCAGATTCATAGTTGCCTATAAATACAAAGAAGCACCTGTCTTTTAAACAGGACTCAAACCACAGAACAGTAGAAAGTGGTACAGTAATCTGAGTACAAAGTACTCCTGTAAGTACTGTGCCAGGGAGTCCTGTCAGTCGGTGTAATAAGATACTATGATGGACCATGTCAAATACAGTACTGAAACCCAGTAGTACCAGAACTGAGATGTCGCTATCTGTGTTCAAGTGTTCAACTAGGGTAGTCTCAGTGCTGTGGTGGGGCCAAAAACCTGACTGATACTAGTCAAAGCAGTTATTTAGTGTTTAGTGAAGTTGTGCATGAGTGGAAAGACAGATTTTTCTATGATTTTTACAGATAAAGGGGAGGCTTGATATCAGCCAATAGCTGTTCATGGGTTTTGCGTTGTTTTACATTTTTAACGAAAGGCATGATTACAGCTATTTTTTAAGGTTTGAGGGAAGCCATCTGAAAGCAGAAATGTATTTAAAAGATCTGAGGCCAGACAGTATTTTTGAAAAATCCTCTTGGCAGCAGGCTTTTAGCCAGCAAGCCATCCATCTTTAGGACACAGTTTAAAAAATGGATGGCCTAATTTTTTAACTGGGTGAAAACTGAAAACTGTTTAAATTTGCACCTCATCAATAGTCCAAGGTGCTATTATTATATATATATATATATATATACTGTAACTGGACCCTGTTGCCCTGTGGGAGCTCTGGCGCAGCCAGAGGCATGCACGGTTTTAGCATCGAGTGAGATGACAAACTACATTCTCTTTCTTCTGGACGGTCTCACTGCGGTTTGAATGCACAACTGTGTGGGACACCAAATGCCTCGTGCATGTCAAAACTGATCAGAGTAGAGATGCACCGACTGACCAGCCAGGGATGGGAATTTATGATATTCAGCATGTTTTGAAGCCTCTTCTTGTAATGCACAGAGCCATGTTGTACATTGGCAAACAGGCCCGGGAAGCCGGCTGGAAAATGTGCATCTTATGTCAAAGTTACCCATGGCAACCAGCTCCTTCAGCTGATCAATGCCAGAAGAGCTGCAGAGCTGCCAGCAACTGTTTGCAGTAGAAAATCTTGTTTAAGATGTTGTTTTTGTGGTGAACTCAGAATTGACGACTGTGTTTAGCTGGGTTAGTGCAAACTGCCAACTGCTCACTAAGTTTCACTGGCAAAGGACTGGTTCGAAGTGTCCTTTTAACCTGCCACTGTCTTTGTCCCTCTTAGTTTTACTCTTTGGTTTATTTCCATGTATTAGTTTATTAACTTTATGTTATTCAGCCTGGTCAGCCTCTGTGTGGAATATTCCAGAAAGTTGTTTTTTTTTTATTACTAAGCTTTCCTAGTCTTTTCTTGCCTCTGTCCGAGCTTTGACGGTACATGTTACAGGTAGACTTGTAATTCAAAATGACTGGTTATTTGAAAAAAAAAAAGCATCAGTTTAATATTAAAAATCTTGTCTTTGTAGTGTATTCACTTGAATAAAGGTTGTAAAGGATTTGCAAATCATTGTATTCTGTTTCTATTTACTTTTTACACAATTTCCCAACTACGTTGGAATCGTGGTTGCGTGTGACTTGACTTTATCACAGTCATATTGTTACACAAACCTCAGAACTAAAGGCTGGAGCGAAGCGGCAGAGATAGAGAGTGAATCTGGGAAAACATTGCCTTTGCGCTGTGGACAGAGGCTGCTTTTTTATTTTGCATGGTAACTATCGGCTAGCCATCTCAAAATCAGAGGGAAGCCATGTAAATGGAGCTCTCTCAGAAGTCTGCAATATTCCACTTACTGTCTGCATTTCTGACAAGCACAATGCACCCAAACGCTGTGGGTACCTGTGCGACGCATTGACAAGGCATGGCAGCTTACAAGGGCACGAATGTGGATGTAAATAACAATAATGTCAGAAGTATAATGGGGTTATGTTAGAAATGCTGACCACCTATGATTTTCAGAGATTTGACTCACCACCTGAGCCCAAAACAGCAGAGGAGAGAGGTTTTAGGTGGTGTTCTGCGTCTAGAATGTTTCTTTTTTATTTCCTTGTTTGATGTCATTTACACAAACTGCTGACGGCTGGTCCAGATGATGCATTCAGCTTTACAAGAGATATTAGTCATCTGACGATTGGCTGATATCCATGTTATGTTTGAACACTTTTGGATTTCTAGTGACAGAGCAAAGATGTTGCTTTACCTGCCAGGTTTTGGAGAAAGCGTCATTTATTTATTAACAGCTTAAATATTCTATCTAGACATTGCAAACATTTTTCTCTTTGTGACATGTATACAAAGAGTATTTTTAGTTTGCTAATCCCGTTTGCCTGTTTCTTTTTTCTGTTTTGAGTGAATGATGTAGAGTTACGCATAAGGCTGTTGTAAGTCAAGAGCTACTTGTGCTTAAAGTTGCCAGAGTAAGTAGTTTGCCCTTTTTCTTACTCTGCAAGGTTGCAGTAATTATGGGTGTTTTTCACCAAAAAGCAAGCAGCATTATTATTCCAATTGGAGCTGAAAAATCACCCAGTAGCACTTCATAACACTATGCAGATTAGAAAGAGGACAGAGAGCAAAAGAGTCTCATCTGAAAAAAATAGCTCTTATGTTTTTTCTACCTCTCTGAGTTATCACTGCATCCCCAAGGTCAACGGCTAAATAAATGTCTCTATGGGGGAAATTTGCCAACATTCTGCAGAAATCTTGTCCAATTATACACTCTTTTAAATTCAAGTGTCTTGCCGCCCCTCCCCCATCCCCCCATGTCTACACACTTGTTCGTTTTTGTTTTGAACTCTAAGCAATGCAAATATATTCACAAGTGCAAGGCATTTTACATTATACAACTTTTCAAGTACAGTGCAAACTGCTGCAGCATGATAGGTCCGGCTCTTTCTTTACTGTTATCCTTTGGCTTTCTTTCCATCACTTATAATATTTTAGGCTATTGTTTATTTATATCTTTTATATCGTTTGTGTCATTTCATGTTGGATGAGCTCAGTTCCAGACCAACCGGCACTGTTTCTGGGTGCTGTTGATAGATGGCTTATACGGATATATTTGTATCGTTTATTTATTTTTTCCCATCACAACTTGTTGAGACTTGCTGATGTCTAGTGGTACCTTTTGTTCTGAGGTCTGTGACAAACGTTGGTCGAGATATCAAATAAAGATATCAAATAAATTAATTAATACAGCGGCCTTGGAATAGATTCATGAGCACCAAATCGTGTTTTGTCATTAGTATTTCTTTTCTTTTTCAAATCCCAGTATGAGTGTTTTTGTAAATGTTAATCTCATAGCACACAAAAGACAGGCCCTTCACTCCTATATGTGAGGACGAGGACTGGACAAGACTTTTTTCTAGGCTGCCAACACTTTGGTGTCCACAGTAGTTTGTTGTGCTTGTCTGGCCCTTCTTTTCCTCTTCTGTGGATGTCCTGCAGACCAGAACCTCAGGAGCTGCTTGCTGACCTGCAGTTCCACCTCTGACCATCCCAGTGTCTGCCTTCACCTGTCTGTATGGATGTCTGTTGGATACTTGCTGACATCCCGACCTGCAGTCCTCATCCCCGTGGATCACCTTCTATCCATATACACAGAAGTCTTATCGATCTACTGCTGATAGATCATTTTACTATTGTATCCTGTCTTGTACCTTTGACGGTGTCTCTATGTCTCTATTCTCTCTTTACTTCCTGCTCTACCCGGCTGGTCTTCAGCAGGAGGGTCCCCCCCTCATGATCCAGGTCCTGATCCAGGTTTCTTCCCTCTTAAAGGGGAGTTTTTCCTGCCACTGTTTGGTTTAAGGTTTTTCTTCCACTAGGGGAGTTTTTACCTGCCGTTGTTTATGTAATAATTCCTCAGGGGTCATGTTCTGGTCTCTGGAAAGATCCTAGAGACAACTTGTGTTGTAATTGAATTGAATTGAATTGAATTGAGTAGATCTGTTCAGCTATCTGCTGATTTCCAAGGCTTTTATTTTAGTAATGATGAGGGGGAGGGGTGTGAGGGGCAGCACGGTGGCTTAGTGGTTAGCACTGTTGCCTCACAGCAAGAAGGTTCCTGGTTCGATTCCCAGCCCGGTGGGTCTTTCTGTGTGGAGTTTGCATGTTCTCCCCGTGCTTGTGTGGGTTCCCTCCCACAGTCCAAAAACATGCAGGTTAATTGATCATACTAAATTGCCCGTAGGTGTGAATGTGAGTGCGCATGTTTGTCTCTCTTTCTATGTGGCCCTGCGATGGACTGGCGACCTGTCCAGGGTGGACCCCTGCCTTTCACCTTCCATGCGTCGGGATAGACTGCAACAGACACCCAGAGACGGATTAAGCGGGTATAGATAATGGATGGATAGATAACTACAGTGATGGCCACCCCTTCAATTTCTTTTTTAGTCATATATTCACATATCTTTTATACAATCTCACTTGAACAACTGAATTTCTTACAATTTTTTTAAGAGAGTCTTTAAGGGTTTGCCATCCTTGAACATCATGTTGTGTGACGCCATATTTCTTTGCTGCTTAACAGTTATTTGATGACTTAAATCAGCATAATACTAAAGTTAGCATCAATCAACTGTCAATCAATCAACAATTTGTTGTATCACTTGTTTTTTTTTTTACCTGGGTTGTTCAGGATGCTCACCATGTTTCTCCAGGTTTAACCGCCCTGGCATTGTTATGGGGGTTACACTTAAAGCTTCACGTTCTGATTCTACACTGTGCCACCGGTAACAGTAGAGTTTAAAAAGTTTAGATTCCAAATATAGGACATCTTTTTGATATATATTTAAAAGGGAAATAATTCATCCTATATTTGGCTCAAAATGGTAATATATATTAACATAATAATGAAATGTAATAATAAAATTATGTTTAAGTAAAACTTTAGAAAAACAATTACTGTCATCCTATGAAATGTGATAATTATTTTCATAGACAAAAATTAACAGTCTCAGTCTTTTGAACGAGGAGGGACACAAAAAAGGAATGCTCTCTTTACATAAACTCTCTCCTATTGGTTCGACAATACTTGACCGGATCACCATATCCCTAAACTTAGGATATGGGCACAGGTTTTTAAAGTTGCAGTCATTGAACCGTTACTTAAAAAAACCCTCTCTTGACCCAGACATTTTAAATGAATATTAATAATAATAATAAAAGTAATTACAGACCAATTTCCAACCTTCCATTTTGTATCCAAAATTCTGGAAAAAGTAGGGTTCAGAATGCATCACAGCACAGAAACAGCGCTGGTTCAAGTCTCGAACGACCTTCTTATGGCCTTGGATAATGGGTTAGTGTCCATACTGGTTCTGCTGGACCTCAAATAATGGATTAGTGTCCATACTGGTTCTGCTGGACCTCAGATGATGGGTTAGTGTCCATACTGGTTCTGCTGGACCTCAGATGATGGATTAGTGTCCATACTGGTTCTGCTGGACCTCAAATAATGGATAAGTGTCCATACTGGTTCTGCTGGATCTCAGATAATGAGTTAGTGTCCATACTGGTTCTGCTGGACCTCAGATAATGGATTAGTGTCCATACTGGTTCTGCTGGACCTCAGTGCTGGTTTGATACTATAGATCACAACATTTTACTGCAGAGACTAGAGTATGTTGTTGGGATTAAAGGGACAGCTCTAGATTGGTTTAAATCAGATCTGTCTGATAGATTCCAGTTTGTTCATGTTCATGAGGTTTATTCAGTACAAACAAGGGTGCTATGGTGTCCCACAGGGTTCAGTGCTAGGGCCAATCTTGTTCAGTTTATATATGCGGCCCTTGGGAAGTATCCGGAACCACGGCATTCATTTTCATTGTTATGCTGATGATACGCAGCTGTATTTGTCTATGAAGATGAAACAGAACCATTAGACAAACTTCATGCATGTCTTAAGGACATCAAGGACTGGATGTCCACTAATTTATTGCTTCTAAATTCCAATAAAACAGAGGTTGTTGTTTGTGGTCACTCTCTGGCCACCTCAGAATCTGCTGTCTACACCTGTTTATATAGTCGTCTCTGTAGTCCACTAACTAACCATGTAAAAACCACCGTAAAGTGTTGTAAGATCAGACCAGTCCTAACATAACCTGAATGACAGGCATTTTTCTGTCATTTTTGCTGGACATCAAGAAGAATAATGGCCAACTTCTCTGTCTGTGCTGTCTTCAGGCTTCCAACTGCCGTCAGAATGTCTCCGAATGCAAGCTTTCAATGGGTGATGTTTTTATTCTTTTTTCTTTTACATGCACTTTCTACTACAGGTTTTTAATTCCTTCTAGTTTTAGGGTTTTTGTTTTGTCTTTTATTTTTTTCACTACACAAAATAACCCCTAGCTGGTGGATTCTGAGTGCTTATGTCCAACCCTGTTCTCAACACAGCTGTACTTGGGATTGCAGTGAAATAAGTCAAGGCTCAAATTAATCCTTTCATTTTAAATTTTGTGGAATTAGATGCACTTCACACTTTCATTGTAAACATGTTGTATCTGGTCAAGTCAAGAACAATGTTAAAACACTGTGGGCTATTTAGATTAAAATAACACATAATATAGTAAAAACAAGGTAAATTATTTTAGTTTCAAACCTGGAAGAGCTCATAAATAAATGTAATTAGGAAATTTGAAAATAACACCTAACTGCAGTTTAGCATTAATTACAGTAAAATTTGCAGAAACAAAGATTTGCACCTAAAACTTGCTCTTAAAGCAAAAGGAAAAACACTTCATGTGAACATTTAATGAAGAATTTAGGTCTTGAGCCCCAATGAGCTTTTATTTTTTTTCAACCCTTGCAGTTCTTTTTTACATCTTTCTGCAGTACATATTCACACAAATGAACAAATAAGACCTGCCACTCACGCAGACAGAAAACCTTATAGCTTTCTAAGCCCAGCTGAATCCTGCCTCCATTCTCCCACACAAACACTTGAGCATGCAAACCCAAACCCATGGCCTGAGTATAAACACAAATATACCCATAGCATTTACACAATCTCTGCTTCTCCAGCAAATCTTTTCCTTTTAGTCTTCTGTGTTCTATTATACGAGGATTTTCCCTCTGGTGGGAATTCCCACAGCATACACACTGAGGGGCCATCTAATTAGCCATAGATGGATGACTTCCAATAGAAGTAAAATGAGCAAAGACATGCGATTGGACAAATCGTTTCGACCCTAACACAAGAAAGAGCCCATCTAGCCTTGTTAATCATAGGTGCCACTGCCTACGTGACAACATTTCTGTGTTCTTAATTGAAAAAGGTGTACCAGAGAAGCTGAGCCCTTGTCACCTGCACAGCTACAGTAAACCTGTTAAACCAGAGACGAGGCCATCCCATGTAGGCTGGGCTCATCCTTGCTGTGATGTCAGAGCAGCAATTCTTCATTGCATTCAAGGATGTTGGTTGCTTGGAGAAATTCAACTGGATCATAACACTGCATAAGCTGTACCTGAATTAGATTGAATTAAACTGCACTCTTCAGAAACAACTGGACCCCTACACTGTGCATCACTTTTCATCTTTTTCAGTAACGCATCATATAAATTCAAATTCATTGGCTATTAATTTACAAAAGCTTTCTGTTTAATGTTAAAATGTGCAATTGTCACAAGAAGTAAGATTAAAAAGTAACTTCACTGCCTAATAAAGAAGTCATCAGTAATTAAATTAATAATAATAATACATTTTATTTATAAGTACCTTTCAAGAAAAACTAGGACACAATAAACACATAAAACCACAATGGATAAACTCAGTGCTTGATGATGGGAAAATTCCACATTTTAAGGTGTAAGACATTTAATGCCATCATGTTAGATGATGTTAGATGTTACATTGTTTTATAAACAATTATGTTTTGTCAGGAAGCAAGCATGGCAGTGCTGGTTTTCGTGCTTTCTTGGGTGATGAAAGTCTTTTAAAATAGAATTAGCAGACTGTGAACCATAAGAGTGATCTTTTAAGAGACCCAGAAGCTGTTAGTGATCCTTTGGCCCCTATCCACTTCTCTAAAGCACTGTTTAATACCCCCTCTCTATCTATATCCATCCATTGTTCAGTTTATTCTTGGTACTCTGTTCTTGCCTTAAAACTTATGTCTTAATGACTTCGTCTTCCTCGCTCCTCACCCATTACTTTATTCTTTATTCGTCTATTCTCTGACCTCTGTCAGCCCTTCTAGCCAGGCATCCATGATGGACTGAACATGATGGATGCATCATCGCTATTACTGCTAGAGATTTCCCCTCCCCTCCCTTCCCTTGTGCTGCTAGTGTAGGGGCCTTCATGCCTTCTTTACTCTATATTGGTCTTTTTATTATTTCCTCTGTACCATTTGCACTCCCTCCCTCCCTCTACCAACATCTCATTTTCTCTCTCTTCACCTTCATATATCTGCCCCGCTGACTATCACTCAGAAAGTTATCCCTCTGTTCTAGGTGGGATTGTTCGCCTGATTGAGACGACAAAGAGCTCTTTGTTGACTCTTAGCGAAGTAATCTATACAGTAAAGTGGAGAGTCTTCTGTGGCTACAACCATTGGTTTGAGGGTGCACAGACAGCCAAGTCTCTCAGATGAGAAGGGGAAGGACCAGGGAATCATTTTTTCTTTCCCAATGGAATCAATTCAGGCATGACTGAAAATCTAGCCGTCCATGCATTTTCTATTCCCATTTAATTATGTAATAATAATAATATCTGCATTAGTGTAGCTTTAGGCATTTTAGTGTAGAAGAATCAGATATATCAACAGATAACCACTGACTTATCTCAATATGTTTTTATACTTCAAATTCAACAAAATGCAATTTTCAGCAAAATCATTGAAAGTACTGTACAAATAGGAGGAAGTATGGATTTCTCTGAAACTCTGACTCCTGACTTCTGCTTAAATTGTTTGTTCTTTGACAGCCTAGTTTGCCCTACACGATCCACATGTTTCCATGACATAAATGTCTACGGTTCACCCGTCTGGTGAGTTCAGAATACGGCTGCACAAGTAGCAGCTTGTTAGTAGTTCTTATAGTCTGTAACTATGAGTTTTATTGAGATCTTTCTAGAGTTGTTTTTTGATGTAACAGATTTATTTTAGAGATGTATTTTTGCTTAGTGGTTTGTTTGAAATCTTTGAAAAACACAAAAAATTCAGAGAATGAGACCCAAAAACCCAGGTTAGTTAGAGAGTATAGATCACGCTTGTAAGAGAGGACAAATATAAGTGGAGACAAGGACACAGCAGGAATATCTTGAATACATTTTTATGTGTTTCAATGACAAATGGCTCAGGAACATATCATCAACTCCACTTCTTGGCCAGTTTTCAGACTCTGCTGGCGGACAGAAACTAAAAGCTGAGTGAAAAAGTCAAGAAGGATGGATAGCAAGTATGATGTAAATTCTGGACAAGTTACTGTGAAGGACTCTCTGCTCCTCAAATATTAAACGGTTAGCTGTGAGTTTCCATTCATACGGTCAACCAAGAAAGTTCCTCATATTAATTTTGATAAATGGTGTTTATCCCGCCATCAGCTGCATGTATGAGCCCTCACATCAATGGCATTGTCCCATAAAAGCTTTGGGCATGTGGCATCACAAAATCAACTGAATTGTCTGTTGTATGTTATTGAAAATCATAATGATACAAATCATAATCATTTTTAAATGGTTAAGACCTGAAAATAATCCAGTGTGTAGTCAGTCTGAGCCTGCATCCCGGAAGACTCTTTTCTTCTTGTTCAGCTCACTGGTGATGCAGGACCTGTTATTTGGGAAATACCTCTCTGCCCTGGTGGGGCTCCTGACACCAGTTTATGTATCACGCGTTCAGTCAAGGCATTGATGTCATCTCAACGGGACTGATGGAGTGCACCCCTGTGCTTCTTCAGCTTCTCGTGATCACCTGCTCACAGTTCTTCAGATCACATGAAAAAGTCATCTGTCAACAACTTTTATACTTAATTGATCTCCTGTTACTATGTAGGATATATGTGGCATCAGCAAAGAGACATCAATGTCTTTGTGTATGCGGATGTCTACATTTGTACGTCACACTCATAAAGACATGCACATGCATATTGCCAAACGTATTTGCTCACCCATCCAAATAATCAGAATCCAGGGGGGGGGGGGTTATGGTGTGGGGTTGTTCTTCAGGAGCTGGACTTGGCCCCATTAGTTCCAGTGAAAGGAACTCAGAATGCTTCAGCATACCAAGACATTTTGGACTATTCCATACTCAAAGCTTTGTGGGAACAGTTTGGAGCCTGGACCCTTCCTTTTCCAACATGACTGTGCACCAGTGGACAAAGCAGGTCCATAAAGACCTGGATGACAGAGTCTGGTGTGGATGAAGTTGACTGGCCTGCACAGAGTCCTGACCTCAACCCGAAAGAACACCTTTGGGATGAATTAGAGCGGAGACTGAGAGCCAGACCTTCTGATCAGTGTGACCTCACAAATGTGCTTCTGGAAGAATAGTCATAAAGTCCAATAAACACTCTCCTAAACCTTGTGGACAGCCTTCCCAGAAGAGTTGAAGCTGTTATCGCTGCAAAGGGTGGGTCGACATCATATTGAACCCTATGAATTAGGAATGGGATGTCACTTACGTTCATAAGCGAGTCTAGGCAGGTGTGCGAATACTTTTGGCCATATAGTGTATGTTGGCAGCTGCAAATGGCTGCAGTTAGAAATGCAAAAATTACCCAAATCTAGCAGCTTACACATGCACAGGAATATACAGTCCATTAATGCACTTTGCTGAGAAGATATGCACACACAGCTGTCTCTGCTCCCCTCTAATTGTAATCTAAGTGAGTGCAGGGTGAGTGATGCCCTCCATCCATTCAATTTCCTTTTTAGTTATATTTCATTATTAAGTAATGAACCTTCGAGCTTACTGGCCCATATGTCTGAATTCCATTGCCTATTAAGTAAGGGTGGAATAATTTGTCAAATAAAGATCTTATTTGGCACTGCTTAAAAGTTTGTTTAATTTGCATCAAGCCACTTTGGTAAGAATTGAGAGAAAAATAAATATTTAATATTGACTGATAGGACTGATATTGACTGATATTAACGCTCATAAAGACAGAAACTGCCAGAGGTGACTCTTTTGGCAACACAGTGGATTTTTTTTTGATATGCTGGTGTTCATTTGGTTCATTTCTTTGAAAAATATTTTCAAATGTAATTCTTATATATTGAACCTTTAACTGCTTTGGTGACTTTAACCTTATTTTAATTGCCTTTATAATGAAAAAACAAAACTACATTTTATTTGGGGAAATTACGTCTCGGAGGTAAAAGAACTTAGTTAAAAGAACCAGTTGTGTTCTGACAACACAGAGCCCAAACACACTATTAAAATCGTGCGTGTTATGGTTATTGGATAATATATGTAACAAATTTATTTACCAGGTGGCGGAGTTTCAACTTAAACTATGAATAATTACTATATTAGTTTTACTATGAACCCTAAAAGGTGTTTAGAAAAATCTGACATTAATTTTAATGCACTGACAACCCCCATTGCTTAAACTTTTTTCACACCAAAAGTAGGAGTCAATGTTAAGTTAGGATAGTTTAGATTTAGATTTGTTCATACAAGTCAAGCTTACTGATGCCTGCCTACTGCTAATAACTTATAATAACTCCTAACAACTTTGAGTGGCTTTGAAATCAAGTTTCTCTAAATAATCATGGGATTGTTGCTCATATAGCCATCCATCCATTATCTATACCCGCTTTATCCGTTTCCGGGTCACGGGGGTCTGTCGGAGCCTATCCCGACTGCTCATATAGCGCGGGATATTTTTTCTTCATATGTTTTATTGTTTGGTTTTGGAAATGTTCTTCCAGTTTTAGCAGGCATTGTTGTTTGGTCTGTTTTTAATGCTTTTAATTTTATTTTATTAGATAATTTAGCTTTTTTTGTTTGCTTCAAACTGTACAGCGTTTTGGTCAACTAAGGTTGTTTTAAATGTGCTAAAGAAATAAACTTGACTTGCATGCATTCTACTAATACTTTTGTTAAAGATGAAGCATGCTACAAATGAAGCACTTTAAAAGATGATGAGCTGCTACAGGAGTTTGGGCGCACCGCTGGTGGGTAAAAACAAAAAAAGGGGGGGGTATTAGAGGCAGCGGGGTTTGAATATCGTCGTGCGGACTGCGACTGCGGATGTGAGATTGTTGCAGTAGAGAATGTAGTTTGCTGCCACTGTACGGCCTTAATTCTTCAAGAACATGAACAATACAAGATCAGCTGCTGTTATTCAAGAAATAACAGCATCTGGTTAGAATATGACAACTGCTGACAGCTGAATGGATGATTACTAGAATGAGGTCATCTGTTTGTACACTATAAGACATGAAACATATTCATTTTGTTTGTTTAAATCCCGTATTTTCAAATGTGAGTTAACACTTTATTGTTCAATATAAATACAGTGTTGTCTTCCCTAGCTCCTCTGTTGTAAAGCTGGATTTTTAATATTAGACTGTTGTTTGCATGTGTAATGCCATCTAAGCTCATTGTGAAAACCTCAGATTAATTTCCGAGACTAAGATTAGGCTCAAATTGCAAAAGAAAGCAGAGAGGAGCAGGAACGGAGATAAAGAGGGAAGGAAACAAAGCTGACACAAACAAATGAAAAGGCAGACCGGCCACAAGACTGGGATGGGCATTATCAGGGGAGAATTACAGTACATCAGAGGCTTGCAGGCATGCCGCTCTGACAGCTCTTGTTACTGTTAGAACAACAAATTTAGCTGTGTGCCAAAAAGAAAAGGTCACATTTTACAACTTATGGTTCACGAGGCAAATATGTCACCTCTAAAGTGAAGATTAGGGTTGCTCTGCTTCCAAAACACTGGATCTCTGCACTATCCAATACTATGCAGCTCTTACAAGTGAGTTCTTCCTCAATGATCCAGAAGACAGGGCAGGAAGTCACAGAATACTGCCTTGCAACTTCCTGTTTTGAGTTAGCAGGTGGAGAAGAGGTGGTGCATGAGTTGTTCTAGGATCTAGGACCTAGGATGCAGGATGTAGGATCCAGGATTTAGGATGAGGGCTACACTGGCATCAAGTCGGTACTTAGCATCAGCCAACATGCAAAGTCCAAGTCTGAGAATCAAAACCGGAGAGAAAAAAAAGAGCATCTTTACTGGGAATGTTCGGATATTCCCGTCTCACTGTCGTTTGTGTTTTTTAGAGCCACCATTTCCACAGCAGTTTTCACATTGTATGATGGGAACTGAGCAAAACCTTGCCTGGTTTGCAAATTTATGAATTCATCAAATTAAGACAGACATGTATAGAAGAGGTGATGTTAGTCGGCTGTCTGGTGCAGCTGCAGCTGACCTGCTGCTCTCCAAACATTGGCTCAAACAACTAACGGTTTATTATTGATATCCTGGACGGCAGTCCTCATGCCCTCAAACTGGAACAGACAGGAAGAAGTAACAGTGTAATAGTAATGATAAGGAAGAAATAATATCACAGTTATTAAAAAAACAGAAAAAGAATGCATATGGTAGTACATGAAAGTCCATGTGTGTGTCTGTGCAAAACAGGCATATAATGTGTTTGTGTTGTGTATGTTCGTGTGCACTGTTGTTAGAGAGATTTAATGCAGTGCAAAAGACATTCATCACATTTATTATAACGTATTGAACATTAATCATGTTGAGAATTACTCAAACGTGGGATCAGGTTCCCTGGATGTTATTAGTAAAGTTAATTACTTTTTTTCCTTTCCTGAAACCATAAACAAGTACAAAATCAAGAGAGACTAGAGAGAAGATGTATGGTAGTGTAGTGAGGTTAATTTAGTGTAAGGTTAAAATCAGTGAGCTGACATTTTCATAATATTATTTATTTATTTTCTCAATAGCAAGTTGGTTTAAATAAATGTAAAATACATTCAAGAATTTTTATTCTTAATAGTGTAGATTTTAGTTGAAATAAGTGTAGTAATGTTTCCCTTTTTCCATCATGACACAAAAGGGTTTTTAATCACACGTTTCATAATCATATTACATCAGTTAAGTGAATAACGGTTCAGTGTTTGCCGTAATCCCAAAATCTGCTGCAATACGATTTAGATTAGATTCTGTTCAGGAGCTAGAGGTCATGTTGACTGAACAGAATCACTCCCATTCACATCAAATCACAGTAAGTAACTAAAATATCATTTCACAGTTTTATTTATGGGTTCATTTTGAAAGTTAAAAGCAAAATGATCCATCTCTTTAATAAAAACACACTTCAAAATCCATCATGTCTTGGATAACATATGAGGAAAGAAGAACACTTATTGACGTCTGATGATTATTTTTATTTTGTCTCGATGCTTTAGCATCATATATGATTAAATCGATGTATTGGTGTAGATTGATGGATCGTATACCACATTGTGACTACAGGAAGAGTATCAAACCCTCTAAATCAATGTTGCCCAGTTTGGGTCCTTGAGAGCCGCTGGCTGGGATGTAATTGACGTTTTCCTGCCTCAACACACCTGCTTCAAAGGAATGGATCTGATGAAGGGCAGCAGCCACTGCAATTCAGAAGTTGGTTTGGGTTATTCAGACGGTTTTACAGTTTTTGCTGCATTTACTCAAATATTACACAATATACTGCCCAATTAAACACATATCCTCGTTACAAAGGTAGTTCGAAGGCATGTGTACCACTTTGGCACAAATCACTTTGACCAGCGTGCCTCCGTTTTAATTCCCATCTGACCAAGTCTTTTATGCTATGCCATTTCTTTGTTCTTTAGCACGTTCTATGTCCTCAGTAACTTTACCAAAGAGGGTAAATGACATTAAAAATCAAACAAACAAATAAAAAACAACAACTGTGAATTCAGTTCAGGTCACTTTGCTTTTATATTGTGCCAGCTCACAACAAACGTCACCTCAAGGCACTTTACACAGAGCAATCGAGTTGAACAGGGTCCAGTTAAATAGAGCATTTCAGTCCAATCTGTTTTTCAGTTATAATCCAATATTATGATTTAACATTCATAGAATTCCACATCATAAAATGAATAAATAAACAAACAGTCATGCTGAGGAACTTGATAGACTGCATCAAATCTTTATTTTGGTGTAATCCTGCATCCTGAATAAGCACAAAGTGACAGCAGAGAGGAGAACCAGCTCAGAGAGGAAGGTCATCTGCTTCAGCCAGTTGAGGGTCTGAGAGGACAGGAAATGAAGACCAACACAGAGCAATCACTCCAGGGATATCTGCCTATGAGGCACAAAAGACAACAATGTGAACTGGAAAAATAAGGACACAAAATGCAAGAGGAGAGAAAGAAAAGAGCTCAGCGCATCATCGGAGGTCCTGTAGCAGCGTAGCGCGGTTGTATATTGTTTAAAATTCTCTGCTATTGATGCCAATTTCCTCTTAACACTTTAAAGTCTGGGCTATATGCTCAAGAATGACATTTTCAAAATAAATAAAGATTTTCTCTGGTTGGTATGAAAGTAATCGAAATGGGCTGGCAAATCTGATTTATTTTCATTCCCATAATATAAAAAAAAAAACAACAAAAAAACTGCCATTTTATCTGGTTTAAGAAAAAGCCTAATTTAGTGCAGTGCTGTGATTTTAGTTCCCAAGCAGCACCTTGTTGCAGCTTTTGTTCTCGGAGGTGTGATGTTTGATCGCCTCGAGCGGCTGGTCAGAAATCCGGCTGCG
Organism: Xenentodon cancila; assembly: GCA_014839995.1. Lineage (NCBI taxonomy): Eukaryota > Metazoa > Chordata > Actinopteri > Beloniformes > Belonidae > Xenentodon > Xenentodon cancila. The sequence continues at coordinate 3,334,699 of CM026208.1, forward strand.
CCACGTTTGCACAGGTCAAATCTCCTCATTTTATCTTCTGTTTCTTCAGTTATGATGACATGGGACAGGTGATAAACTATTCAATCAATCAATCAATCAATCAATCAATCAATCAATCAATCAATCAATCAATCAATCAATCAATCAATCAATCAATCAATCAATCAATCAATCAATCAATCAATCAATCAATCAATCAATCAATCTTTGTATAGCACAACTAGAGTTGACCTGCTTTTCAGTTTTCTATTCATAAACTAGACTAATATACTGAGACCCATTGAGATGACAATGTTCTTCTTTCTCTTAAAGTAACATATCTGTGCAGGACAGATCACAAGCAGGCAAGAGGCATTTAGGCAACGTTGGTGAAACATAATACCATATCATTTGAGGAGCACTAGGTTGGCAGAAATCATTATTGCTATTTAAGGATACAAATGACAGACTTCAGTATGAAAGACTGATGAAAGAAGGATGCACAGATTTCTATTAGCAGATGTCTGGCTAACTTTACCTTTCTTCCTGAGGAAACCGAGGAAACTCCAGCTGCGAATCAGCAGACTTCACCCTGTGTTATGAACAACATGCATTTGATTCAGCCTCAACGTGTACAAAAGCTGACACGCTCTTTCTCTCCCAGCAAGCCTCCAACAGATGACAGCTTTCAGGAGGCAGCAGAGTTCAAACTAGTCAGCGAGCAGAGGATTTTCATGCTGATATCATGACAGAAATATTGATACAGAGTTGCTCTTTGTCAGTCTTGTATATCATCATTCTAATGTTGGTGCATTTACGGAGTTGTACGAAGAGAGATCAATCTTTTTTAATGATATCCACTGTGCTCCATTCTTTACTCTGCAGTTTCAGAAGAGTTTCCAGGAACGCCTGCCTCCGGATGCCTGGTGAACTGAATCCTGCTGATGGATATACAAACGCTGTGTAACAGGCTAGGAAAGAATTTAAGGAAAAATGAATCCCTTCATGTCAAAGATACCACATGGATTCACACTGGAACAAAATGTAATGAACTTGACTTCAATTTGCCCCGACGTCAGAGACAAATAATTTAGACTTTGAATTTTAGGTTAACAAACATTTGCTTGACTGTCAGACATCAGACATCAGAAATGTGACAATACTGATACCAGTACTCTTGAAATTGTAATTTGAAAAGAAAGAAAATTGATTAAAAATAACACACAATACTTTATGTCAGCTGATACCCGACGCCTAGGTACCATAATTGATATCTAAAAGAGAGATATTGATATCTGAACATCTCTGATGTGTATAAATACGTTTATTTAAATACTGGGACTTGCACAGTGTGCAAATTTCTGTTTTATAATGTAACACTAATGTAACCAGCTGCTTTTGTTTATGTGGATATTATTTTTAAAATACACTGGGACTATTTGAATATTTGAATAGAACAAACTGTTGATCTTTGATGCCAAATAACAAAATTTAAGGTTCAATTTGATGCAACACTTCAAGTATAACATCTTTATGACGCTTCAAACAATAAACGTATAAATCTGAGGTACATCCCCAGAACTCCTGCTGTTATTACTGTAGCTATATATATGTAAATATATAAATAATTATTTTTTTCTCTGTGAGAGATCTGCTAGAAGGAGTGATATTCTTTTTTATAACTTTACTTTTTGACACATTTGTGTATGTAATTTAGTCTGAATCGTCACAAGTTGATTTATCAGCACATTTCGAACATGTTTGCTTTGTCTCAGTCCCTCAAAATGAGCTCCCCTCCTTCTATATCTTCCCAAATAACAATAAAATGTCAACTGTAAGCATTCGAATATGTCAAAGAGAAAAACAATAACTGAGTCATCTACACTCGGCCATCTTCTGAGGAGCGCAGCAATAACAGGCCTGTTTGTTTTTTTACTGCTGGCAATAACTTTGAAAAGCCACAACAGAGAGTCTGACTGTGTGTGTATGCTGGCTGTGGGCGAACTTAAATGCAACGGCGCTGCTGACAGAAATATTCTATTTGCATGTATTTAAACCTGAGCTAAGAAAAGAAAGGTGAAAGGGCCGACAGAGAAAAAAGGTTAAGGAGGAGGAGGAGGAATGAAGGCAAAAGCAGAATGTGTATGTTTTTCTTTAGTCAACCATCCAGAGTGAGAAGATGAAACTGGTTTGTTTCTAATTAAAACCATAGATGGAGCAGTCACAAAACAGCTTTTCAAGAATGAAAGCACCAGGCAGGCGGGAGTGAGAGAAAACAGATGGGAAACAAACAAGAGCAGGAATGCAAGTTTCCCTTTGCAGTTGTACTTGTACTGCCGTCCTAGAAAAACCGGTATGGATTTCCTTCAACTTTCTCTTTTGAAATGCACAAAAAGTACAAACCCACCAACGTGTGGAACGTCACACCTGGTCCACAGTGGACAGTTTACGGCTGTAACTGAGCTGTGATATGGTAGCAGCAGCTGTGCATCATGTCTGGTACTGAACCCATACTTTCCTGCTAGATTTTATTAATCTTTTTAACCAATTTGATTTATTTTTCCCTGACATTGTCTCCAACTTGACTTGTCCAGATTGTAACCCCCAAAAAGAGCTGGAATCGGCTCCAGCAGATCCTGGTGACCCAAACGACAATCAGAACTGGTTACACATGATGGATGAGCGGATGTGTCCAAATTTGTTTTCACATGTTGAAATTATTTGTTCTGTTTGTGAGCCTGAAATACATTTAATACATGTGGCAATGTATCTATCTTATCGTTTTTACTGACAGACTCGTACGTGCTCACATCTGGCTTGGTCTCGTGGATCGGTTCAAGCCAGATGTATCTGTCTGCGTGATTTTTCAAGGTTTGCAGAAAATGATCAAGTGAATAATCAGGAGGTTAGATAGGATGAGAAACAGTAAAACAGAGAAAAGCTGCTCACATGTTTTTGTGTAATGTTAAAGAAGAAATCGAGCGTGAGATGGGAGAAAAGAAAACGCTGTAATAATCACTGCTCCGTGATTTATTACACATTTGAAGAACTTCTATGAGCGCATGAACGTGTGCATGATTATATACAGAGAGAAGAATTAAAAGATGAGGGAAACATCATTCAACACAGGATTTCCAAACATGCGAAAGACAAATGTTTGTAGAATAAATCGGCATGGTGGCTGTGATGGAAACGTTTGCATGCTTTTTAGTTGGCAGAAGAAACTGATGTGTAAAACAAACAAAATACAACAAAGTAATATTAAAAGCAAATAAACATACTTATGAAGGCATGTTGTTTTCTCTCCCCGTCTGACGTTGGCCCGTTTTAACTGACTGGTTAACTGGAGCCGAGGGTCAAATTGGGCCGGGGATGTCCGGGGCTGAGGCTCCGCACATAAACTGGTGCTGCACCATGAGACACATGTAAATGTTTCTCAGGACTTTAGGTTCTGAATAATTAAAACAATATTTTCAACAAGACAATGAAAGTCCTTTATGGCCATTTCCCTGCTGTGGAATACTGGATACTAAAAACTGCTTGTCAGAGCTCTGATTAAATTAAATTCAGTTCAATTCAATTCAAAAATACTTTATTAATCCCCGAAGGGAACTTTGTCACAGTAGTCATGATTTAAGACTCTGCAAAGTGTCATTGTAGCGGTAAAAGTAAAATAATCCATGGAAGAGGTCATGTTAATCAACTTGCAACTGAAATTGATCAGCTGATATGCTGAAAAGTATCAGATTTGTTTAAAAATCTCCTGTAAAACTCTGATCAATATTCTATCCCACTATACTAAACTTTTTTATATCTTTGTTGCATGTCAGTTTTCACTCGTCAGTTTCAGTCAGTTTATAGTGATGACAGAAAGATAATTAGATGACATGTCTGCATTGGCTTTATTTCAGTCTTTTGGTGAGTTTAACTTCCCCACTTTAAAAAGAAGCAGCAGAAATTAACACAACGAAAATCAGTTTGATTCAGACTAAAGGATCATTCAAGTAAAAACAAACAACACAATATGCAGATTGCCGGATTAAGTTAGTAAAGAACATGTAAAACTCAGTTCTACATACTTTATTACGTATCATAGGGCCATTTTACTGACCTTTCATTGGTCCAAATCTTTAAAAAAATGTTGTAAAATCAGAACATTTATTAAAAATAATCAACTTTTTAAGTTTTGTATAACCGTCATTGTTTTTTTTAATTAATTAATTAATTAATTAATTACTTAAACTTCATGTTTTTAATGAGGTAGTAGATCTGTTGGTTGGTAGTGTTGAAGTTATCTTGTTGGCGGTTGCTCTGCGATTGACTGGTGACCCCTCAAAGGTGTACCCCATCCCGTAGTGTACTGGGATAGACTCCAGCACACTGAGCAGATATACATAATGAATAGAAGGAAATGTTGGTTCTTAAGCTTTGATCATAAAAAAGTTCTGGTTTAAGTTATCCTGGTATAATTCCTGTCTCAGTTGTAGTTCCTGTCTCGGTTGTAGTTCCTGTCTCAGTTGTAGTTCCTGTCTCGATTGTAGTTCCTGTCTCAGTTGTGGTTCCTGTCTCAGTTGTAGTTCCTGTCTCAGTTGTAGTTCCTGTCTCAGTTGTGGTTTCTGTCTCAGTTGTGGTTTCTGTCTCAGTTGTGGTTTCTATCTCAGTTATAGAGCCTGTCTCAGTTGTGGTTTCTGTCTCAGTTGTAGTTCCTGTCTCAGTTGTGGTTTCTGTCTCAGTTGTGGTTTCTATCTCGGTTGTAGTTCCTGTCTTGGTTGTAGTTCCTGTCTCGATTGTAGTTCCTGTCTCAGTTGTAGTTCCTGTCTCAATTGTAGTTCCTGTCTCAGTTGTAGTTCCTGTCTCAGTTGTAGTTTCTGTCTTGGTTGTAGTTCCTGTCTTGGTTGTAGTTCCTGTCTCGATTGTAGTTCCTGTCTCAGTTGTAGTTCCTGTCTTGGTTGTAGTTCCTGTCTTGGTTGTAGTTCCTGTCTCGATTGTAGTTCCTGTCTCGGTTGTAGTTCCTGTCTCAATTGTAGTTCCTGTCTCAGTTGTAGTTCCTGTCTCAGTTGTGGTTTCTATCTCAGTTTTAATTCCTGTCTCAGTTGTGGTTTCTATCTCAGTTATAGAGCCTGTCTCAGTTGTTACTGTCTCAAATAGCGTGTATGTTGTAGTGACTGTGGACTAATTATTAGGACCTTTCTGGAACATATCTTTATCCTTAAATCCTAAAAAAGCAGTAAAGGGGTAAAAGTAGTATGTTGTTTGCCCAAGATTATATTTGCCTAATACTTAGATCCACTGCAGTTAGATCATCTTAATCCACTGAAAAGAAGATGTTCCTTTTAATGACCTAAAATAAACTCAATGTTCTTTCCCAAAACAAACTGAATTCATCATCTAATACATATCTACTTACTCAAGTTTATTATTGTTAGAAACATCACAAAGTAATCCTTGAATATCTTGAATATATATCTTCCTCTACTCACTCATTATTTAGTTCTTACCAATCCCATGTGTTGAGCTGCTGAGCGTTTGCATCACTGTGTAAATGTCTGTTGGACATTTTCTTTAGATATTCAAGCCATGAGTTGTTTGTTGTTTCATCTAATATTCTTTCATCTGTCATCGTGGTGTCTTTACTATATTACCATTTGCATGAGGATGAACAGTACAACTGAGTTATGTCACAAACTCAGTTTTCAAGCATCATGTGGTATATGAGAAACATCCAAGAGAGTTTTCCATTTGATATCCATAAGCTTTAAAGGACTGGCTACAGATAAATTCATGAACAGAAACGCCAGAAATCACCGTATGCCTCAGATCTCCACCGCAGCTAGGAGTCCTGTCATCTCCTGATATCCTCGGATGACTTTCCCGTTGCTGGGTGTGTCAGTGGTGGACAGGAGGCTGAGTATCGACAACAGTCACGTCAACTTTAATGTGACAGTTATGTAATGAAGACAAATGATACGACCCACGGGAGTCATTTCAGGGAGGCAATCTCTGCAGTGCATGCGCCTGCTTTGCCCCCCCGAATGCTTCATCCCAATTACTCCATTCCTTCCAATTACTCCATTCTTTTTTAACCAATTTAAGGAGCAAGAAGTATATGTTCTTAGATGCCTTCAGATGTCTCAGCCACTAAGATCACTGTCAATCCCACCTACACTCGGACTTTATTAGTCCTACACTCCTGTTTTTATGTGTAAAGCCTGATAAACAATTGAATGGAGCCTAAATGCCAAAGCCAAGTATGTGTTACAATTAAAGTGTTTTAAACAAACTACGTTAGTTGTCTGACTGGAATGAGATGATTGTGGATTTCGGGAGAAGGGTTAAGCCGATGAAGAGGTGGAGCAGGTGGAGGAACCCGGATCTCAGGTTTGGACTGGAAAAGTAACACAGAACCGGACTACACAATGTTTATTTTAACATTATATTTATTATAGTTATTATTTCAAACTTAAACATTTTCAGTGTTTGTGTTAAAATGCAGGATGTTTTCTATAAATCTGATGTAGAGGCTGATTTTCTGTTTATGAGGTAGAATCAGAGCCGGTGACTGAAGAAACTAAACTGAGGGATAACAAAGGCTGGCTCTGTGTTGTGGACGGCACTGGACCACCAGCAGCTGATTGTGGAAGAAGATTGTTCGTTCGTTGTTAAAATATAATGGGAAACACAGCAGACCCAAAATATTGATGAAACAATACAAAGTCTTTTGTCAGAGTCTTTGTCTGATGAGCTGCAATAAAAGTCACTGCTGCTCTCTTTGTCTGCAGACAAAACTCCTTCAGGATGAGGCACATCTATCTGCCTATTTGTTTATTTTCATTCATTTTAGTTTTGTTTTGTTTAGTCTATTAAACAACTCCAAAGTAAAAAAAAAAAAAAGAATTATATATATATATATTTCCCTTTAGAATTGTCAAAGCACTTTTCACTTTCAATCTGATTAAATGTCAGTTTGAAAAGATATGGATGTTAAATCAGACAAAGAGCAAATGCTTAAGCTGTGGTTTAGACACTTTAAAATCTGTTTTCTCATGTTCATTTGACTCCTAATTTTGAGCTGAGCCTAATTATGATAGGTAGAGAAATAATTTTTGGCGCAACATTGACATTTTTTTAATTAATAACCCAATCTGTCAGAATCTTCTGAACAGTTAATTGCAGGTCAAATGAAGCCACTGCTACTGTGTGTTTATCTGTTAATGTGACTGCAGTGGTCCAGACCTGTGCAGTATTAAAAGTGATTCACATATGTCCTGAAATCTTACTAAGTCAGATTGTCTGTAAGAAATCTTACGGAAAAGCAGCAACATGACAAATTCAGTAACGCAACAACGCTTTAGTTGTCCTTGACCTTCTGCAGTCTCCAGGGTGTCGTAGTCAGGCGTGACATCAGCCTACTCAAGCCTCAAAGAGTGGGGTAGAGCTGAACTGGACCGTCACATTGATTTTCTGAATAAATAAGAATAATACATATAGTGGGAAAAAAGCACCACTAATCTATGTAGTCTTGTTCAAAATATTTTAGTCCACATCATACTCACTGTGAAAATGTCTGTTCATCTATTTTTAACTTGTAAAGCAAATAACTAATAAGGCCTTGAGAGTCTGGAGCATTACATGTTTGTATGTCATACAACATTATTATTTTCAACCTTGGTCAGCATATAATATTAAAATCTTGAACTTTGTGATCTTCAGTTTCAGAGACTGGACTTCTCAGCATCATCTTATGATATTTCTAAGAATGCAAAACAAGCGGAGTTATTTCAAAGCAAATAGTTTTAGCAGTTTAAACTAAACTCAAGAAAAAAGTGAAAGTCTCTGTGTTTAACTACTAAAGCAGGTCAGTAAGCTCATGTGGATGCTTGTTCTGTTTTTTAGCCGTCTGTCACTGTGGAAGACAAAGGAAGATAGAAGATCATGGTGGTGGAAGGAGCAGTTAAAATACTGTGAGAGAGGAATAAAGGACAAAGGAAAGGAAAGAAGGTGAGGGCAGTACAGTGGAGTATTTTTCAGATGACCCAGGGCTGAGGAAAGCAACACAAAAAGTATTTCTTATTTTAAATTCATAATGCTTCATGTTGGTGACCGAGGTGTGGTAAAAGCAATTGTGCAGGGTTGGCCTGGCCTGGACTGGAGGGGCCCAGTGGGATATTTTTTTTCCTGGCAGTGCCCCTGGCTGTCTATATTATTAAGGTACTGCTTTTGAATTGACCCTGCTGTGGCCCTTTGAATAAAAAAAGGAAAAGAAAAGTACAGTGTGTGTTAAAACCCTGACTTGTAACATCAACTGTATGTGTTTTTTAATGGCAGCATGAATCCTCTTGTCCAAAATGACACATCGGTTCTTTCCATTAAACCCAATTTAAAGGGTAAAGTCTTAGGCTTTAAAAGACAAAATTCACTTTGCAAGGAAACAAGAGTTGAGCTGCTATTGGGAATCTACACTTCAGAGAGAGATTGACTTCTCTGGAGGTGAATTTATATGGCTCGGGACCCATAACACATTAAGGCACAGACCTCTTTCTGTCTTCACAACAATAGTCCTGCTTTAATGAGTCCAGTTCCCTCAGGTATCCACAGAAAAGTGTGCAACGTATATCTAGAATACCAAATGAGAATTTGATTTAATGATTCAGCCACAACCTGCATTAAATTATCAACTCTTGTTAATGTGAACCCTCATGCTCACTCTGTCAGCCTCATGATGGCGTTCAACATTTGTTTATTTTAGAGCTTTCGAATGTCAGCGCTGGAGTGTAAATTCTACAAATTGCCGCTGCACGTCTACCTTCTTGTCATTAAAGTGAAAGAGCAAAATCAGGAAGACATCTCACCAGGTTTTAATCCTTTGTTATTGTAATCAAGTGTCCTCACAATTAAGTTCTTAAAAAAATGGGAGACTGGATTAGAACAGGCTTAAGATCATCCAAGCAGGGCTTTTCTGTCATTTTTTATTCTCTGTTTACTGAAAATCCAACACTTCAACAATAAATGGTCATCTTTATTTTGATTTGTCACTGCATAGTTTTGAATTGTCTCATCTTACATGTTCAAAATATGCAATATGTTTTAAAAATATGTATTTTTTCTGGGTACAAATACTGTAGCCATGCAGTATTTGTGATGCTCTCATCATTATTGGTATCTTTGGAGCATGTCAAGTACATATTCAGGCGCTGGAGCAGCCGTGCTAATTACCTGCCGTTTGTTGTGAGCACTCAGACGGAGGCGACTGAATCCGTTTTGATATGCAACATTGTTGATGAGAACAAACAGCAAACTGGCAGGGCGAAGCTGTGCCAGCACAGAGAAAGAGAGAGACTTCTAGTGCAGTGGACATAAATTGTTCATGAGAAAAGTCACCAGAAATTTCATTGAGTCACTGCTTTAAGCTAAAATCAAAAACAGGAAAACGGTACGCTTTGCTTCCTTTTGTCCCTCCATCAAGTGAGGTCATTTGTCACTTACACATTTATTGCTGGACTAGGTTTAGTTTTCATTACAGCACACATTGGCCTGGGAATTGTTTGTACATTTATACACTTGTTTTTCCTCAGAATTAAATTCATTTTCTCCACCATCTTGCAGCAACAGAAAGAGTTGGACAGCTGCACGCACGCATCTTTGGACTGTGGCGGCAAAATGTTTAAAAGGTGTTTTTCTTTCTTCTGAATTCATTTTTCTTTTTTTTTTGAGCAGGAGGAATCCTGGAATCCTGGCATTGTCATCTTGAAATACACCTGTGCTATCAGGGGAAATTGATGGGAAAACCTGGTCATTCAGTTTACTCAGGCTGGCAGCTGACTTCAATTTTCCCACACGTTATTTTGCTCATCCTCTTTAATTCATCTATCTTCACATCTGGGCAGTCTAAACTGCCTTTGTCTCTTTATGCACTACTAGCCTCACAGTAGCCTTAAAAGTCTTGATTAATGCAGCATTTTAGTGTTGCAGGAACTCTAAAATAACCCTTAAAAATAATAATAATCCTCAAATCAGTGTCTTATGGCTGCGAAGGGCATCAGAACCTCTGGATGAACACTGTTCTTCTGTTTTTCATGAGGATAGTGTTGATATTAGCATGAATGGCTCCGATTTACACCCTTTAATTAATTGATGAATGAGGAGCGCAGAACTAAATGCCCTCCAGCTAAATGGAAGAGTCAAGAAAATCGCATGTGCTTTGCAATTTAATGTCAATACAGTAAATAGGAATTTCCTTTTCCTGAAAAGCAAACAGAATTAATAAATTAAGACTAGAATTAATTTTGTTGACAATACATGAAAGAATATGCTGAATAACTCTAGTGTCTGTATGACTGATGCAGTCATACAGTCAGTCACATTAGCTGGGTTTCACAACGTAAACAGGCTGTAAGTCGGACTTGGGCAGTTACACAGTTGATGGGTTTGTCAGTGTTTCCCTGTAAACTTCCATCTGTTGACGTTTACTGGAACCTTCTACCCAGGTGGTTTCACAACCATTCACACATTGATTCATGCGATCAGAACCTGATAAAGACTTTTTATCAACCAACAGGAGTGATAAACGAGCCAGTTGACTGCAGATAAATCCAACAACGTATGAGCTCAAAACTCCACACCCGTCAGTTTGAGCTGATGATGCCCTGTGAATGGTAGATGTCTTCAGGAACCCAAACGAAGTTAAGTTGTCTTCATTTAAAACAATTTTCCTGACTTGGATGACTTATTACTTTTCCGTGCTCTGTGTTTTACTATTCAACATTTTTTTTTAAGTCTGTCTGGATTTGTGGTTGTTATTCTTGGCATCACTTAAGTGTTGGAAAGTTCAGTCGGTTGCTCCTACATGGTTACTCATCGTAACAGATGTTGAAAAGCCCCTAAATTATCAGCAGGAACGCTCTCACCAGCTCAGTATCCAAACTAATGGAGAAAAGGTTCCAGAAGGTAATGTTTTAACAAAATAGAGCTCAGTATAGAACCTCAAGATGTTGCTAAGAAGGACACAGTATGATGGAAATTACCACCACAGGTGTGGCATCATCCTCGGACATCCTCTAATTTTAGGGCTACATTTGTGGTGTATCCCAGGTAAGTCAGTTTATAAGTTAATAACTAAGTTAATTATGACGTTTGAGGAGAAAAAACTTTTCAGTGATAGGAAACTAAGTTAGATTACAACAGACTACATAGTTTTGGATTGGATGGGAACGAAATCTTAAACATTATCTATAAATTATATCTTAAACATGGGAGTTTAGGGGTTTGGAGGCCAAATTAATCATTTTTAAACAAAAACATAAATGAGTATTGTATGTAAAAGAAATGGACTGCACAACCTAATGTGGAAATAATTCAGGTTGCAGTATATATTTGACAACCTATTAAGATATTTGATTCTTCAACTCACAGAATAGTTTCATCTGTGCTGCAGAGCTGCGTCCAGCGCTTAGATTCAGCCTCCACCCTTCTCTAATACCCAAGTTAAATTTGTCCCGTCCCTGGTAATCCATGCACACCAATTAAATACACTGTCATGCATGAGAGGAGTAATTGTCAAGTAGATTTAGTGACCTTTATATTTTTTTTTTCTTAAAGTGATTTTTGTAATCTAAAAAAAAAAACAACCCTTAAATCTCCTCTCTGCCTCTTGTGCTTATAACACAGACAAGAAGACATCTTGCTGGTACGTTCCCATAACGATTATAATTCATTCAGCAAATTTGAAGAGATAAATAAGGTGGGTAACCACCCAAACATTCTCTACTCAGGTTATGACAGGATGAACAAGACAAGAACACAAACACAAGTGATAAAAATCATCCCTGAAAATGTCAGTGGCGGCACAGTAGAAGTATAAGTGCCAATATTGTTGGTTCTTTCTTGATGTGACACTTATCTCAGTGTAGGCTTTATTTTAATAAAGATTCATCTCTTTTACTGAAACGGGGAAAAGAATCCTAGGATATAAACGCAATAATACAAAGGTATATGTTTATATTAGCCAGCAATTATAACTGAAGCTGTTGTGAACTAAGCAGGTTGCATCCAACACATAAAGTATTATATTATTAAATTAGCTATTTCTGATGATTGAAGGTTCTATATGATTTAATTAGCCATCAATAAAAGACTGAGGATATATGTTTTAATTAGCACCGTCTCCTGTGGCTCCAGGCCTCAGGGCTTAAACATCAGATACAGTGTTAATCAAACCTGCAGAAATGAGACTAATTGTTTTCATACGACAGCTCCCCTGTGGCATGACAGAAATAATCTTTTCACATCTTACAGCCTTTTTTTTTTTGTTTCGTACCATTGTCAGAGTTAGGTATGACTAGCGCTGGTTGCCCTACTTTTGCAGGCTCCCAGTAGGTTTGTAGATTTCTGCAGGTATGCACTCAACTACATCCCATACAAGTGTAAAACTGCTTGAATAGTAAATAAATCATGTAAATTTGGTGAAACCAAGATCTGAACGTTGAAGAGTTATTCTTGACTCCACTTCAATATATTCTATTATTCATTAAAAAAATATTAAATTAATATTTCCACTAAAACTATGAAAAAAGGAAAAGAAATATATATTTATATATTTATATATTTCTTTTATCACCCATGCAACCCATACATATATAAATGCTTTAATGCCACGTGTACAGTAAGCTGCAAATTTCCAGCATTAAGTAAGAAAATAAAATTCAAAACAAAAGCCAAAAATAAATAAAACAAAAGAACATCTCTTAGAGCAGAAATAAATCCTAAATGAATTTAGCTGGTGTTATGAAATTAGTACTACAAGAACTGGGCGATATGGCCTAAAAATCAAATCTTGAATTTATTTTACACTAGACCTGGTTTCTAATTTTAATCAATTATACTTCTTAAAAAATGAAAACAAAAATAAAATTTAAAAAAATTACAGATTTCATTTTTTTTTAAATTAAACTTCAAATAACTTTAAATACTGTGCTTTTTTTTTAGCTTTTAGACCTTATTTATCAGGCAATGCAAAACAACGGTATTTTTATAGCACAATTCAACAACAAGGGGATTCAAAGTGCTTTACAGAGACATTAAAACATCACATAAATAAAAAAAAGCATGATTTAAAATGTAAACAAAAGAAAGAAAGAAAAAACAACAATAGATAAGAATAAAGATTTGAAACTTGAGCTTAAAAGTAAAACAGTGTGGATTTGTGTCTTTATTCACATGCAGCTGAACAGGTGAGTCTCCAACCTGGATTTAAATAAACTCAGTTTCAGCTGATCTGAGGTTTTCTGGGAGTTTGTTCCAGACATCTGGAGCAGAGAAGCTGAAGGAAGCTGTCACTGTCACTGTCATTATTCGCTCTCGGCTATGAACATGTGTCCTGCTGCTTTTCAGGAACAGTTGTAATACAGATGTTAATGAGCCTTTTAGTTATGTTCTCTCTGTATGTAACAAACATGGCAGGTAGACATACTCAGAGCTCGCTGGCTGCAGTCTTTAGATCCGTGATTTTATTAGTTTGCAAAGTTATTAGAGCCAGTCAGTCAAACCGTAAACAGAAGCCCAATGCTGACAGAGATTAACAACAACTCTCCCTGAAGAAACAGCGGCTGTTTGAAGGGAACTACTTCAACACATATTTTTGTTTAGTCGATTTGACACAAAATGTATCTCAAATTAAATTTGATGTAATGGCAGAAGGTAATATAATCTTTGAATATCATTAAAACACAAACCTAAAAAATATTACCTGCAATGCTGGGAATACCAGTGTGTACTATGGTAATTTAGGTAAAACAAAACATGCTTTTTCATTCATTACAAACAAACTAAAATGATGACAAATGATGCTGCTTGCAGAATTATCCGTGTCAGGCATCGCTGTTGCTCCGTTCAGGGTGTAATAGCAGGACAGAATAGCCTATCAATTATTCATATGAGCCCTGTGCTCTGTGGAGAGCTCTGTCACACAGCCACTATATGTCTTGATCTAATTAGAAAGAGGAGTGATGAAGTTAGCGGAAGAGGCATAAGGGAGATTGGAATGATGATAAAAAGTCATAAGTACGAGCAGAGAAAAATACGATTCACGAAAGGAAAGAAGAACAAAAAAAAAAAAAAAACAGAACCGTGGGACTGCTGTTTTGCCCAGAAGATTTGTAAATAATCTTCAATCAACAGTTGCTTTTAAATATTGTTCTAATAGTCTTTAAAAGCAGAGGCCTAAATGCATTCATGAAATGTACACACAAAAGGCATGTGGACGACTCTTGTCGACACACAAACTAATATCTGTACAGGAAGAGTATGCAGTGAGGTTGTGCACACCTTAAGCTTTTTTCATTTCCATGTACTGCACGGAGCATTTCAAACAGCGGCAAAAAGCAACTAAATGTGGCTAAACCAAAACTAGAGGAGACAATTTTCCTAGAATATTAGGACTTCCCATGATTTGCTTCTATAAATCCCCCCATTGAACTGTGGGTGATGTTAATAACAGCAGACTCGTGTAACGGCCGTGGCCCATGGTGGCTGCTTTGGGGGCGATAAAAGACCTTTTTAATGTAACTTTAAAACCAGAATGCATGAACGCCACTGCAGATAAACCTGCCATTCCCCGTTTTGACCTCCTTGCACAACCATTAAAGTTTTACCTTTGCAGGTTATTTTGGTCTAAATTCAGCGAGTTAATTGATGATGTTAGATGCTGTTAGATAAGTTACGGTGTGGCACATAAAATTTGTCCAATTTGGTGCAATCTTTTTTTTATTAAATACAAACTTTACTGTTTAACTGCAGCCTGTACAGTCTGAGATGTAGCTCTTGAAGTGTTGTCTATTTATTTTAAATTTTAAGTGTTTTTGTTTTTTTCCCTAATTTCTCTGAACATTGCTGAGTCTGACCTCAGGGTGAACGTGCCCGGGCGCCAACTGTTTTGAAGACTGGCAGCTTGCTTGAATGTTTTTCACTCATTTTTGGGTCAGATGAGAGTGCACGTTTGCTTGTTTCATCACTATTCAGCACTTTCCTGCCTTCATGTAAATATAAACACATAAAGCACTGAACTTTACCCCCAGTGTGCTTGTGTAACATCATCATACATGACAATGTCTTTTGTTAACTGTATGTTATTGCATTATTGTTGGTTTAGCTTCTTTACAGTGTAATTTGTTAACATATCCAACATCGTGATTAAGAGAACTTATCTGCCATTGTTTATTCATCATTTGCACATATGTTTATATAGTTAAGCTGTGCAAAACTTCAAAAATAGATGATAAATAGTTCACAAATGAAACCTTATTTGGCTCCACATGCCTTTGTTAGAAAGGTCCTCTCAGAGAAGTTTGCCACCTTGAAGGTTTTTAGGTCTGCATTTATTTATAAAGCGCACATGTAACTGCTGGTAAAATATTTATATCTCCTAAACTGCTCAGCTGTATCTGCACTCACACTGCTAACAAGATAAGAAAACATGTTGGGTGTCTCAGTGGAGATAGCAGGAGGCATCAGCGATGCCGTCTTTGGAATCTGATGTGGATCAGAACCATTTTTTCCCTAAATTAAACTATCTTCTTTCAGTTGATAAGATGTCACACAAAACTCATTCATTATTTGCTCATTCTATTTCCATATTTCCTTATATTTTTGTCTTTTTTGAATGACTCATCTGCTGTACACAAACCACATTTTTTTTGGGGGGGGGGTTTGATTAACAAAATTGCTACTACACAACCTACCTTTTAGGCGCAACCGGGCACCAGTAGTTTTGCAGGGTTTGTTTTCATCCAAAAGGGGGACGTGACCATCCTAAGGAGCAGGATGAGACATACAACTATTACTCAGCCATTCTGCATTCTATTCTATTCTATTCTATTCTATTCTATTCTATTCTATTCTATTCTATTCTATTCTATTCTATTCTATTCTATTCTATTCTATTCTATTCTATTCTATTCTATTCTATTCTATTCCGAGGCCTCTGTCCTCGCTGATGAATGAAGTGGCCAGTCAGGTTATGTTAATTGATGTCTCATCCTGTGCTTCCTTCCTCTTTTCTCCAAAGTTCAATTACATTCATCCACTGCCATCCATCACTGGAATGAAGCTGGCTGTGGGGCAAAATTAAATGTGTCAATTTCAATTAGCCACCGTGAGGCAGTGCAGGGGACAGAGGTGACTGTGTTGGAAATTGGCTTGTGAAGGGGAATTCAAAAATAGGCGATAAAAGTGGGAGGGGTTTCTGGCAGCAATGAGCGACGTTAGGGAAGCAAAAGAGCTGTAACAAATATGCTGTATTTATGATGGTTTCCAGCCCAAAATATGTAATTTTGACTCTTTTAAAACATCAGCTCCGTTTTGCATTGTGGGATACAACACATTCATATGCGAAGCATGGAAGCAGAAGCCTCACTTCAGCTGCAAGACTGAGACTTTCAAGGACAAAGACGCTGCGAAGGAAGCTTCATCTAATCACTTTCTCCATCTACATCTACAGATATGATGACTGACAACAAACATGGAGTAGGAGAGGAAAAAGAGAAACCAAGGATAACAACACAAATATGAGGAGGAAAAGAAATGAGAAAATTTGTGGTGGATGATCTGTGGCTTTGCATGTGCTTTTCAAGCCAGATTGAAGCCAAATCATCATGTAATTACTGTCCCACACCAACAGTTTGTGCAGTAGTAAATACCTGAGGCACTGAACACGCTGCTGCACTGATTTTAAAAGCAGCCTTTTGAAATTCAAATGCGTCCTGACAACAGGTTTCATACAACTTTAGTTACACATATTACTGCATTTAAAAAACCAAAGAAAAACGTATTTCATGGCAAATTATGGCTAAAGGTGTATCTTTCATGAATGATTTGATTGATTGATCTCTAGCTTATCAGACATGCACATGCAGACTTGCACGTACACACAGCTGCACGCAGCTTTTTTAATAAGCAACAAGCCAAACACATTCTTTGTTACAAGCTTGTTATTATTAAAGTTGTAGCAGCATGACAACAATAATCAGAGGAATTTCTATGTGATGCTGTTCAAGAACCTCTCACATGATAATTTGAACTCTCTGGGCACTAGACGAGAACGGCTGATAAATAATCTCCTCTTTACTGTGGAATGGCAGTCAGCAGCGTGGAGGAGAAATAATCATTTCTCCCGTTTTCTCTTAGCATCCTCAACAGTGGACCTAGTTTAGCCATTACTACCACCCTCCCTCCCTCCAGCTGAAGCAGGCTGATACTTTACTGAGAAGTGATTTCAAACTTTTAAACGGTTTCTCCGTGACTTGTATATCCTCTAATTGTTATTCATAGCTCTGTCAGGAGAGGAGGAGGTAGAGAGAGGGGAGAATGAAAAGAGGAGAGGTTGTGGAAAGACGATGGGGGAGCAAGGATGGAGATGGAAAAGAGGGGTGAGGGAAGGAGAAGAGATGGGCAGACAGAAAAGATGAAATAGAGGAGAAAATGAGGAGAGTAGGAATAAAGATTGATGATCTTAGATAGTGAAGATAGGAGCGAAAGAGAAGGAAATAAACAAAACAGAAAGCACAGAAGGGACAAAGACAAGAAATGGGGAGAAATTTGACTGATTTGTTTTCTCACATTTAATAATTATCATTATTATATTATATCATTATTATATATTAATAATTATCTAAGCCATCAAGACTGCACATGCACAGTTAAATATACAGACATAAAAAGATGGTTTCTACAAATTGCAGGGTGCTCCGATTAAAACTGACAACTACATCTAACTGTAGATCTTGAATTCATTTTGCACACTAAAAAGACTAGGGAATAATTGATAATTACCACTTAGGGTTTAAACAAAACAAAAAAACATTGCAGCATAACGTGATGAGAATCGAATTCTGTCAGCTGTTACTTCGGAGATCGAGTCTTGATGTGGCGTCAGCTGTTAGGGTTGCCCTAATTAGGTTAACTAATAGAAAAACACTTTTATCACATTCTTCAGTGTGAAGAAGAAGAAACTTTGGTGTCAGTTTATCACAAAGATCTGCACACTGTGTGCATATTTATTTGTGTGACAATAAAGTGGCAAAAAACAAGAGCAGCTCTGCTTTTTGTGATGTTTGTAGGGCACCATAGTCCAGATGCGTAATTATATCCTGGTGCAGAGTCAAGACATGGGATTTAATGTTCAATATTCAGTGTTATTATAAACCAAAAGCTTCAAGTAGACCTTTAATTGATAACTGGTGATCAGCGAGTGCTATCAATGGATCCTGCTTCCAGCAACCTATAGCCGCATTCATGCATCCAGTTAGCTTCACCTCTGCAGCGCCTGTATTTCACCACGCTGTGCTGCGTGAAATCTAATGGAAGTGAAAAGGCATGGCATTTCATTTTGGTAGTGTTGCACCTTTACTTCACCTTGGCAGGTAGTAACAGTGGTATAAAAAGGGTGTGATTTAGCAAGGCAGAAAAGTGTAACAGGGGTGCGAGGTTGGCTGCAAACTCCATGAAGAGGGAAGGTTAGGACTGTCTGTCAGTGATGTTCTTGCCCTGTGTCAGAACACTGAGACAAGTTTACTTGCAAACTAAAGACGCTCTGGGGGAAAAATAAATAAATGAAATCCACAAAGTTATAAATCAAAGTAACTGGGGACCTGGCTGTATTACAAACTGAGTCACTTGACCTGGGGTACTAGCTGCTCAGGAAACCCCGGTGCCATGCTGAGCAAACTAGAGGAGTCACATCTGGTCACCAACTCCTCAGGCTGACCTGTCTCCCTCGTGCAGCTGCAAAAGCACCGCAAATACCTGCAGTAATGGGAAAACCTGAGACCACCACTGCTGCGTGTGTCCTACTGGACCAAGCAGGTAGAATATTTGTTAATGTCGTCGTTTTGTTGTTTATTCAGCATCAACTGAATAATGCAGTCAGTGAGTGCACATTAGGGAGTGAATGTTGCACCTTTTGTATGAAAGCGGCTTGTCATTGTCATTGTCATAAATAAATAAATAAAATAATTTGTATGTGTATCTTTCCAAACAGCATTTATTTATATCTTTATTGCAGCAATTTATAACTAGTAAGAAGGTGAATTAAAAATAAATGCTTAAATAAAGAAATAAAGATGTTATTTTCACAACATGTCAACAAGTGACTGTAATGATAATTTGGTGCAAGAGCAAGAGTCTTTGAGAAGCAAAAATTGGGAGAGAATTACCATTTTGTCAACAAATCTGTGACAAAAATCACCGAAATGTGAAAAAGCAATGTTCTAACGAAAGATTGAAAGGGATTTGTATATTTCTTTTTCTATCGTGCGTAAAATCATTAAATGAATGAAAGAATTTGGAGGAAGTTTAACACGTCATGTGCAAGGCCACAAATCTAAGCTGCTGGAGCTGAAATACATCACGGAAGGAGAAACAAAAACTGGTGGATGATGAATGCTTAACTGGGAAGCATAGTGGCAAACAAGTCACCAGTATGGAAGGACTTTGGCTTCCCTGCTGCTGACGGTCCAATCAGACCAACGCACTTACAATTCTGGGGAGGTACGTCTGAAGCCACAGCAGAGGTAGCGACATGGGGATCTCAGCTGCGTCAGTTCAGCATCGAGGCATAAAACACCAGATAGGTGATGAGGCATAAATCACCTTATACCGTATGTCTGTGATTTATGCTTTATTTACGGGCGGTGGCCAAAATGATCACTCTCACGCTCTTTTGCACACCCTTTCCCTCTCGTTTCCCTCAGATCGCAGACTCTTCTCAACAGAGGTTATTCATCAATACTGTTATCACCACATAGAGTCGTAGGGATTGCTTTGAGAAACATTTGTTTAAGCACCGCGAACCATAAAGCGATTCTGTGCCTGATTTGATCCGTTTTCTGAAGGCAGCCCTGGGTCTGTGTGGAGCATCGCATTGTGGATACATGTATTGTGTACAGACCATTCAGCATTCCCCATCTTTCACAGAAGAAATGGATGAATGTTGGGAAAAAGGACTCAGCACACTTTTGTCAGCAACAGTCCAAAATCCAGGCTCTGTCTTCGGGTTGTATCAGTGGCCTTGTCTGAGGTCATTCCCACCACCATGGGATTTTATAGGAGCATCAGCTTTTATGTCCCGGTCCTGGGACTGCAGCTAGAGTCCGACTGCTGCTGCTGCAGTGTTCACCAGCTGAGCCAACCGGCCGGATGTCGGCTGGTCATGGACTATATGGTCAGACCCCAACAGATCTCATTTGGGATCACTTTGACCGCAACATCTGAATCTTTAATGAATAGACAGATCCTGTCAGGTTGAACATAAGGCATTGTTAGTTTTCATCACAGGTTGCCATAAGCTGAGCTAAAATAGCTCACGTGTTGCTCACAACTGACATGTGTGCAACAGAACTATGTCAGGTGGAAAATCACAAACAAAATCTAAATCTAAATACAATAGGGAAGGAGTTTATTTGTCTGGTTGTTTGTGTAAGTAATAATAAAAAAAACACGTTAAAAAAACAAACAAGAAAGATCCATTAAATGAAAGAATATCCATTGTCTGCTAGACTCAATTTTTGATTGTAAATTAGCTAAAAAAGCTCAAAAATGCACTATTAGTGCAATATGAGATGTGGGAAAGAACTATGTTGTCGTTCTGCTCTCTACTACTTAGAGTCTGATTTCACTGAAATGCAAAGATCCATCACCCCCAACATACAGCCATTGATTAGGAAGTCATGTACCACATCAAGTTGGAGAAAATCAGGTACACAATTAAGGGCTCTACTAGGAAATACCTGTACGATATCTGGCTGCCTTTAATGTTTGTTGGTGATATAGAGACAACTGTCATTAATGCAAGAAGACCATCCAAGAAATCTTTGGATTTTATCTTTTCTCAATTGGGTTATATTTGCGTTTTTACTTTTAAAAAATACATTGTCGTATCCTGGATTGATGCTTGTGTAATATTTGACAATATGACATTACAAAAAAAAAAAAGAAAAAAGCTGAACATGGCAGTGTAGATGAGCAGTTATTAAGTTATTCAGGGTCTGCCCTATCACTCTAGTGTTAATGCTGGGGGGGGGGGGGGGGGGGGGGGGCGCTCTGTCCCTGGTTTGCAATAAACCTTGCCTAAATTATTTTACCATCTGGATAGCTGATTGAAATTACTGGTGTGGATAGGCACAACAAAATTACCAGCCTCCCCTGGTAGTACTAATATCAAGAGAGGGTTTCACTCTGCATTTATGTGTAATCATTAGAAATAAAACATCTTCAAGGTCTAAGGTGAAGACAGAGTTATGAAGGAAGATTCAATGACTATGATTTCAAGGTATAATTGGGGGAAAAAAAGCACAAACACCAGACAGAGCAGAACGTGGATAAAAGAAGTAACACAGTAGACACTAAATTTTTGAATTTCTTTCTTTCTATGTGGCCGCCTAGCTGGTTTGTATTTTTCTTAAATCTGCTTATGGTCTAATTGTGAGTAATGACGCTATTGAATGATATGGCATGTAGCTACGCCAGCCCCTCTGTGCCCACCCTGCATATCCGACCCATCTGTGAGGCGTGCACAGCGATAGCCGAGCCCACACCACCACACAAACCAATGCAGCAGTCACCTCGTATCACACACACATGCAGCACCACCGCAACTGTGAGCTTTAGCACGGTGGTTAACTGGAACATACTTAACTCACCAAGTAAGTGTTAGAGTTGAAATAAAAATAATTTAATTAAAGATGCATTAAATATGAGAGTGTATTGAATGTGCGTGTGCAACTGTTTGTGTTTGGGTGTATGTGTGTACTCATGACCTATACTGATTCCAACATCAAAGGGGATGGTTAGTTGTGGTTTTTAAGTCGAATATTTGCAATAAAAGTGGTTTAGAGAGGTGTTGTAAATATCGGTGAGAGCATCTGTAAGTGAATCCACACAATCTCTAAACACACACCCAGGTATGTTTTCAAGACCTGCAGCTTTGCTGAGGTTCACCTTGATTAAAGTCCTCTGCAGGGGTCCAGGTGAAGTGTTACATTGTCTTTTTCCAAGCAACGAAGGTCTTTTGTCTGTGAATCGTGATTGAATCTTCTGTGCATAGACACATTTGGCTGCTTTCATACCGCAGTTTAAGTTGGCCCTGGCACATCTAAGGGCATCCTAGTCCCCGGACTTGAAAGCAGTATTTTATGTCCCTCTCGGGTGAACCAGGGTTTTTCATTGGCTCTTGTTGTAATGTTTTTGATTGTGGTCACATCGTCCATGCATTTGGATATGTATCCCGTCACAGACTTAATGTATTCCTTTAGGTTGACATGCTGGTTGGTGGTGGCAGCCTCCCTAAAATTAGTCTAGTCTGTGTGGTCAAAACCGTCCTGGAGAGCTGAGGAAGTGTGTCGAGTTCCAAACCCAGTGTAACTCCAGAACGATTATTTGAAAGGCTGGAGTTTTGTGGTCCGAGTAATGAGTGTCTGTTGTAGATTATTCTCGTAACGACAACACATTTAACATAAAACGCACATCGCTATCGGCGCTGTCGATGTCATACAGGATGTCGCCATCTTCTTGTTACATTAAGCAGTTTACGCAGTCACTGCCTTTTAAATGTAAATTAAGAGTCTTTGGAGCAGCTGGGGGGCATCAGAAATCCTTGTCTGAGCAAAATTTGTCAGACAGCTAGTACCTATGTGCCATCTCCCACTCCTGAAGCTCCGCCCCCTCCGTGCACTTTCTCAGTTCATCTTGCAGAAGAGGAACCACCTTGAGCTCCAGGACATTGATAAGTTCTCCTTGGAATTATCTGGTCCGGTTGGGAACTCTGGAAATGTTTAATCATTTTCTGGACAAACAAAGGAGTCACATTACAGCAAAAACATGATAGACGGTGAGTTTTCAGCTAAACCACAACAGGCATTCAGTTTTCAGTCTAAACTGAAGACATGAATAAACTTATGAACCAAGCTAAGAAAGACCTGAGCTAAGTAGTTGAACCTGGGCTTTTGGCGGTGTAGCTCAGGAGGCAGGTCTGAAGGAAGTACTTGGTACTTTTTAAAGCTTAAGTCTCACAGAGGTTTGTAACAGCCGTGAAATGGTAGTGCTGCACTGACTGCTACGAATCACAGCCATTCAAGTAAGTGAATATGATGTGGAGAATCAGGTGAATTTAAAAAAAAACCATGGGTGGCCCATGACTCATACGTCAACATTACATTAACCTGTGGGGGCGATAGGTAAACAATTCAGAGGGTTTTAGAAGAGATTTGAACCATGTTCAAGGAGAGGTTCAGTTTAGAAGTTTAAAAAAATCATTTTATTTGATACCGGTCATGTTTTTTATAAGTATAAATCCAGAAGGAAGAAAACACGGAGAGATATAAATCTTTAAATGAGCGCAGCACTGCTTGATTCTCATGTGATCTTAAAACCTTTGGATAAGCTCATAGTCTCACAAAACCAGCCAAAGAAGCAGCACTTGCATGTGCTCCACTTTTGTGTGCTCCCGGTGAGACCTGAGGATGGGACAAGACCGCTGAAAAACCGGACCACGGCACCTCTTCTCCCTGTGGGACTCAAGCTTCACTGTCTATTCAAAGTCTCCTTTGCTCTTACTGTCATGAATGAAATTCTGAATGCGGCTGGAAGCAGAGAACATGTAATTCTGAAGATTCCTGCCATTTGAGACCGTGTATTATAACTATAATCAGTCCAACTTGCTTTTTCGTTTAATCAAAATTCTTTCTTTGGGAGGGTGACTGTCCATTGAGTTGGTGCCCTCTAACCTGAAGGTTGCAGATCGACCCCCATTCCCATCATGCACTGGTGCGTCAGGACAGGGCACTGAACCTCTGATTGCATCAGCCACTGAGGGGGTCACGAGCTAGTTGTCTTGCAGTGTCAGTCCAAAGCCCTGATAAATGGGGATGGTTGTGCCAGGAGGTGTGTCTGACATAAAACCTTTGCCAAATCAATGAGCTGAACAAGATCAACTGAAAGAGTAGAAATCCAAGAGAAGTCGTTACATAGATGCTAACTTCTGTCTAAGTGGGGAATTGCCAAACTTTATAAATTATCAGCAAACTTTCCATTTTACTAATGAACTTACTGACTGACTGATGTATTAATTTTCCATGTGAATGGTTTCTTACTGTAATTCTGTTTGCGGTGCCTTCAAGGACATCCATTGATAGAAAACATTCCCAATGCATCTAACCAACTTACAGACTCTCTGGAAAACTAAATGAGTAACTACATTACTAACTGGCTGCATGACTGGTTAATTAACGTACTGTCTGCCTGTTTTGCAGTGCGCTCATGGACATCCATCCAGTTTGTACACAAACTATTTCACGCTCTCACACGTCTACTCTCTGGAGTGACAGGGAGAATATTTCCCTGTTTACTCAAGTGCCACTTCATGATTAAAAACTAATCAGGCTTCAGCCAGGCTGGGATCCCTCTACACATTGACTCCGAATGAACTGTAATTATCTTAACAGGGAAGTGAGAAGTGAAAGCTGGAGATACATGGACAGAGGGAAAGATCATGAAGGAGACGATAAAAAGAAATATGTGAGAGGTCAGTGTTAAATTAGAAAAGAAAGTGAGATAAAACAGGGTTGCTGTCAGATACAAAGAGATCACAAAAGAGAGATGAAGAGAGGTGAACACAAGGGGAAATGCATGCTGCTGTTATTAGGAGGAGCTCCTATTGTAAGAACATGCTAATTAACTAGTCTGATAACTCGTTTTCTGTCCATACGTGAAGAATTGCTGAGATTTGGTGCGTTGACTTTGCATGTGATGTCGAGTTTCTGCTTGGTTAAGCTACAAATTTTTACACACATTTCTGTCACATATGTTAAAATCGACTCCTGTAAGCCAAAAAGCTCAGCTGGAGAGCATTAGAGTAGAAAAAAGAAGGAGATTTGTGAGGTGAAAAAGTTCCAGTTCAGATGACTTGTATTTTTCTTCCCCTCTACCCTTAAAGCCCAAGCTGCTGACTCATGATTCTGTGTTTCTTCCTTGGAATACTGAAGTGCAGTGCACGGGAACGAGCTGACAGACAATGTTGCGCTTCAGCTTAAAATTGCAATTACTACTTTCTTGGGGAGTCATTTATCACATAGTTATTGTATTACTTTTTCATAAATCCCAGAAAATGAAGCCTTTGTGATTCATTCACTGGTTTAAAAGAAGAAAAAATATCTAGGATGAATACCTCGTGAAGTTTGATACTATGCGATGCAAAGCATTCGGTTGCTGTGGTCTTGTAGCCGTCTCTGTGGTAACAGCCACATAGGTGGTAGTTATATTTGTTTCTACATACAGTACATACCCGGGACAGCATTGTACAGAGCAGTAGTACAAGCACGTGTCACATTCATGCAAGACTACGTCATGAACGAATATAATCCCACAGTGGTTTGAGAAGCAGGATACATCCGGGAAAGGTTCAGATTTCCAACTGACTGAGGGACTGAATGAGGAACAAAAACTATTTGCTGTGCAAAAACAAATAAGAGTGTAGTGTCTGGCCTTGTGATCTCATCTGAATATGTAGTATCTGTTCTTGTGAGCTTTTCTGATAAAATGGACACTTTGTTATTAGGACTTTGACCTGTGGTCTGTTCTTTGACCGTTGATCTGTGCTTCTCTGAGTCATGAGTTCCACTGAAGATAAAACTGTCATGTTTGATGGATAACACATGTAGGACAGGCTTTCTTTCATCTGCCCCCTTTAAATGCTTGAGTTTAGACAATGCTCGTTGATTTTTTTCGCAATTGGCTCAGAAAGATCCCATCTGTTTTTAGGCCTTCTTTTATTGTAATAAACCTTTTTATGGATATAAAAGATGGCTTTGGAGAAGACTTACATGTACTGACTGACCTAAAGAACAAAATGTTAATGGCTCCAGGGATCTCCAACAGATGACTTGTTAGACTTAGTTTCATAAACTGATAAAAATTAACAATGCCTGCTTTAGAAAAAAAAGGATATTAAATATCAAACTATGATAATTTCTCTTCATGAGGAAGACTGCTTTGCTCTAAACTAGACAGTATGATCTTGAATTAGGGGATAGTTTTTAAGTATGTGTAACCAAGGAGTTAATATAATAATAATAATACTAATAATAATACTAATAATAACAATAATAATAAAAATAATAATAATAATATTAATAATAATAATGTATTAGAATGATCTCTACCTTTTTGATAAGAGCTTGAGTCTTGACTGAAGCCAGTCTGAGATTTCAGAGATTCCCAGTGAAATTCAGTGGCCGAATTCCTGTTAGTCTTTTAGGTGAACCAAAACGAGATAAGTCTTTTCAAAGACTTGATTTAGCCATCTCCACTGACCATCATGACAGGACAAATTAAATTGTTTCAGAAACGTGGATCTACTGAATTTAACAGTGATATTACAAATTTTGTGTTCAGCTTATTAAAGGTGACACCGGCTGTGTGGTAGTTAATGAAAGTCAACGTAAACTCAACAGATTAGTATTTGTCACCTCTCCTGGGGCTGGGAAGTGCTCAGACTAGAGCCAATGCGCCTCCACATCAAGAGGAGCCAGATGAGATGGCTCGGGCGTCTGGTAAGGATGCCTCCTAGATGCCTCCCTGGTGAGGTCTTTCGGGCATGTTCCAGTGAAAGGAGACCCTGGGAAGGACCCAGGATATGCTGGAGGGAGTATGTCTGGACTCCCCTGCTTAGGCTGCTGCACCCATAACCTGACCTTGAATGAAGCAGAAGAAGATGGATGGATGGATGGATGGATGGATGGATGGATGGATGGATGGATGGATGGATGGATGGATGGATGGATGGATGGATGGATGGACGGACGGACGGACGGACCTCATCTGCATAATTGATGAATGTACTTTTGTAATACATTCATATTTTAGCCAACTGACAAACAAACCGGGTGGTTTTTATTTTTAGGAAAGTACTAATAATAAGAGAAGTTTTTTTTTTTGTAAGCCATAACTTATATAGGACAGTTTGTTTTTTGTTTTTTTCGTTTCCCTCTAGTCAGTTCTCCACCTAATTTCACGTAACTTCACCTTCAAGTGTTGTTAAAGGCAATATAACTGTGTTTTGGTGCTCTTGGGAGCGACCTGGATTACTTGTTCTAAAAAAAATCTCAATTGACCTATTCACTAGTTTTTTTTTCTTGAACCACTTTATTGTCCTTGTGTTTACAGTTCATTGTCAATGTATTTTTGTGTCTTCCACTGTAAAATGCTAAAACGCAAAAAGGCAAGTGCATGCCTTTTAAAAGAGCTCTGTTTCCTCAGGCGTACTGACTAGATTCGGGATAAACTAACTTGCTGTTTGTTATTTTTAAAGCTTGATCTTTTAGGGTATTAGGGGAAAAAAATGAAATCAATATCTGGTTCTAGCTTTTCAGCTTTATGTTTGTAATTGTATTCCCTATACCTAAAACAAAACAGGCAACTTATTTTTGTAATTTTTGCTTTATGGGAAGCAATAGTTAATATTTTGGGCCGCTTAATGATGAACAATAAAGAACAATAATCAATTAATGAATCATCTAAGCCATTTTCTTTATGTAAGACTTACACTTATTCACGTCAAAAAGGTGAGTAAAAGGTACGTACACATTATACAAGTCAGCGATTTCTTCCTGCATGAGGGTTTTTTACGTCTTACTTTCCCTCCATCATCTCTTTCGTTGTTCATATAAAGCGCAGTCTGACCTCTCTGTTGGTCCAAGACATGGTCCAAGTCCAGGTTGAGTAACATTCTGCTAATCAGATGTGCATAGTGGTTTATACATGTATGAGATTGCAATGGGGGGGGGCACAGTGGCTTAGTGGTTAGCACTGTTGCCTCACAGCAAGAAGGTTCCTGGTTCGATTCCCGGGCCGGTGGGTCTTTCTGTGTGGACTTTGCATGTTCTTCCCTTGCGTGGGTTCCCTCCGGGTACTCCGGCTTCCTCCCACAGTCCAAAAACATGCAGGGTAGGTTAATTGATCATACTAAATCACCCGTAGGTGTGAATGTGAGTGTGCATGTTTGTCTGTCTTTCTATGTGGCCCTGCGATGGACTGGCAACCTGTCTAGGGTGGACCCCTACCTTTCACCTACTATGCGTCGTCAGTGTAACTCAGGTTACTGTTTATTATTTTTATGGAGCTTTTTGGATTATTTGTGCACTCACTGGCTACTTTATTAGGTAAATCTATTATACCTAATAAAGTGGCTGGTGAGTGTAATTTGGCTACAATGGTAATAACAATAATCATAATAATAACAAAACCTATTCCTGACCCATACTGCTTGTGAGAGGCCACAAGCAGTACAGGTTGGCAATAACGCCTCGATCACCATCACACTGGGCACAGGAGACCCGCAGGGATGTGTGCTTAGTGCCCTGTCCTTCACCTTGCTGACCCATGACTGCACACCAACATTCAACACCAACCACATAGTGAAGTTTGCAGATGATACAACTGTATTTGGTCTCATCTTCAGCAATGTTGAGACAAATTCCAGGGAGGAGGTCAGCCAGCAATAACAATCTCTTTTTAAATGTGGACAAGACAAAGGAGATTGTTATCGACTTCAGAAGAATGGTGCTCCTGTGGAGAGATAGAGCAGC
Source organism: Xenentodon cancila (assembly GCA_014839995.1). Classification (NCBI taxonomy): domain Eukaryota; kingdom Metazoa; phylum Chordata; class Actinopteri; order Beloniformes; family Belonidae; genus Xenentodon; species Xenentodon cancila. The sequence continues at coordinate 3,363,303 of CM026208.1, forward strand.
ACCAAGTTCCTAAAGGTTCACATCGTAAAAAACCTGTCCTGGGCAGCCAACTGCACATCACTTGCAAGCGGCGCCTCTAGTTCCTCAGCAAACTAAAGAGAATGAGAGCAGCAGATCTTTTTTTTCACGTGCAGTGGACCAAGAGCCTTCCCATTCCAATGACGGGGAGAGCAATGCCAACTTTGATTGGTTAACTGCCTTGTGCTTGACACCCTCATTTGAATAAAGTTGAGCAACATTTTGCCGCACTGAAGAAGCAGAGATGGAATCCTAAGTTCAACAAACTGAAATCTCTTTATCCCTTGGCGGTGCTGAGAAATTCTGTTCAGAATCCATAACAAACAACAATCCCAGAGTTCACCCTTACATGGAACCAGTCTGACTTACTAGCAGAAACACGGACTAACCAGTCTGTACCAATAGACTTAATACACCCTACTCTCAGAGCAACCCTTACAGAATATTCAGAGACAAAGAGTCAAATGTCTTCCCCAAGTCCACAAAGTTCATATACTGGTTGGACTCCGAAGCTCCCTCAGGGTTCCAGTGACAATAATGAGCTGATCAAGGATTCTATGGCGAAGACATAAACCACATTGTTCCTCCTGAATTTGAGATTCAATAATCAGTTGAATCAGTTTGTCCAGCACCCATTTATAGACCTTACCAGGGAGGCTGAAGAACTCACCGGTAGTTGGAAAAAACTCTAAAAAATGGGAACCATTTCCAGAGTCTGTCTAAAGCCACTGCTCCTGGTATCCATGTGATGTTGCAGAAGAAAGCCTCACAATGAAAGCCTCACAATGTTCAGAGCCTTGAGAACTCCTCCCATCCACTGTTGAAGCTATTTAACTGTCTCAGCGATGTCAGCCCTGGTAAAACGTGATTCCACCTTAAGAGTCCACAGACTGCAACCTCTGTGGAAGATGTGCTGGTGGGATTGAGAAGGTTCTCAAAGTATTCGTGCATCACTTGATGAGGTCCCCAGCTTAGGTCAATGACCTGAGTATACACGGCATCGGTAAAGCACTGCTTTCCCTGCTTTTTAGAATGAGAGTGTTTTTAGAGTAACACACATTAAAATGAATGGGTTACTAAGAAACCTCGCTCATTATCACTCCACAGCTTGAAGCCAGTGTTGCAGAGGATGCAGCTTTCCTTAATCAAGTTTGCGCAGCACATTTTTTCCTGCCTTACAAACCGACCCATGTAAAGAAGGGAATTAAGACCCTCATTTATAAACTGTTGGATTCACATACAAGGGATGCGAATTTAACTGCAACTTATAACTATTATAAAATACATTAACATAATGTATTAAATGCACTGATATATATCAGTTCTATTACAATATTTGTAGCAATGCCTGGAATATTATTAAAGTGTAAGATTTAAATAGTATCGTCTGCAACTTATATCTTCTATTGGTTAAAGCATAACACTGTACCCAAGCGTGATTGATTGGAACCATTCCCGACACATTATTTATCAGGCATTTGACATGTATCAGTTGGTGGAGGTCGCTTCACTACCTCTAGTAAGTCAATGTGTATCCTTTAAAAAAATTATTAAATAAGAGCCCTTCTAAAATTTAGTACAAAGTTTACTCCCACACACGGTTCAATATAATTTTATAAAAAGAGCATTTATTTCAAAGTTTCTTTGTTTTTTTGTCATTTTTTTCGCTTCGGAGATTGAAGCACATAGTAAAGCAAGAGTACAATGTTCAGAAAATATAAGTGTGATGCTGTAACTTTTTTTTAATCTTCTTAACATGTTTTTGTTGTAATACTGGAATATTCTGCATGTATACTAAAATAAGAACTTTTAAAATTGTACAAATTGGTACCATAAAACTTGACAGAGAATAAAAACAAGGCGTTCTCTCACTGCAACAAACACAGATTGCTAATTTTCCTCTTGAATAGGGAGAAAGAAGGAAGGAACGCCAAATAATGAAAAAGGAATCAAAATCAAAAGCGAGGAGAAAAGTTGTGCACACACAGGCATAACCCAAAGCTGATATTTTACTTTTAGCAGTGAATTTCTTTCAGCTGGCCAGAAATAAAAAAACAAACCTGTCTGAATCTGTTCATGTTTAGAGAAATGCAATAAATCAGCTGCAAAGAGTTAAACATCACTTTGTTCCTGTGCAGCCAATGAAATAACAATTACTGTCATAATAATGATAACAATATTAATAGAAAACAACATTAATAATCATAATAATATAATAACATTAAAAAGAGAATGAAAACCTACACACTTAAAAAGGATGCTCTGGTTTAAGCCTTTCTGAATCACGTTGTGTTGTTTTCTTATGTGCACATCTTCATATGGCAATATGTGTTGAAGCAACAGATGTTGCTGCCAACAACCAGGTAACAGAAAAAAACACAACGCATTTTACCAGTCTACATTTACCATACACATCCTTTTTTTTTAAGAGGGCACGAGGCGCAGTTTGGATCCTCAGAGTGATATATCACATGTCTGCACATTGCTCAGTACACACCTAACATGGAGAATATTTTGCTTTCTGAATATATGTTTCAAGTTACAAAAAGAAACAAATGGAAAAAAAAAAGATAAGACAAAGCACTGCGTTGCAAGAGTGTCCGTTAAGTTTAAGGCGATTTTAGAGCTCACAGGTTTTTACTCATTGTCATCATTGGTGGACTCCAGATGTGGAGGTGATCATTCATGTGTGGTCTAAGTATGGGAGATGATTGCTGATGCAGGACTTCTCTTTTAACATTTTCTTTGCAGTGAAGAATGAAAACAAAGAATCAGCCACAATTTTAAAATTCAATCCATGTTGAATTTGTCTCTCTTTTGGAGTAGAAAAAATTGTATTTGTGTAGCAATTTCACCGCTACTCCTTTAGTCCATGTGTGTCATCTGTTTGCGTGTAGCTACTGAAGCTAATGCTCTCTGTCTTCAGTCTTATGTTTCCCCCTGGAGTTGTTTATTTATTATAAGGCCACCATACTGTGAAGATGCCGTAAGCGTCTTCAAAGTATCAACAACTCAGAGTTGATCACACCTTCTATACCGCAATACCTGCTGATTTCAGCAGACAAAACAACCATTTTGACCTTACTCACACATCTTCAGGTTTCATATCTCTTAGCAGGCAGTAACTGGATTTCATACAAACTTTTTCTTTTAATTTACTTTCATCTTCTGTTCTTCTCCCTTGAGAGAGTAATGAAGGGAAATATACCCCACTCAAGAACTTGTTAAGGGAATACAATCTCTCTCTCAGGAACTATCAAGGAAGCATGTGAATCCAGTCCATAAAAGTATATATAACCTCTTATACGCTCAACAATTTGCTAAAGGCAAGTCATTCTGATGATACAGCAACAATATTTCCATCATATTGCTCCCAAACAGAAAAACTGGTGATATAACAAATCTACCAGCCCTGCAATGCTCAAGTCTGTAGAAATAGACAGAGGGATAGAGCCATAGGAGGGACAGGCAAGATTTGGAAAAGATGGGAGCGGTTCAAGTCCAAGCATTTACTGTGTGTCCATTAAGAAATGGTCTTAGAGAACCAGGAAGGTGCCACAGGGATAGAGAGCTGTTAACGTTCGTTGACAAATTGACATGAACTAATAATTTGGAAGATGGTTACAACTGGATACTGGGGAGTCTTAACTCCTCAGTTGACAAATCCTCTTGGAATCAATAAATCAGAAATCAGGGGCGTCCACTGAGAAAGACCATTGTTAAGAGTCGTCACCATCATCAGCATCATTAATGGAGCAGTCTTTGGTCCCGTACAAATCTGCCAGCTTCCTAAACCTGGGCCCCCAACTTTGCAGATAGTCATAATCCAAGTCAGACTCAGTTGTGACAGATTCGAGTGAACTCAGTGACCCAGCCAGCGATCCTCTGCCTTCATATCCATAGATCTGAATGGAGTCATAGGGAGGTGCAGTCGGGTCACTGTCGGCCTCTGCAATTCTCGTCTTGATGAAGTCATCAACATCAACACTGTTGGCTGCGGGGCGACCAAGGCCTGGCCTAATGGGATACTGAAGTTCTGGTTTGATATCCTTTCTTGGCAGGAAACCGTTGGCACCGTCTGGGTTCTGGGCAGAGAGAGAAGCAGCAGTCAATAAAGGCTGTAAAGAGCTGTTAAACTGTTGGAAATGATAGCAGATCAAAAATGTATTTACTCGCAGAAGGGAAGCCTGATCACAAACACTTCAAATAAGTAACAAAATTTAATCTTTTAAACTTTTAGTTGAATTTGACAGAAAAAATTCAATAACACACACACGCACGCACGCACGCACGCACGCACGCACGCACGCACGCACGCACGCACGCACGCACGCACGCACGCAATATCAGTTTTGACAACTTGCATGTGATGATGAATCAACTACCCTCTCATCATTTGAGCTATAAGACTAAAGATGTGTTTTACGATGGTGCTCATCTTCCTTACCTGCAGGGTAGCAATGTCGAACGCCTCAGTGTCCTCCTCGCCTCCTCCCTCATCATCATAGGTGATAATATTCTCCCTGATGTCCTCCTCCTCAAACACTATCAATGGCTCCTTCTTCTGACGCCTCAGTGCAACAAACAACACCACTATTGCTGTAATGAGAAACACAATTTAAAATTTGCTTAGTATTTGCTGAATACATCACAATCATTTTGTAACCTCTATGAGACTTGGAAGGCCAATTTCCTTTTGGATAGCTTACTTTATATCACTGCACTATGTGTGCACATGCCCTTTTAACTGCTGGGGGTTTTTAACATGGTAGGCTTTTAGAACATTTTGAGATGTGTGGCGCTATATGGTCGAATGTGATGTAAACTAAGCCTGATTTTCGTTAAAGAAAATTCTACACATATTGAACATTAGTTCCTCAACTGCAGTTCTAGTCAGGACTTACAACCTCCTTATATCCTTGACCACACACATCCTGTTAGATGTAGTGCTGCATTGTATATTTTTGATCACAAGATTCTCTTACAAGGGCTTGGAAATGTATTGAGATTATATGAACCTATTTAGCTTTGTTTAACTCACATTTATCTGTTAGATTCAGATTAATTCACATGAAAAATTTAGATTTTTCATGTGAATAAGATACTTTCTCATACACCAGTTGACCATGGTGTTCCACAAGGACCTGTACTTGGGCCTATAGTTTACTACAATTAGGTATTACTATTATTAGGGAACATGACAAAAACTTTAATTGCTATGCAGATGATACTCAGCTTTATCTTTCCATGATTTGGACTGTACTTAATTTGCTATCTGTATTATTTCAGGTGACTTACGATTACTTTTGGTGTGAATTGGCACTACACAAATTGAACTGACTTTAAAATCGATAAAAAGTCTAAAACAATGCCCAGAGTTTGACCTCATATATATCGGGCATCTGAACACTTGCTTTATAAACACACTTATAGAATTAGGAATGTGCAGTCATAAGCATGTTTTTTTTGTTACATACCAAGCAGAATGACAATGCAGGCCAGTATAGCTATCAGAGCGCCAGTGCTGAGACCAGCAGGTAGGACGTATGGCTCCACGTTACAAGAGAGGATGGTGTCCTTGCTGTCACAGGAGCAGACTCTGATGGTCAAGGTGTTGGTGCTAGTCAAAGGTGGAAAACCGTTGTCGTTTATATCAATGGGAAGGTAGTATACATCCTGGGTTAGACGGCTGAATCCTTTACGCAGCACATAGATACTGGCTGTGCTGTCTGTGGAGAGAGCGACAGACATGCAGGTAAGCGGGTAAGAAAATGGAAGAATAATCACATTACACAACCAAATGGATGATTTTGCAGGCTTTTATCATAGCTTTGATGTCATCACACACACTCAAATTTGTGTGCAATTTAACATATGGTGATTCACTTACACACATTTTTTTTCTTTTATTTATAACACACTTCATAACACTTTCCCTCTATACAACAACAGCCAATGAGGTGTGACTTTGGTGTTGAATTAATAGCAGGTGCATTCATCAGTTCAAAAGGAAATATAATCAAAAGCCGCTTTTACTGCTGTTTCAACAGTACAATCTGCCTCTGCAGTACTTCTGCAGCTCCCGTCTGACTGTGTCTCTGTTCCTCACAACCAAGCACTTGATCTTTAATCCAACATAAGCCTTATTTGCAACAAAGTTGTATGAGGCGTTTCAAAAACATTCAGTCCTTAACATAGAAAATTCAGCTCACACAATTCTACCGAAATATAAATCTCTTTATAACACTGATATTGGCAATCAAAGCAAATTTTGGAACTATTTGATAATAGTGGATGATAATAACAGTGCAGAGACGTATCTTTTGAACATAGTCTGTACTGTGTATGTATACTGTGTATATATATATATATATAAATATATATATATATATATATACGTACACTATACATACTTCCCAACTGTTTATTGTATTTTAGTTAAAGATAGTTGTAAAGATAATTGATAGATGTGTAGTTTAGCTTTGTTTTTATATCTGTGATGATATTTTGAGGATATAAATATCATATAAGACTGACCGCCTGGCCTTGTTTTTGTCCACTACCTGCCTAAGATCCTATGCTTCCCTCTATGTTGATCGAAGTAAAACTTCCTTAACATAAATCAAAAAACATATTCTTTATTATTATTATTATTTTATCTCTCCCAGTTCTCACAAAACTTGATTCAATCAGCTACCCCCCCCCCCCCCCCCCAAAAAAAAAAAAACAACAACAACAACAAAAAAACAAGAAAACAAAAAGATATATGTACAGATGGACAGAGATCCCACTGCAATTAATACAGCCCGCAGGACATGTGTGCATTCGTGAGTGTGTGAGAGATTCAGAGCACCTGCTGATTTCTACAAGGTACTGTAAGCCTCCATCTGGTTGTGCTTTGATCTAATCTGAGTGAGAGGGGGGAGTGAGTAAGAGACTGCAGATGAATAAAAAAATAAAACAAAAAAAACAGGGAGACTGCCTCCGAAGAAGGAAAGAAAGATAAAAGTCAACAAAGCAAAATAAACAGGGATGAATAACATATCGTAAAGTTCTTCTACCTCTGTTGTCTTTGAGGGTGAAGTTGTGGTTGTGTGCGACCTCCGGAGCAAGGCTGTATGTGAAGTACTGTCTGTGAACCATCTCATCTTTGTCCACTGCACTGACAGTTTCAATGACCTAAATCAGACATAGACAAACAGACATTAGAAAGACACACATCCATGTCAAACACTTGCAGGGGATTTATATATATATATATATATATATATATATATATATATATATATATATATATATATATATATATATATATATATATATATATATGCTGTAATATTTTCTCAACACCGCCTCTGGCGGACAGCCGTACCTTCCCTGGTGCTACAGTCTCACACATGAAAACTTCATTGTTGGTGGCAAACTCTGGGTAGTTGTCGTTCACGTCCTTCACTTTGATGTTAACGCGCACTTTGGTGTCTTGGTGGTGGCCCCCTGCACGTGCAAAGAGCATAGGGCAAAATCATCAGCATTCTGCCGCTGAAAAGCATTTAAGTTTGTGTCAAACTCACAGAAGACAGAATGGCATTTGTTTTTGAATGGGTTTGTGATTGGTTATGTGTCTGCATTTAAATCCATATTTGGCATTGAGTGAACAAAAAGCTAACTATATATTCCAACAAGCTTGTGTCTCAATCAGTCAGCCATTCAGCCAGCTATTTGATATGTAGATTAAGGTTTCTGAGACGTAAGAAAAAGGAAAGTCAGTCTGCCACTCAGTCCTAGCAATTTCTATTATTACAAGACTACTCTGATATGAAAAAATTGACAAATGTTACGCCTGCTCAAGATTAAAGTGAAGAAAAAATGGCGTGAATGATGTATAAATGACTGGAATAGTCACATCCAGAAAACGCAAGATAGAGCACTTCAATCTTTTCAGTTAAAAAAAAAAGGCCATGCATTTCTGTGCTGTAGTGCTTTGCATATTTGCAGTTCTAATCAGTGTCATTTTTCCTCTACCCTGTCATTACTAGTCATTTATTTAGCTTCCCAGCATCTGTAAGTGGTTAGCATAGCCTGCAATGGTCCGAGCTTTGTGGGCGGCAAGCCCGTTTCCATCTGCCCGTCTGGCGTCTATCACACCACAGGGAAACCACGCGGCACTCAGATAGCTTGAGCCTCTACCACAGCATACCAGGGCGGGGCCGGTGTGGGTTGTGAGGGCTTTTCGGGTTTAAAGCCAGTGAGAGAACGCTCTACACGGCCTGTGAGCTGACTCTTGCTCCCCTACCTTTTCTCTACGGAGCCACTCTTTTTTTATTTGCAAGATTGACTTGTATTTTTCCAAGTAGTCAGCGCATATACATACACTAGAATTTCCCAATATAAAAACATTTCCTCCTTGGTTGATCCAGTCATATCTTCTTATCAGAAGTGTTCCTTTTACTCCCACCCAGAAAGATTAAATTAAGGCTGGCAGCTTGAATCGACTTGCCGTCTTTACATAGGGCATCGTGGAGGGTATCCAACTCTGCCGAATGACAGTTTTGGCTTTGGACACCAGTAAATGTACCACCTGGTGGCTGTCTGGGATTTTTCCATCTGTTAGTTCATGTTTGACTTTGCCTCTCCTTCATCATCACATACTGTATAATGTCTCAGTAACGCTAATCACACAACAGGTAAATTGAAAACCAGGCACGAGGTAGCATTTTAACTTAAAGCTTAGTTGGAAAATATAATTAGCCGTAAGAGCCGCGGGGATTGTTTCACTTCACATTCAGCTGCAGTAAGCATGACTGTTGATATAAAACCGCAATAGCAGAAACACTTTTTTAAAACCTAATGATGATCCTCATGTGTGTTTGTGTGTGTCTACGTGGACTTTAATGAACAATATATTCATCATCTTTGACATGGAGTGTGTATGATTTGCATATATGGCTTCGAGATGCTCTTGAGAACATGTTGCCTTGTGGGTGTGGTGGTCATGTTGGTAGCTACAGAAGAAGATATAAAGTAAAAGAAACAAACAAAAAAAAACCCCAAAAAATTAAAAAAAAGCAATATATAAAAAGGGTGGACCATGAAAAGTTAAAGTGGAGGCAAGAAAGTGTTAATAAAAAAAAAAAGTTGAAGCTTTTGAATGGTTTAAATCAATGAGGTCCCACGCAGAGCAGACTGCTGTTTCTAGGACACCCGATGTTTTCTTAACTAGTCTGTGGTGAGTGAATACAAGTTCAGGAGTTGAAGATCAGTCGAAGCACAGGAGCGAACAACAAAGGCATGGGTGCAGGACTTACGAATCCTCAAGAGCGCAAGTGGGACCAAACATCTTCATATGCGTTCAGATTTTTATAACAATAAAAACTGCTTTACTGTTGACAGTAAAGTTTAAAGTGCAACGCCAGGTGACGCCCCCATCAACCCTGCAACGGCGCATACGTACCTATCTCTATGGCTGACACTGATATGTTATGCCAAGCCTGCGTCTCTCTGTCCAGCGGCCTTGTTGTGCTGATCATGCCGTCCTCTGAAATGCTGAAGAACTTTTCTATGTCGGTGTACAGAGGAATCATGTAGCTACAGAGGATTAAAACACACAAGGCTGTTGTTATTATCACTATTGATTAACAGGGTTTAGAGGAATAATACTTTAACATTCAGAACTTACTGCTGCTAAGCTGTGTGAACTGGCAGCACACAGTATTTACCAAAGTATATGGGAAAATGGAAAAAATATAGTTTAGCCTCTTAAAAAAAATCTTTTTATAGTGTGGCCTTCTATGCTTTTATATTTTCACTTTTCACTTAATTCTGACCACACTTGTTAGTGAAAAACAAAAACATTGTTTGTAGCAGACTTAAAATGCATTTCTGTGTTTAATGACTTCTCTAAAGTTTCATAATGATGAATTATGAGCCTGTTTATGGAGTTCACAAGAAACAGGATTTGTAAAGTTTCACGGACTCTAGGTGCCGGGAACTTAAGAGAGCTGGCTCTGTCTTCCATGAAAAATAGTGACATTTCCTTAGCAGATCGTGGACTCCAGGCGGTACATGTTCCTAAAGGAATTCAACCAATCAGAAGACACCTAACTGAGACTGCACAAACTAAGCACCGTCCCTTTCAAAATCTTTGTTTTCCCAAAGTGTCTCTTCTTATAATTATCTGTATTTGTCAATCTGAAACAATGACAACTTATATGATGGGTGCAGAAATTTTCTAGAAATACCAAAGATTAAAATAAGATGGCTCAATAAGACTGGATTTTCCAGTAGAAATGTGCACTAGTGATGCACGTCAGGTTCTCCTACAACTGTACGGTAGATCTGTCTTATTGTGTGAATTGGTGCATATTTGCACCACTTAAGCGTATTTTACCTGACAGGGTTGTTGGCAACATCAGTGTCCTTAGCATGAACTCGTCCCACTATGGTGCCTTGAGGTGCGTTCTCCTCAACCTCAAAAGTGTAACTGGGAGCCAGAAAAACAGGAGGCTCATCTGCATCCTCCACTGATATCTACGTACACACATAGACACATAAACATGCAGAACTGCTAAAGAGCTTCTCTTGACATAATTAATGCATGCCTTATGTCAGCAAAGGAAAAAACAAGGCACATACCTTAATTGTGGCTTCATCTTTATAAGGTCCCCAAGCAATGAACTGAGGATCAATATGGGGGTTGGATCCCTCCACCCTCAAAGTATACGACCTTTTAGTCTCAAAGTCCACTTTCTAAGACAGACAAAAAGCGCAGACAAATAAATAAATTAGTTGATATCAATACAAATAGACCCCGAGTTACCAGGGAGAAACTGTAAACCGGGACATGCTATGAAATGTCACTTGTACAGAAAATTCACTCCCGTCCTCCGCAGCAGCTTTGAGAACTGCTGTACTAGTGGCCTCTGCCAGGGGGAGCTGTTGCTACATGAATGTTCAGAGGCAACTCATCTGCTGTACGGGACCACTGCTGTTACACACCAGCGAAATCACGAGTGACCCAAATAAAGACTTTCATTTCAAATGATCTGTGTTCATTGATACAGTATGATATGATTATTTTTGGATATAAATTATTTTTTTCTTCTGGATCTGGATACTTTTATCACCAGATGAAAATAACATGAGTCTGTTTCTAATGAGCCAGGATTAGGTTTGGAAGTTTGGGACAGCAGCTGATGAGAAGGAATATGAAATGCTTCCGGTCATAATATGAAGAAGAAGAGAGACGACAAGAACAGCTGTCTAGTAAAGTATATTTATATATATATTTAACGGCTATGCCTCAATCATGGAATCTAGTAAACTGGAGATACATTTTCTATATAAAATACAAAGCATGGATTTTCCGTGTCGGTGTGAAACCATTAGTTAGTATGTGTCAGGACAAAAATTCATCACTTGTATGGACCTTGATTCTGAATTGATTCAAGTGCTTTGAAATTTCCCGTTCAATGCCAAACACACATTTTTTCACTCAACACAATTCAAATTAGTTAAAAAAAACAAACTGTAACCAAACAATTATGCAGCGATAACCCCAGGTAAACAGTCTACTTGGCTGAGTGCATTAAATTAATCTTTCTTGTTCTACCAAATCCTTCTTTTATGGACTGAGTCTACGCTACTGCAGGGAAAACTTTTAAGTGTCCTGGCAGTCATTGTGTGAAGGTGTGATACTCAAAAGGCGCTCGCTGCTATGGTAATGAGCAAACGTGCTTTGCCAGCAGTGCTTGGCAGCAACTTCATCTGCAGATCAGTCATCACTATAATCACAATAAGTGACACTCTTTTGGGTATCACTGTTTTGTTATGAGGTTATAGGGTTCCCATCTTTTGTGAAATTCCAGTGGGAGGAGCGTGTGAAATGACAAAAGCAGACTGCAGCTGTGTAAGATTTGTGTGTTTGGTAACTTTGATGACCACTAACTCCATCATGGTGATATTACTAGATACACCGGAGGCAGACACGCCTGTTTATTATTCATAAGAGTTCCTGAATCCAATCAAGATTATACAACAGCAGCTCTAGACAGATGAAGCTCAAGGCGTTGTGTCTGATTCAACAAGGAGGCCAGAAGGTAACCCCTCTTCTCACTGGATTGTTCCACACTCATTCAGTTGCAGGTAAACATGTTAAATGGGATGACAGATACAATTGCAGTAGAATAGATGTGACCCATTTCTTTCATTTTCTCTTTTTTTTTGTCCCTCTCTTTGTCCCATCCACCCTCTCCTCTCGTCGCCACGCTCTTCTCTCTCTCTCTCTTTGTATAATCAGTGTGAGATGATGATAATAATATTCAAAATAATGTCCCTCCTTCTCCCCAATGGTCTCAGTAATGCAAAAACCGCGAGCACATACGCACACATGTAGCTCCTTAATATTCTGTGGACTGCTTTCGTCAGGACACAGTTGAAAGAGAATAGCTGATTAAAGCTCATCCCCGTGTGTGTGTTTGTGAGGAGGAGAGTGAGAGAATAGGGATTAGTGAAGGCTACTCTTGATGCTGATTTGAAAGTGTGTATAGGTGTGAGTGTGTGCATGTGCTCTTGTGTGCGCGAGCGTATGCACTTGGCTTTTAATTTCGCATGGCACTGCCTTCGGGGTGCAAAAGGTTTTGATTTCCCTCGAGAGGCATCAAGACCCAATAATCTCTCTCTCTTTCTCCGTCTATTTCACCCACACAGAGGCACACAGACACGCGCGCACATGTTTTACTGGTGAAAAAACACATATACATACAAGTCAAGATGCTGTCATCAGATCGAGGGGGAGCGGGAATGGGTAGTGCAGCGTGAGAGTCTCATTCTGCAGACGCACACACTTTCAATCAGTGTCAGCCTATTGAGCCCTTCTAAGAAATAAGATCTATGGCAAAAAACTGCTGTGTGACAGCTCTGCATGTCATTAAGTGGTCACATATACACATATATCCCTACAGATATCATCTTTAAATTTAGTTTGAACTTCCACAGATCAAATTATGATAATACCCCAAAGAAGTTTGAACTTAATTTCATTAAGCTGCTGATATAAAATCAAATTTGTACTTCTATATTCAAAGATTCACAGTGTTTCTGTGTCACTGTTACTGCTTTAAAAACAAAATGAAAAAAAGTGAAGCATTTGAATAATGTGTATGCATGTATCTCATGTCAGAGGTTTCACTCTGAAGCCCCTGAGCTTATACACGTCTTTCAGATTCAGGAATTATTATAATCATCATCAAACCAGAACACACACAAGGTAGTCTCAAGAGCCAGCATCCTCTGTGTTAGGACGTCTCACCCTGGGGGACAAGGAAGCACTCCTAAGTCCTGCGTTACAGCAGTGGATGCTCCTACATCGCCTGCCAGATGGTGATGCTGTCAGGGGTTTACAGTGTGAACAGAAGGGGTTTGAGCACACAACCTTGGGGGTCTCTGGTGCTGAGAGCCACAGTGATATTGAGTTTACAATAAGATGCTCACAGAGATTTTTCATTTCTCAAGAACAGTTCTTCGCCTTTGGCTTGGATGCAGCCAAATGCCGAGAATCTAAATATATATAAAAATTACAAGTGCTTCATTTCAGCATAACTGTTCCCATTTCTTAGACTGGACAGCCCTGATCTGCTGTCCAATGTTTTCAGGGTGTGTCATGTAGCACTTCTTTACTCTGTCTTTTCCTTCAGGGTTGAGTGACAAAAGAATAGCTCATTCATCTCATCTTTTTTTTTTTAAAGCAGCTAACTTGTATCACGTAATTCAGCTCGAATCTTTCCCACAGTACTGCTGAAAAACAAACTGTGTTGAGGCTGGCTGCGCTTTCACCCCGTCTGGACAGAAAAAACAGCTTACCGCAAATACCATCATACATCATGGAAGCGTATAATTACAAGTCCAAGCATTTCACTAATTATGGATTTGGCTAAAGAAAAGAATGTTAAAAAACAAACCAAAAAAAAAATTCTGAAAGACCAATTTTGTTACAAATTTTCTTTTCATTTCCACCACACTTGAATATTACAAATATAAAAGTTTTCACTTTTCAGCTGAGAGACCCAGAGGTCAGGATGAAAATCAGGCTATTACAGCTCATTGGAGGATTCAGCTGGTAATCCTGACCTGAAGTTGTGTGTGTGTGTGTGTGTGTGTGTGTGTGTGTGTGTGTGTGTGTGTGTGTGTGTGTGTGTTTGAGACTTACTGCATGTGCAAAAGTGAGTTCACACCTGGTTGTGTGTTGATGGTATGAAGAATAAAAAAGAAGGAAATAGCAGCTGTGTGCCCAGTACTTAATCACTGAAAAATACATTTGTGGCATGTGTAGGTTTCAGTCACTGTGTAAAGGATGAATCCTGGCCTCAGGAATATGAAAAAGAGTTTACTTTAACTCACATGTTTATACTTTACACATGCATGGTATTGGCTGCTAATATTAAACATAATTAGAAACTTTGATGGTCACCAGGCAACAGAGCAACGTTTTTCCTACTTTACTACCCTCATTCCCGCTTGATATTTTCCTTTTTGCCTACATATGTCCCATTCTTCCATAACTAATTACATTAACACACAAGTATGGCTCTGGCTTAAACTGCAGCTGGCTGAGATCAACACTACCCTGCTTTGTCTAGAGGAAAAAAAAAAAATGCTGTCTCAATTACATTTCTGATCTTGCAAATTGTAAAAGTGGGTGCTGACCGGCACATAGTTTCCATTAGAAGCAGCAATGGGATCACTAAGCTTTGGGCCATGTCAGAAATTCCTGCAGCAATCTGAACGGTTTGCATCCTGACTTGTTGCACACTAAATTGTTACTAACAGAGTAAAAAAACAATGTCTCTCCACCAGCTCTGCTTCTGAGCTGAGCTTTCCTTTATCTTGAAATGTCAGGTATAAATTAATCAGTAAATGTTGCCTTTTCAGTGGCTCAGCTGTATTCAGTAATTTTCCCTGTAAGAGCGTAAGTGGCGAATGAATGCATAATGTGACAAGTGGCTGCTTGTATTGATGAACTCAGAATCAAGACCTACATCTATAGTTACCCTCAATGCAGGTCATTTTCTAAATAAAGCTAGTAAAAAACAGTTGAAAATGTCAAGTTGACTTAACAGAACGTGAATAAATTACAGTGCTTAAGAAAACTGGAAAGTATGTCAAGTTGGACAGGAACTCCACCACAACATGCTGCAGATTCTTGCGTTCATTTCCATCATTTCTTACCTTCTTCAGTTTAATGACAGCCTCTCTGGTCTCAGAATCGGTTGTCAATTCAAACAGACCAATTCCATCTCCGTCTATTAGCCGATAGTTCACCATTCCGTTGTCTCCGAGGTCCGGGTCTTTGGCCTTCAGACGGCCCACCTCTTCTCCGGGCACTTTATCCTCCGACACAGACATTGAATACACACCTAAGAGGGAAAGAAGCAGAGTTTGCTTGGATTTGGTTGACCGGTTGGTAATGTTAGTGTCAACTTCCAGTCGGGGCTTCCTTTAGTTTCCAACTCCCTTTAAAGTCTTTAGAGATGAAAAGTCTGCAGAGAATTCCTGGCTGACTGCCACTGTGTTTACTGTCTGAGGCAGGGTCAGTTTAGGAGGGCAGCAAGGGATTAACTACGCCATCTGTTTCACATGGCCTAAAGGATACTAATACCTCCTAAAATGTCAGGTGTTTGTGTGTGTGAGCGGGTGAAGGCGTAGACACCTGGTTTTCAGGATTTGAGCAGTTTGACCATATGTCTACTCGCTCCCTCTTTTCTTCTTATTCTTTCAGTTGTGCACTCTTTTGCCCCCTCTCTTACCCCCCAAAAAACTCTTCCACCTCATTTATCATTAAACATTTTCCTTTCTAACAGCTTCGTCCATCTTTTGTGTTTTTACAAATTTGCAAGAAAAAGTCTGTCATTCGTTTTTGTTTTTAACTGGTTTTCTTTGTTAAATTGACATAAATATGATCAGACCATCATTGTAGTCACACAGTAACAATAAACACATTTATGATCTATTGTGTCTCTATGGATCATTAGCCTTTAAATATTTACAGTACTGGTGGAAAAAGTATGAGATTGATATGAGCTTGCACGATGGTTTAGTGCAATATTATTAAAAACAGTTTGATGTTCATAAGAAACATCTGCTTCTGTAAACAATACCTTGAAGAAAGGATATCTCTGAAAAAGTACAAGCAAGAGTAGCTGATGTGCATGAGGATGAAAAAAAGTGTAAAAGTGCTCAGGCATCCATCAGTCCACAACTAGACAAAGCATCTATAAATGGAGACAGATTAGTACTGTGGCTACTCTTTCTAAAAGTGGGCACTGGGCCACAATGACTCCTCAGTGATGTAAAGACAAATCTGAGTAGGAGCTTCAGGCTTGAAGGCATCACATAACATCCCTGTTGATGAGTGTACCCCGGGAGAACACAACCAGGACACTATGTAAGGGAAAACTTTACCAAAGTATCCAACAGGATAATTTCGTGGTGGTTGTCCACCAGCTTAGTGGAAGTTGGGTCATGCATCAGGACTAAATCCACCAATGAGTGGTTTAAGTAAAAGAAAATCTGCCTTTTGCAGTGACCCTGTCAAAGCCCAGATCTTAATCCCACAGAGATGTTGTGGAATGATCCTGATGAAGCCGTTCACAGAAAACATCCTACAAATATGTCTGAGCTGAAGCAGTTTGACAAAAAGAAACAGTCAAAAACTCTCTGTCTGTCTGTCTGTCTGTCTGTCTGTCTGTCTGTCTGTCTGTCTGTCTGTCTGTCTGTCTGTCTGTCTGTCTGTCTGTCTATCTATCTATCTATCTATCTATCTATCTATCTATCTATCTATCTATCTATCTATCTACTTGTTCAATAAAGATATAAGAAATTAATAATGTTTACATTTTCAATCAATCTACTTTACTTCTACTTCTTTCTAAAGTGCTTTTTGCGGGTAAAACATCACAGAGTGCACGGAGCAAAGTGAAGTCATCCACGACTTGTACACTGTCAATACGTTTTTCCAGCTCATCCAGGTGTGGCTTTACTCTGAATCATATCCTTCATTAGGCCATGTGGCGTCTGACCAAACTCCGGTGGAAGTGGAGAGCGATTCTCGGAAACGGGCCCATCCAGCTGAACTTTCCTAGCTACCTTTTTAGGTCTTTACGTTTACTTCACTACACTGCCATCAGTCTTCACAAATTCCCTCCAATCCTTCTCTGTTGTCCCCACCTACCTTTGAAACGCCTTCTCACGCTGTCCGACTTTCTGTCCGACATCTCTCCCTACCTCTTCATCTTTCATTTGCTTCTCCCCTCTCAGTCCTCCCAAATCTCCCCAGTCATCCTCACCTCTCCTCCCCCCTTTGCCCTATTTCTCTCGTGCCTGTCTTTCTTCTTCTCTGTCCCATTCTGGGTGAAAGCTCATTTCATGCCTGCCCCCCTTTGCCCTTTTCCTCCCGCTCTTCTCCTGTCATATTCTTGCTTTTCCTAAGTAGCTTAACTTCAGTGGCTTCTGGCAGTTGAGTTAAACATCCTTTGACAGAATACACGGGCAGCTCGGCATACCTGGCTGTGGGCAATAATTAAGCGCACCGCATCTGGAAAATGTGCACCGACTGACAAAAATGCAGCGGAAGAACTTTCTTAGTTTCACTGAGGGGGTCATTACTGCAAAAAGTCAGTGTTTCACATGATGAATTGAATATTACACACCAGAAAGTCATTAGTTGGTTTCATTACTCCTACATAAATGACCACACTGTTTGTGTTATGAAATCTACAAAGGAAGGGCAGAGGTGGAAAGAGAGCTCATAAAACCAGCGTTGTTTAGATATAAACAGAAATAAAGCCTCGTAAATGCAGCTCATGAAATGCCATGTCTCTTAGGAGTCATTTTATGTGATTGCAGTATTTTTTCCAACAATACTGCTTTGTTTCACTGTGTAATTTTATACTCATATTTGTGTTATTGATGTGGCCACAACATTTACATGATGACACATGCATTCTTTTGTCTGTTGACCAAGCAAACACACACAATCAGAATATCATTCTTACAGCTGCTTTCATTTTCTCTTCTTTTCACTTTAAAACTAAACCTGAAAGTAAAACTTTAAATCAAAGCTCTAATGCTATATTGCACATTGACGTCACATCAGCTGTTTTTAATTTGTTCATTTTGGGTTTTTTTTATGAGAACGGACACTTCTGATTGTAATCGTAGAAGCTACTGAAGGAAAATGAAATGTTCATATAGAAGTCTGTAGATATCAATCCAAAGATGTTTCTCTCCTTGAAATGCCTTTTCTGATCTCCTCTGTTCTTCACCGCTAACACTTAAAGAAGAATGTGTGGCAGAGTTCGCTTTGAAGCTCCGTCGTTGACTTATATTAACAGTATTTAACCAAACAGTACGCATGTAAGCCTAATAAAGACTGTAGTCAGAGAGTTACTGTACTTTTCTGCTTTTTTTTATATGTCCTTTCTGCTCCTGAAAACTCGTGCACGTGCTACAATGGATTCTTGCAGTTGTAAATGAAAGATGCTGATAATGAGGTGAGAAGGAGAAAATTACTAGAACAACGGCTGTGAGAAGCAGGGTCGGCGATGAAACCACAGCAGCAGTGAGGTGTGTGTGTGCGTGTGTGTGTGCGTGTGTGTGTGTGCGTGTGTGCGCGCGTGTGTGTGTGTGTGTGTGTGCGTGTAAACAAGAGGAAGGGAAACTGATTTATGCGTTTTGACGTTATTGATGTGGATTCTTTACAGACAGTATGAACGCAACACATTTACTGTTTGTCGTCAACTTTTTTTTAATTCTTTAACCAATTTTACATTTCAGGCCTTTACAGGTGTCAAAAAGAGACAGTTAAGCTTTTTCCTGTTTAAAAATGTTGGCATTTCTTCTCACAAAGCATAAATAAAAATGAAGTTCATTAATTAATATATAAATTAACTGAGCTTATTCCAGCATTCAGGAAGTGATAAAAAGGTTTCACTTGTTATTTTGTCCTGTTTTTCCTTCCGACATGTCTTGAAACATGCAACAGTAAAGAACTGCTATTGTTGTCTGTTTTTTTTGTTCTTGCTTCAAAGTTATTCCTTCATCACACATCTGTGTTGAGGACAGATTAAGGCTGCGAGCCGGCCACTGCGGTACCTGCACCGTCTATGTCCTCAGCCGAGCCAGAAATGGAATACAGGCCACAGGACAAGATGTGGCCTCGGCGGCAGAATGATCAGTTTTAACATGTCAGTGTAGCTGAATGAAAACTACCATCTCACAAGCGTAAATGAGCTCCGTCACTGCCACTGATTAGGACTTGTTGCTGATAACAGTCTGGATGGTACTTTTCATCCTTGATCCAGAGAAAGCGATTCCCATATCTTCCAAAATCAACAAATAATAATATTAACAAACGTATGTGGTTATAACAGCTTTTTTTGTGAATGACGATTCTTGATGCGGAGGGATGAAATAATGTCATTATCTTTTTTTCTTTCACCTTCTTGCTGCCACTTAATTACCCAGCTGCCACATTTTTGATGTGTTTGAGGCCTGAATTGTAAAAATGACCCTGTATTAACGCTTTCATGCATGGCGGTCACTACGGTGGACAGCTCTTCAAAAGCCATTTTCCAGTATCTGCACAGCTTTGGATGGTTTATAGCTACTTCAGTGGACATCAGGGAGCCGTACCACATCCATTCAATGTGTTCTACTGAACAATATTACCATTTAAATGATTTTTTTTCCCTCAGTGGGATACTTAAATCAATGATGTTCATGTTGAAAAAAAATGCTTTGTTCTTTTTCACATTTTTTGATTTTTTTGAGAGAACAATAAATACACTTCATGTAGAAATGCTGATTGAACTTGCCATCATTAATCTGTAAATCAAGAAACCTCATCATTATATAAAGAGAACCAGAAAAAAACCCAATCTTGGATGTCATTAGAAGACAAAATATTTTTTAAAAATCCACTCTTATTTAAGAAATCATGCATGAAAGTGTTGACAAAATTAACTAAAGTTGAAGAGAAAGCATGTAAAAATATTGTCCCACTGTTTTATGATTTTAGGGATGTACTTTTATGTCTGCTTTGTCTTGTTTTCCTGTGTTTGCTTCTGTTCTGACGAGCTTCGGCACTGGCGACTGCAATCAGAGGAACCGGATGTCTTTGTTTGTCAGTCTAATGTACTATTCACACTAGACTACAATGACCTCAGGACTTGCCGTAATTCTGAAATTACACTCCGACATCAGCATTTAGTTCTGCGCATTCACGCTGGATAGTGAAGTCTGCATTTTATTTACATAACAAGAAATGCAGCTTCGCATTATATTAAACAATTTTGTTTTGTTTCACTTTAAATTTGAATATTGAGTTAAAAGCATCCGATTAGACTCAATATTTTGATTTTAGCACACATAACGTTTGACAAGTGACAAAATCGGAAAATGACGTAATGATGTATTCAGTTGCCATGGTGAGAGGATTTAAAAAAAAAAGATTCCAACCCGCACATTCCCGTATCTCTGACACGTGCCTTTAGACGGGATTAAAATCATCTTGTGACCTCAGTGTTTGCTGAAATAAGACAGGTAATTTGTGGTGGAATTTTTACTTTACAAATCACTGACATGGCCCATTCGGACGGGATTAAAATCGCAGACGTCCTTCGTGATTATTACAAATGACCACAGGTGCCCAGATAATTGAAATCCCATGCGAATGGGGCATGCGTGTAATCTATCCCTACTTATCTGTTTATCTGTTGAACACCATGATAGAAGCTGCATGCATGTTTTACTTGACACGCTGGCGGAGCGCGCTCATTGTAATGTCTTTTTTTTCTTTCTGTTTTTCTTGTCTTGACTTGCTTCTCATTTTTCAGCTCTTTCTGTCTCTGTCCTCTCTCACTTTGCCCAGCTACTAAATAAGTAATCAGTGCCCTCATTCACACCATCTGGAAGATTTTTCTTTGCAGGTGGTTGCGCTGCTTCTGCTTTTTTTTAACACAGGTACCCACTTTCACAACATATTGCTATTCAGTATATTGTTTTGCATCACAGCTGTAAACTGCCAACGATGGCATGATTCAGATGCAATCTAATGATGTACTTTTTAATTCCTCCTCTTTGCTGATGCGATAATTATCTAAATTTGCTGTAACTATGGGGGAGGGGCGTCGGTCCCTTCTTATTGACCTCATCTGCCTAACTCTTTTCAACAACCACGTCTTTTGCATTTTTCTGTTACTAGCCACAGTAGTAGGCCGAGCGATGATGTCTGTGATCTGACCTCTCTTCTTGAACCTTCGTCTGGTTCTCATCATTTGCACCTGATGTAGAGAAGAAGCGGGGCCTGGTAAGCTCTGATAAGCAAAATTTATCAACATTGATAAAACCGTTTGCTGCTGGTGAGGTCAGAATCGGCTTAAATGGTCAGAAGGTTATCTTGAGTAATGAAGTAACATGGAAAAAAAACTGCAGATAGTTGCTTTGTTTTGAGTCTGGCCACAACTCAACTTTCATCTCTCAGCCACTCAAATGCTTTTAACATGTGTTTCAAGCTGTTATCCATCATTGTGTTAGAAAATGTGGCACAAAAAAAAAAAAAAAAAAAACTTCAAACGGACTTGAATTCTGCTGAAAAGATGTTGACAACGTAGCACCATCGTTGTGGCCACCCAAATCAGATTTTAACTTTGCATAGCAAGACACTGGAACAGTGTCAGCGTGTTGGAACATCGAGGAACACCACTGATGGGTTTGACAGGCGCTTTCTCGGCATCTCCCTGGTTTCTACATTCTCTCCCCTCGCTGCTCTCTTTTCTCGCCTATTCAGCTTCTCATCTCCTCTTTTCTCCCTCCATCTTCTCCACACACATTCCTGCAGCTACTACACTGAATCTCTGCCAGGAGTCCCCCAGCTCAGAGCTACATGAGGGAGAGAATAACAAGGAAGGGAAAATGAAACGGAGAAGCAGACTGGTATAGACAGGGAAAAGGGGTAGAAATGGAAAAATACACTTAACGAGTTACAGGAGGTGCCTGACGTGCAAGTGCAGCTTGGAATTAGAAACATTAACAAAAAACATTAAGTTTCCGTCCTACAATGATTCATATGGTATGTGTTGTCATAGATGCACAAAACAAACTAGATAACAGTAAAGGACAGAAAGTTGCAGGCGTTCAGTCCAGATCAATTACACCAGGCCTAAAGTGTAATTCATATGAAAGTCAGGCACTTTCTCTTATCTCGTGAAATGTCACACAATGTAGGATTCTTAAAATGAATAAATTAGTGTAAAACCGTCTAATTTTCTTGAACCAAGGCCTTTTTACTTTATTAGAAATGAGTCATTGCAGTGTAGTTATGCTTCTCGGGCCTGGACTGTTGGAGGACCTCCCATTGTTATTATTACTACAATTTTGTGTCTCATAGCAGATATGCCTGAACTAATCTCCCCATGTTAACTGGTCTCCTCTCAGACCCCTAACGAGTCGAGGCAGACGGCTGCCATCTCAGAGTCCGGCTCTGCTGGAGATTTTTGCTCGTGGTAAAGCCTCTGTCGCATTCTCGCTCGGGGTGAAGCATTGCACCGAAGTGAAGATCTGATGCTTTGATCTGTTGGGCTCCCTGGCCAGGCTGGCTTTTATGAACTGGCAGTTTAAAACCAGGACACTATTGGAATAATTTGGATTAACTTAATCAGAATGATTTGGATTAAAATGGTGTATAATTGGACTGAAATGGACTGAAATGAACTTTTTTGCAGTCTGTGTAATGTGGCTTGTGACAACTTTGTTCCTTTTTTTGTGAATTAGTGTTATACAAATAAAGTGAACTGGAGAGAGTTTCGTAGTGACTCACTCTGCGGGAATTTTGGAGGGTTGTCATTGACATCTGTGAGGGTGATTTTAACCTCAGTGGTTCCAGATAGACCACCCATGTGACCGCCCATGTCTTTGGCCTGGATGACAACATCGTACTCCTGGCGTGCCTCGCGGTCCATGTTTGGCAAGGCAGTACGAATTATACCTGGAAAAGACAGATTTTTAAGAGGAGTTAATGTTCAGGTTAATTTCAATTCAATTTCAATTTTATTTATATAGCGTCTATTACAACACAAGTTGTCTCTAGGCGCTTTCCAGAGACCCGGAACATGACCCCCGAGCAATTATTACATAAACAGCGGCAGGTAAAAACTCCCCTAGTGGAAGAAAAACCGTAAGCCAAACACGAGGTTACTGCTTTGGGCAGGGGAGCTTTTTTATTTTTTCTTGAAAGCATCAGTTCAAGTTCCACATAAACATAAAGTTTTGATAGAGTTGACTGACTCACTAATACTGTTTTCTCCTTTGGAGGTCCATCACAATATCATCCTTCCTAGAATGTTGGGCAGCAAAAATTGCTTCTTTAACATCACCGTTGTTGTCTTTCTTTCATGGCACAAAGTTAATACACACCTGAGGTTCTCACATGTACTCCTGATCAGTCAATCAAGTATATTTGATATTTGAAGTAGCACTTTACATGCTATTATTTAAAGAAGCTGTATGGATCTACTTCACACTTCTGCATTTTGCCATGTTTTTGTTTAATACATAGTGACAAGAGACATGTCTAAAGCAGTGTTGTTAGTTGGTATTCATCTATAAATCATGGTATTTTAAGATATGTTCACTGATATTCATAATGAAATAAAAGTGCTGAATTTGAAAAATTTGTTGTAATCTAAAACTCAAAATTTACTTTCCTGTGAGTGGAGGGCGAATAAGAACCCTACTGTCACGTCTCTGAAGAGTAATTCCTAATCTGTAATCTTTTCTGTCTGCTAGAATCATCACCCGCCACTCTCTTTCCATCTCTGTGTCTTTCTCCACATCTAGCTGCAGTGTTGCAGACTCTCTGCTGCCATATTATGCCAAGTGCGTATATCTGTGTGACAGCATGAAAAGCTGATAATCTCCAAACCAATTAGAAATGTGAGCTATGGATTTGAGCCAGTCCAATACCCAACACTGGTTTGATTAGCCAGATTTACTCTGCTCAAATCTCTTTGCCTCTGTGTGCCCTAACCACTTTCTTTCCATGAACTCACTCTCTGAAAACCAATTTTTCTCCCCTTCCTCCACCTCTTTCCACCTCTTCTGACCTAACATAGCTCTGTGTGTGTGTATATATATATATATATATATATATATATATATATATGTATGTATGTATATATGTATGTATATATGTATGTTTAAGGAATAGTGTTTAGGTTTACTTGTGCACATCAGGAGAATGGTAACAGTCATGTAAAATCATCTTCCATCTGGAGCCTTGCTGCATGTGGTGTTGCGTGTACGTCCTCTGCTTTCATAATGATTTAAAGTCCGAATCATGTGTATTTAGTTGACTGGTGACCATAAATTAACTCCAGGTGTGAGCATGAGCATGTATCCTGTTTTTGTTTTGCGATCGTATCAACTTGTCCAGGGTGCATAAGGGCGGCCCTAGTAGTTAATCTTCCAGAGCCGTGGGTCTTTGCCAACCATCTTTGTCTGAAGCTCCATAAATCCAACATACACAAGGTCCATATTCGTGTGTCTGGTTGTAATATAAATGATTATAGAGTTGGGATTTTTATCTTCAACTCACCTGTCTGTGGCTCGACAGAAAAGTACGGCTGTCCCTGCAGTATGCTGTACACCAGCCTGGCGCTGTTGCCGTAGGTGGGGTCATCAGCATCCGTAGCCGTCACCTGCATCACTGATGTACCTAAAGGACGCACATGCAGAAAACACAGGCGGGTCAGGGGGATACTCTCCATTCCTTTCACATAATTTCTCTACATTTCATCACATTTTGGAGAAACAGTATCCTCCAATTTCAGTGATTTTTTTCAAACCAATAAAACGTGTTTAAAATGGATGGATTTTAAAATCAGAACAGCACTTTGTCTTAGTGGCCCCAAAAATGTGACAGTTTAAAAAAAATGTACTTCTCACCCAAATGCATCTACTTACCAGGTGTTTATGAACTTGATATGGATTTAAGTAAACAGGACAAGTGAATTAAAACTGCAGACATGTGAATTAAAATTCCATTCACTACGTATAAAACATAAAACTTTCTTTTTCAGATGTGACACGACCCGTAAACCCAGTTCACCCCAAAATTCAATGAATCACTATCTTTGCTCCCTGGCTCTTGTTAGATAATCTCTTCACTTGCAAACACATAATTTATGAAGAAAAGCAGACCAAGTTTGATTTAGACTTGTTTTATTACCCTGATTAAAAACAAAGAGAGAGAAAGGAAAAGGAGCATTTATAGCTGCCCTTTATTTTCTCCATCCTAACTTGCAAAGACTGTGTCATTAGGGGAAGTCTACTCTGTAAACTTGTTTGGTCAGTCTAAAGCCTGGGTTCCACAGAGAGGTACCGTCGTGGTCCAGTTTCATACGGGTTTCATGAAGAGGCTCAGAAACGGGGAGCTTCTGAACGTTGCTTGCTTGGCTGGATTACCAGTTTACCTGCGGTTTTTAAGGTCATATAACAACACACAAGGCAAACTTCTCATTTGCAGATGAATTTCTTTTGTGTGCATTCTGTAATTATACACATTAATAAGATAAGTGGTGTCAAATAAAATGGTGTTTTTTTTTACCTGGTATGTTTCATAAACATCTTCTGAAACCCTCCGAATTGTTTTCCCACAGCCTTTGGGCGGTTCATTTCAATATAAAAGTTGTAGCCTGTATGTGGTGTTTTATTTTGAAAACTGACCGGATTCTCCATGCATCTCTTTGTGTCTGACTTCCTGCCAGCTCAATCTATGGCACCTGAATTGAAGTGACTTGGCTGCAGTCCGGTGTCAAAATG
Source organism: Xenentodon cancila (assembly GCA_014839995.1). Classification (NCBI taxonomy): domain Eukaryota; kingdom Metazoa; phylum Chordata; class Actinopteri; order Beloniformes; family Belonidae; genus Xenentodon; species Xenentodon cancila. The sequence continues at coordinate 3,389,193 of CM026208.1, forward strand.
GATTTGGCATTTATCTTTAGAGTGGACGTTCGCTTCTGGAATGCATCTAAACTGCGCCACGATGCTTCTGGAGGGACTGTCCTCATCTAAAGTGACAACAGTTCACAGCGGCTGATGTGACGCAGCTGCCGCGCGGTGCTTTCAGGTCTCTTGGGACTCAGGGGTAACTTGCTGTTATTACAGTTACCTTCCGCATCCTTTTGATAATTTCTTTGCAGAGGTACTTCTATTTTTTTTAATCAGAACAAATTAAAACAACAACGTTGTTTGTGTCTTATGGTACATATTCAAAGACCTTAGTTTGTTTTTGTTTTCTTTCTTTTTCTTTTGTCTCTTTTTTGATTACACATATTTGGATAGTTGCATCTTTCACCACATTGATGTCAGCGCCACTAGTTTCTGAAATTTATAATCCACTGGGTTTCATTGATCTCTAACAGCTACCTGAAACATCGCTGCAGTTATCAGGTTGTTCACTTACACAGACTGCCTGTTCTGTCAGTTGTAGGGCTTCAGTTAAAGGAACATTGTGAGTCAAATCACAGCTTTTCTTGCCGTTCCATTTCTCTGGTTATGGTTGACAACAAGAACCAGCCACTACTTACAGGAAAACAAACCTACATAAATCAATAAACTAAGCTAATTTAATTATCCGAACATTAGGTTGTTTTTTTTGCTTGGAAGTTCAGTTCATTCAGAGAAGGATTTCTATGGCTTTGATGGATTAGAGGAATCACCAGTCCTGTTCGTTTCAGGTCATCCTTCTGGGCTTGAAAACTCTCCAAAACAACACAATAATTGCAAAGGAAATCTTTGGGATCAGAAGCTCAAAAAGTTCCAGCTAATACTGCTTTCTGATATTATTTGTCACATTTCTAGTGTGCACATTTCACTGACTATTAATAATGTATGAAAAAGGCTGTTTTGCAGTGAAAACAACACTGGTGATGAACTCCATCAGTGTATTCATTAACAGATGTCACTCACCATGAAATGGAGCGCTTTTCTCTGCTATAAATGGAATTTGATAGGCTTTTTCTGTTTTACTCTTACTGAATTACATGAAAAGAAAATCAATCTGCTCATCCTTTAATGAAAAAACAGGATATTCCAAGAGAAATGTACGAAAATGTAAACTCTGGATTTTGTTCTTCCCTATACGAGCCTGTATTATTCCAAACCAAATAACCCCACAGTTACTGCACACTTGAGACAATCTTAGATGTATTAATGTTCATTACAAGTTAATACAGATAAATAGTATGTGGCTGTCTAAATAAGATTTAGTACACATGAAACTTTCTCCCAATGGTTACGTGCAAGGCAGACGACAAACTTTGGCATCTACTGCAGTTACCAAACATCCCGCCGATTTAAATCCCCCAAAACAACCTTATCTTAGCCAGTTCTTTTATAATGTCTCCCTGTTTTTGTATGCTTGTTGTAGTTAAAGTAGAGATAAAATGCAAAATACTTATAAACTTTATTTAAATTTGGTATTTTATTAGTCGGCTCTCTCTGTTTGATGCTGGTTGTGGTAACTCCCATTATACTAACTCAGTCTTTCCTCTTGTTTCCTAAGTCTTTCACTACTCACCTACGTTGGACATCTCAGGCACCCTGGCGTAGTACGGCCCATGTAGAAACTCAGGCGGGTTATCGTTAATGTCCTGAACCTTCACTATGAACTCTGATGGAGGCTCCAGAGCCTTATTGGTGTCTCTCGCCACAGCTTGGGCTGTTAAAGTGTACTGGGCCTGCTCCTCGCGGTCCAGGGTTTTTGTGGCATGGATGTTGCCTGTCTTATCATCAATAACGAAGATTGTTCCAGCACCTTCACCAGAGAGGATGTACTTGATGTTGCCATCACCTGTATCTACGTCTGAGTGGAGCTGAAGAGACGACAAAGCAATGGGGAAAGAAAAAGCAGGGCAACACTAAGTTACTGTAAATCCATAATAAACAAGGCTAATACCTTTATTTCAGGTTGTGTGGAATGCAAAGAGAGAAAAAAAGGGACAGTTTGGATAAACAGAAAAACTGGAAGGCGTACAGTTAATGTGCCTGGTAGATGTCACCAGGAGCCTCAGTTTCTCAAGTCTACAAAGTAAAGAGTCAAAAGATTGAGACTCCTGGGCAAGCCAATAACTCACCAATAACTAAGAGATCTGGCTCATAGTCATGAAAAATCGAGGTTGTTCGACATTCAATTATAGTTTCTTTGCAACCCCTTGATGGTGAAAAAGGCTGCATTGCAAACACCATTTGTTGTTTAGTTTGAAAGTTACTCCAAAGTTTGAAAAATAGCATTGTTGCAGAGTAGAACCACCAATCATTTCACCCTGATGTCAGGGCCACTCCTTCTCTTTTTCTGTTTGTTTCATTCCTTGAAAAATGAGAAAAGCACATTTAAATCTTAAAAGCTCTGTGTGCGTTACCGGAGTGTTCTGTCTGTTAATTAGGCTGCTGCGTAAGTACCTATTGTACTAGAGGAAAAAAATAAAACAGAAAAACAGAACAGAGAAAATGTTCAGACTTACCCTGCCCACCAGAACTGGGTCAGGTCCAGTGTACTCTTCAATGACGAAGAACTGATTCCACACCCATCCTCGTTTGGACCTGTGGAGAACCTGTCCTTCCTTCCCTGTCCTCTGTTTGTGTCTATGCAGTGATAAATGACCTAAAACCAACAACACAAATAAATAAATAAATAAACAAATACAGCCTCTATAAATATATACACATGTAGATCCTAGAGTTGCCCAATTTAAATCTGCATCACAGTTACTGCAGGATGTGATTCGAACTTAAATGTTCTGAAAGGCCTGCTCTTTGTGGAAGGACTGAATCAAAGCAACAGTACTTCATTCCTTAACAATTTTTTTGTTTTTCAGGTGATGGAACCTCAAAGTGGGCGGGAAGTGGTAACACTGTGAACAAAAAGGCCCATGTTTGAATTGTGGGTCACTGGTTCAAATCCCAGCTGAGAAAATGTGGGTGGATTGTATGAGCAGCACACTTCAACAAGTTGGGTTTCAGGTGTTTCTCAGGAAGGCACTTAACCTCTGCTGTTGGAGTGCGACTGCTCACCGGCAAATAGGAGCATATTGTGTTTATACTGAGCAGCAGTCATGTTTGAATATCTGTTAGTGCACGTTGCTCAAGACAGAAATGGGCAGCTTAAATCGTCTGAACGTAACAACCGAGCACAAGCATGAGTTACACTTCCGTTGAAGTGAAGGGTTTTGAATGTTTTTTTTCTTGACATATGACAAAGATACATTTGTGTTCTGCCGTACCTGGATGTCTGTGTCTGTGGTTCCTGTGATCCAACAAATCATTTCCTTTTCTGGTTCCTAAAGCAACGCTGCAGAGTGCCGAAACCCCCAGTAAAAGCAGGAGGGCCCTCAGCAGCCCAGAGCTCTGCCGCTTCATTATCAGCATCGCTGTCTCACTCAACCTGAGTGACCTTGGACTTCACTCCGCCCACGACTTTCCGGGTCCTCTCAGTGGAGCTTTGCTCCCACTGAGCGGTATCCTGTTTTTCACTTGACAAAACGCTGATTTAAAAACGTCCTAGTTCATTTGCGGAGATTGAACCTGCTGCAGCAGATGCTCATCACCAACTTGTTGATTATCCTCCTTTCTTCTTTTAACTTGTGTATTCTTGCACCTCAGAATCTGTTTGCTTCTTCTGTCTTCTAGTCAGAGAACCTAAAAGAGACCAGACAAAAAAGTATATTGGTCAGGCGCAGGAAAAATAACAAAGACAAAAACAGTTGCAGTCAAAGAAACCTCATAACATGCAAACATGTTGGCTTTGATTCAGGTAAACAGATTATTTGCAGAAGTAATCATTCATGTGGCAGCAGGTTGCTTGTCTTAGTCTGTTTCCAGCCCTTTCAATTTATTAAAAGGCAAATGGCATACAAGGAAAATTAAAGTTAGATATTGTATTTTCTGCAGCCACTGTTTAAATGATTTTTTTTCTTTGTTTCATTTGTTCTGCTGTTTACCTTACTATTGATAAATCAGGCATCTTTGGCTCTGGAGTGCATAAATCAGCACAAGCGAGACAAAAGATTGATTTGCACTGAAACAATAAATAATTATGTGTGTGTGTATATATATATATATATATATATATATATATATATATATATATATATATATATATATATATATATATATATATATATATATATATATGGTTTAGTAATCAATCAATCTTTATTTTTTGCTGATTTAAAACTTTTGATTGACCCCGGTAATGGTGTGAAAATGCAGCTGTAGTGTGACTTTCCAGACCCACTGGTCATTTCTTGCTCGTCCTATTGAAACATGACATTGTCAGGCAAATACACATGTTATTTAGATCAGAAGCTTCAGTTCAGTTTTGGTTTTGTCGTCACAGACAGACAGAATTACAAACTGAGTTGTAAAATGTGTAAAGTTGCATTAAGCAGCACCTGTTATTTTCTCTAATGTCTAATAGGTTCAGTCAAGATTAGATAAAAGGCTATTATTGGACCAACCCAATGAAGAATGGGTGGAAATCGATTTAAAAGTGAAGAAAACAAGGCGCACTCTTCAGAGTAAAAGAAGCTGGTTGGTTGGCTGGGTGTGGGTCTTAGTGGATTCCTTCTTTGCTAAATGAATCCAGTTAATTTTGAAATAATTGCACTGGAGCTGTTAGCACATGTGAGACACGACTGTGTACATATAGAGCATTTCCACAACACAAATCCCCACAATAACTAAACAAACAACGTGCAAATGATTTCATATGGTGTTACAACTGCTCTGTTTCTCATATTCTGCTTTAAATATGTTTTGCCTCGTATTTGCCTCGACCAAATGGGCGATTGTGTGTTTTAAAGACAGATGCAAACGTTGATCCACATCTAAAAACGTCTTAATAGTGAGTCTAAAATTGTACAATTATCACCTTTTTCTCACTCAGTTCTCAGCAGTGACTGTTTATGTCTGAAAACATCATCACACGGAGTTCCAACACATCTCAATACATGTGCCACGTCTTCCTAAATGATGCTGTTATATATCCATGTCATATTGACCTCACGCTATCATGAGGAAGAAGGAAGGGACGCTACAAACAGATCTACAGACTTCCTCGCAAGGCATCTTGAGTTCAAAGCCAGTCCTGCACATTTTTAACAGTTTTCCCACTTTTCTTCATCCCAGGGCCTTAAAAATCCTCTTTTTTCAACTTTCCTCTCACTCTCACTTTTGACTAACACACAGGCCGCCTTACATCACGTGAACCTTAAAACAGATCAGCTGCCATCTCAGCAGTTTACAAACACAGATATTGGCACCAATGTATTTTGATGTTAAGAACAAATGTGCTTTTCATGAGACCTGGGAGGTGTTTCATTCTTCAGTGGATTATCCTAGTAGATGATACTGTTCCCTCAGGTCTCGTTGGTTCCTGTTGACCACATGACTAGCCATCCAGGAAGTGTTGACAGTTATTCCCACACCGGCTCATCATCTGTCCAACTTATCTCTGGTCTCCCGATTAATGCATGTGTGTGTGTGTGTGCGTGCATGCGTGCGTGCGTGCTGTCCATCATTTCCATCATTTCCATCATTTCCATCATTTCCATCATTTCCATCATTTATCTCAGACTCATAATCTTTTTTTTTCAATTTTTCAAAGAAGTTAAAAGTTTGAACTTCTACGTGTAAAAACAACAGCAAGACGGAAGACAGTTACACACTAGCGTGTACTTGTTGTTCACAGAGCTGACATTTGGGATTCAGAATCTGTTAACAGGCTTTCAAACTGTCATTCTTGTTCCAAATCAAACATAGGCTTTATTTAACAAGCAAAAAATAAAGCGTCCAAAATAAACAGCTTTCTCCCGTAACCTGATTCGCTGCTATAGGTCTTGTATTGTTTGTCTGAAAAACTGTCATACATGTCAAATCAAACACATAAAAATAATAAGAAGAAAAGGACAGATTGATAGCAGTGCACAGTGACAGCTCAGATGTACTCAGCGTGAGGGTGAGTTTGATAGCGGCTGACTTGGTGACATAGAAATGACCCTGCTGTCAAATTCTAACAAAGCAGCCGGAGGATGATTTTCTTGAACTCAAGTTTAAAATGTCCGTGAGTTAAAATCCTCAACGTAAGTTCAGTTTCCTTTTATACACGCGCAGAGGTTTTTCTTTTTTTTTTTTATCTTAAGAAAGACCCCTTACTCTGGACCTTCCTTGAAGTTCCCATCACATTAAAGCAAAGCTCACCTTTTTAGGATGCAGGGTATTCCTGTATGTGTCAGCTGGACCCACACAGATGTGGTCCGCATGCAGATTTAACTAACTCGACTCAACTATAAGAGACAATCAGGACAGCAAACATCAGTTGCAATGAAGGCAACGTAAAATGAAGCATTGCTGGTGTTGAACTAATGGAGTTATATGGAAAAATAAAAAAAAAACATACTGCAGCTCTGCAGAGACACACAGCCGTTTTATTTCAGCTGCTTAAATGCAACCATATTGCTGAATAAGGCTGAGTGCATTTCCAAGAAAAACATCAGACCGCTGAATGCCTCAGCTTCGTACTGTGGGTCCACTGCACAGTATTTATTAATGCAGTTCAATATGCCAACACTATTCAATAATTGAAGGTTTTTAAAGAACTGTAGTATTCAACAGATGTGTATATGTTTTAAGGCATCTTCAATGGTGGACGTTCTGATCCAGAGCGAGGCTGAGACGGGAACTGTGACACAGAAACAGACAGTGATAATGACTCCCCAGGGCAAGCATGCCTTTCGGCCAGACAACTTCCTCTGTCTGAATACATGACTCAAACGTCACGCAAGAATGTCTGTGTGTGTTTGTGCATACACACTGTTCCTTTGGGGTTCTAAGTGATGCTGTGAATGCATGAGTTAAGTGTTCAAGAAGACTAAATTAAGAAGGTTGCTGGACACACACTGGAAAAGCGCCTGTCGTTTTGAAAAAGTGTCATGCAGAGGTCAGAGAAGTGGGGTTTTTAAAACCACGCACACACCTCGTTGACATGGTCTGCCAGCAGGCATGTTGTCACGGCAACAACATAACAGATGTGTTTGACTGAGAAAAGAATCTACGTTACATGCAACTGGATGCTCTTTTCTTAGCTCTTCAAGACATTTCACCTTCTATTCAGAAGGTTTATTTTATTTCAATTCAAACTAACCACTTCTCAGCAGTTTGAGCTCACAAAGCCTTCTGGATGGAAGGTGACGTTCCTTCAAGAACCACAAGAACAAAGAAGACAGTCGATTAAACCTGTGTTTAACGTTAACTTGAACATGTTAACAAAGTACGACCCCACTTACGTAACTTTTTGAAGAGTGAAAACTTAAAATATAGCATGCTGTGAAACAAGTAGGCTTATCCTTGATTTTTATGCAAAGAAAAACAAAACTGAACAATACACCAAGAAAATGAACCCTTATAGATGTTATATTATCCCATATTGAATCAGACATGTGGGAGATTGTTTTTGTTCTCATTTACCAGCAGCAGGGGACTCCTGCTCGTGTTCCTCTGGACTGGACCTTCTTTACTTTTGCTTGGAAGAGCCCATCCTCCACTAGCAGCCATTAAAACAACTTATATGGAAAGAAAACAGGCGCTGCCCTCCTTTTCTCTCTCTGTCTTTCCAAATGTCCCCTCTGTCCTGCTCTGCTGTGGTTCAGCAGTAATGAGGGTGGCTCGTTATGAGTGAATGTGATGTATGTCTACTCGAGTACATTGCCGTTTACGTTCCACATTTCCACATTTCGCCTGTGTCAGGGAGGTGTAAAAAGATGATGGTCCTGCTGTACTTTGTGTTAACAATATCTACAAAAGGAATAATACATAAGGAACAAAGGAGAAAGACAGAGAGAGGTTAACATTTGTTAACATTTTCCTTTGCGCAGCGTCTTTTTCTTAACACGGCACTATTTCAACCCAGCTAATGTATGTTCCCACGCTTTCACTGAGCTTTTATTCCCTCATTAGTTTCCCATTCCTTTTTTTCCCCTCTTTTGTGCTTGTCTGTCTTCCCCCTGTGAGTTTGAATGTGAGCTGTGGGGATTGTCTCCAACAGCTGGCAGTTGCCCTTCATACAGAGTTCCATCTTCTAATCAACATTCAGTATGTCAAACCTGGTCTTCCTCCACTCTGCCGAATAATTCTTTGCATCAGTCCAGTCCGTCCAGTAACAACCACCCCCCCCGTGACACAGTACAGTTCCTGGAGTTGGTATTTTCTATTGTCTGCTCTGTCTTAGTCACCTTGTCTTCTGTTTCCAGACCTCCTGCCCCGCCGTATCTGTCAGTCCTGCCTGACTGTCCACCATTCGGTCCATTTTTTCAGCCTTCCTGTCTGTCCACCTGTCAGTCAGTCTGCAATCTATTTTTTTATTTATCTGAACTGAAAATAGCTAAATTGGGCTTTGTTTCAAATTGTGTACTTAGTTTCTTAAACATACTATTTCAAGGCGAATTATGCTTTAACGCAGATGCTTGTGTTGATGTGCTGTACAGTGTTCACGACAATCAGAAAACTGAGTCTGGACACTTCACGCCTCAAATTGTTGCCTTCGTGTTAACAGCAGAAGTGGTGGGACTCTCATCGGTCACATTTTTGGTATAAGAAGGTAGCGCGACTTTATCCTTGGACAAAAACAGGGGCATAAACAAGGAGATTTGGGTTTATTTTATTTTGAATTTACGGACAACCAAAAACCATATCCTATCAGTCATAGGGTGGGAACTCGGGTCGAGCAGACAAGGAAAAAAGGTTGCATTTATTTCCTCGGGTGAAAGTACAATGCTTTTTAGTTTTTATTGAAACTGGACTCATTTGCAGACTGTGCACATAAGAACACTATATCTAGAGACAAGTTTTTTTTTAAGAGTACAATGTGGACTATTACATTGGTCCTTGATCTTTTGCAACCATAATATCTTCATGACATCATCATATCATTTCCCTTCAGGGTCTAATAGTGGACCTGAACTGAACTGAATTAAACTGAATCCATCCAATCAAACATGGTAGACCATAGACAGCTTGCTCGTCCATCACGGGGTCACACACAGAACCACACGTCCACACGCACTCCTATAGTCAATTTAAAATCACCAATCAACCAAAGGTGCATGTGTTTTTGGGCCAGTGGAAAAACCCCAGAGTACCTGATGATCACCCAGGATGCCTCACAGAAAGACCCCACCTGAGATTTAAACCAGGAGCCTTGACCCGTGTTGTGAGGACAGTTCTTATATCAATTACTTCATATTCAAAGTGTAGTACTGGCATATTTAAAATGAACATATAGTGTAGAGCTGACTAAATTATTTAAACCCTTCTGAATTTAGATTTAAACAATGTTCAATTCAGCACTTAATTGTAACTCTACCATAAGTCTAACGTTTCTTTGTTCTGCCACTGAACCTCTTTACTTTTTAAGTTTTTATTACGTAAAGCACCTTGTTGCTGAATATGTGCTGTACAAATAAACTTGCCTTACCTTTAAATATTTAATGAAAAATGCCCTTTTTTAAAATTTACATTAGACTGGTTGTTGGCCATGACAAACATTGGGGAAAATTAACTTTTGGCAACAGTAACTTGAAATTTAACACATCATGACTCCCGCTAATTACATATTATTAATCATCTGTCCATGAACTAAATACTGACATAACTTTGGCAGGTCATTGTGTCTCTTCTAATTTGCCTGAATTAGCTGAGATTCCGTCCAAACGTGGCCAACATGAATCAAAATGGACATAAAATTAACTTTTTTTTTTTTTTTACACACAGCTTGAGGGTGACGTTTCACTAAAACACTGCATCTTTCTTTGCCTTTTGGCTCAAGTCTGTTTTTGCATAAACCAGGAAATGCTCTCAAGAAATAAAGCTTCTTTAACTGGTATGTATTTTAGTCTAAAGCACAGGAAAGCTCAAATATGACCTAAAGTAGACTTCTTCAGTTTAAACGATTTAAGCGTTTACTGTAATAGACTAACCTACAGCAGGAGTTTGCACATCTGTAAGTGTATTTAGATGGATTGAGTTTCAGTGGACATGACAAGCTCAGAGAAGTTGACTATTGCAGGACCAAAATATAACCACTGGACTCCTGTGTTACCTAAACTATTCGAACCAGATGTGTTATATATTTTTTTCCTTTGTTTATGCAGTGATGTGAAAGGGGGTCATGGGAGGTTTAAAATGAGATTTCCAGTAACTGTAAAAATCCATCCCTTTCCTCTAAAACAAATCCCTGAGCTTCTCTGCACTAGATGCAAAGCTCTGGACAGTTACCCTCCCTTGTATTTTATGAGTTGAGGTATGAGTGAGATGAAACAACCACATAGAAACAGAAGGACGGCAGAGTTGAACTATCAGAGACAGTGATACCAGCGGTTCATGTTTCAGCCTAAATGTCAAGTGAATTTTACATTAACTTCTAAAATGTGTCCTAATATGGAAATGTGTAAGGAAGGAGGGTAGTATTGGAAAGGCTCCACTAGAAATATGGGGAAGAAGTTTTGTTTATCTCTGATTAAAGTTTTGATAAAGCATTTTTTTTAGAAATTAGTAACCGAGGTGCGGGGGACAGAGGAGAGCGGTAAAGACAGAAATCTGAAAGGCAAAAAGACGGAAAGTCAGTGTATAAAGTTTTCTTTAGGGGTCTTGTTTCAGCGGTCAATCCTTTGTGGTCTGTTAAAAGCTTTGAAACAGAGCGGAGCTGAAAATAGACACCCAGCATTTAGCTCACACCAAGAAACATGAGGCTTAATTGCCTTTCAATTAGAGGAACTAATAGAAGTATGTGTGTTTGTGAGTGAGTGTGGTGAAGTAGTTACCATAAAAGAACTGCAATGCTTTCGCAGCATTCAGGAAAATAGGTATTAATGAGAGGCTTGCAACTCTGACACACTCAGAAATAAGCTCACAGTCACAGCAAAGTGGCTCTTTGCTCTGTGAACGTGGCTCCGTGTGTGTGCGTAAATACTTCTTTGTATGTGTGTAGTGGCTGCTGATTTCTGTTAAAGCATTAGTAAAATTAAAGTACTAATTACCACCTGCAGGACCCCATGTCTAATGTTTTTTAACACGTGGACTTTCTTCATGAACTATGAGGGCTAATCAGCGTCATTACATATAAAAAAAACGAGTGTTCCAGTTCTGTTTAATGTCCAGACTGTGGGAATCTACATCATAAACGTTTAAAGAAAATGCAATTTACATGTACACCAACAGGTGTGTAGTTTATGTTTGTTTCTTAGTATTTCTGGTTTATCAGACATTCGACTCTGACAAAAATGATTTTTTTTCCGAGTAAATCAGAGGTGCATGCGTACGGAGGCATGTGGTGTGTTTGCACAGACTGAAATCACCGTCTCTGATAATTCTCTGGTTAGAGGTGTGTGGCACGATGCAAGCCAAGTAGGAACGCTGTGCAAATAGATTTCTTAAGGATGCGCATTAGTCACAACCAAATCCTGTCACCTGTTTTCCATCAATATAAAGGTAATGTGCTTAGTGTCATGGAGCTTTGATGGTTGTTTGATGGAGGGAACAGTCAGAAGCAGGCCCTTTTCCCTCTTGGGTGATAGAAGCCTCTCCCACACGGATGTGTATGCCATTGTGGGGAAGGAGCCGAATAAGTGTGAATTAATATCTGGCTGCTTTTTGACATAGGAAGAGTTAAATGTTGTGCCTATAGAGAACAGCAACATGCCAAAGCAATGCGACTATTGTTTTTATTTTTTATTTTAATATACCAACAAAGTCTGCAGTAAAAAATTCAATCAAGATGTGATCAAAGTGCAGACTTCTCTGGTGAGTTGAGATCAGTCAACTGACTTGGCCATTGATAATATTACATTTATTTCCCTTCAGAAACATTTAAGTTGCTTTCAGTATGTGTAGGGTAATTCTTCATTTTCTACACCTCAGAGTTCATCTTGCTTCACCTGCCAGCAGTCACTTTATTAATCAACACCAGTGGCAACCACGCAGGCCCATACCATAGCACTGCCTCCACCATGTTTCACACCTGATGTGGTCGGTTTTGGATCGCGAGCTGCTCTTTTCATTTTCCAGACTTTCCAACATTCAAACGTTATCCTGGTTTCATCTGTCAAAATAATCTAATTTTAGAACATGCAAGGCTTTTTAGATGTGGCCTTGTTGTTCTTGAATGTTACCAGCAGTTTGGACCCTGATGTAAACCCTCTGATTATAGATTTTGATTATTATGAATTATTCTTGAGTGCTGTTGATGTGAAAGTTTTTCTTTTTTCTTTCACCAAGAAAATGAATCTACAATCATTCACTTGTCATCCATGGTCTTCCAGACTTTCCGATATTGTTGAGCTCCTCAGTGCTTTCTTTCATTTAAAGAATGAACCAAACTTTTGCTGTGTCTGACTTTGGTATCTGAGATTTTTCCATATTTTTATTCTTCATTTGTGTTGAAATAATTACAGAATGGATCACACCTGGCCAGGTAATTTCTTTTCACTCAGTTGCCCATCCATCCATCCATCCATCCATCCATCCATCCATCCATCCATCCATCCATCCATCCATCCATCCATCCATCCATCCATCCATCCATCCATCCATCCATCCATCCATCCATCCATCCATCCAATGCAGGACCACAGGGGTCTGCTGGAGCCTGTGCCAGCTCATGGTAAATATGATATCTCTGTGAAATCTCCTAAATGAAAGCTGATACTCTACGCTTTAACCGCATCTTGGTTATTTTATTTAAATCTATTGTGGTTGTGAAAAGCCAAAACCATAAAAACTTTGTCAGTCTCAAAATACTTTTGGACCAAAGTGTATATTCAGTAAACTTATAAAAAGCAGAAGCTGGTCCACACAATCTATGTATGGTTGCCTCATTTAGAGGGGAAAAAAAACAAACAAATGTTACTAATTTTTCCTGCGTTGCTACAGACACATCAAATTAGTTGTGGTATTTTATGCTAATTTATACACTGCTAAATGAACAAAGCTGATAATGAAGATGACGAACAATGTGCTGACAGCACGCACCGTTCTGACTGTTACATTTATCTAGCTGGCACCTAATTAACCGTTGTTGGGTCTACAACTCCAATTCACGCACAGAGGTGCATCATTCAGCTGAGAGAACGTTATTACACAAACATAAACTAGATTTGCGCATGCATTTTGAGGACATTTTTGATTTGCACAGTTTTCATTGCCATCCCCAATTATGGAGAATCGCTAACTTGTATGGAAATAAGCAATTTGTAGAAAATATGCTCATTCAGAGCACTTTTCCTTCTGATGAGGCAGCGGTTGCTTTCAAACCTCATTCGGGAACGTGCTGCGTTGATTCTGACTGTATCATTTTCTCTTTTGAACTGCTGTGACCAGAGTTCATATCTGTTGTGACAGCTGCATTATTTCATGCATCATGAATTCAACAAAGGGCAGATCAGTTGCAACAGAAAACCAGTAGCTCCCTCGATTAAGGTTTTGCACGGTTACTTACATATTGTCCTAATTCATCATATTATCAGCCAAGCACATTTGGGAACTTTTGTTGGTCTTTTCCAGCCAGTCAGTGAACTCACGGGAGAAGAAACAAATTATTATTTATTTGCAGAAAAAAAAAACAATAGGAACATAAAAAAACAATAATAATTGAAAAAAAATAATGGGATGGGGAAGAGGTGCTTTCTGTACTGTGCACCACTGTGCTGTTGACTTAAAATTCATAAGGAAATCATTCACACTGATTGCAAGTTAATGACCAAACCAATCAGATCTCTGTGTTCTCCCAAATGAACAACCAGAATAGACAGAGAAACAAAGGATGAGCAGATGAGACACGGTTGAGCTCGAGGCAAGACAATGCAGTTCCAATTAGCCCGCTGACCGCTGTTTATTGCCAGTCGCTTTGCCCTCTTCATGGACTTTAACTTTTTGAGTATTTACTCTGCACAACTGGAATGATGAACTCCACATTAGAGATGTCCACAGTTAATTATAAAGACTAATCTCTGACATACCCGGCATTAGAATTAAAAAGCGTGGAAATGTAGAAAAGGGGCAGTGTTGTGTAAAGGCCTCGCTCTGAAAACTGTGTTCAAATGGAATTAAAAAGAAACCTTATAAATGTAGCTCTAACCAGTGTCCCTAATTAGCTCTCAGTTTAATTCTTTTTTTCTTTCCTTCTCTGTCACAGATCCATCTTTTAAAATTCTAACTTTGTGGCACAGAGTTGGACTGACACTATAATTACAGGAGAGGACTTTTAAAATATATTTTCAAAAGAAAATGAACTCTGACAATTATGTGGTGCAGTGGAACATCACAGGTTTTGTTTCATTTTCATTCATCTTTATCCTCTTTTACCATTTTCTCGCACTTGAAGAAAATTGGTCCTTAAATACAGTCAGCTGCTATCACCCAGACTCGTTCTTTGTGTGGAAGCGACTAATGAACGAGGCACGTCAAAAGGAACTAATTGAAGATATCGGCAGAGGTTCACAATTCACAGTCACACATTCGATGTATCACAATAGATTCAGGACACCAACATCATCCCTTTTAATTTAAAAGATAAAAAGAAAGCAGATGAGTACAACAGCAGGCCAGCCAGGGCAAACATAAAAAGACTATTCAACTGTGTTTAACCATAAAGATTGCACAGAAACAATTTGCAATTCTTGGAATAGAGTTGAGAAGGGAATGAAACCGAGGCATTTATGCTATGGAAAAAACCAAGCAAAATCTGAGACCCTGTGTGTATGTGCGGTTTTGGTCTGCGGACCTTCAGGAGGGGTGGAGAAGAGAGACAAGGCAGGAAACGGTGGCGTCTGGAATTGATTTGAGGCAGAAGGAAAAATAGAATACTTTGGATTCTTAAAGGCTTGAGGCACAGAGGCCGATGACCACAATGAAATGAAGAAAGGTAGGAGAGAGAAAGGAAGTGGTCACATAATCACGGGGTGGGGGCAGAAAAATAGGGTGGCTCAGACGAGTTTATCCATCTACAAGAAGGGCTATGCGTTTGCTTCGAACACAGATACAATTCTTGAATATTCAAATTGTAAATGTTACCTACAAATTTTCCACAGTGACATAAAAATGCATAGCTGTAACTTAGATTTCATGTAAGAATGAAAGGTAAATGACAACGTACCGAGGGACATAAAAAAAATAATGACGAGAGAGGAAAAGTAAAAGAGTGGAGGGCTGGAGTAACAGGAAGATGAGGGGAAAAGGGAGCAGCAGTAACAGGAGAGACTTCTGCAGTGGCTTGAGATTCTCTTGTAAATCTGTTTCACCCTACAGCTGTGAAACTGTTTATTTTCTATCCCATTTCAGCAGCGGTGCGCAAGCATCCTGCTTTTCATTCTAACAGCCACTGCTATCCCTGCACATGCAGGCAGCGTTTCATGGCAGGAGGATCCAAATCGCACCAAGCAACCAACACTGTTGTTGGTATTGAAAAATACAAATTAAAAAACATGTCTATACTATACGTCACACTGAAAGGTCTTTCTTAAACCAAAAAAACTCTTTAATATCAATAAAAAATAAAAATAGTGCACAGCCATATATGTTTAAGTCCAGGACAGGTACGCTGTGATCGTTTTATGCAGCTTTGGCTTTAGGAAAAGAGCAAACTAAAAAGCTCATCGGATTTTAATGTCAAGTACAGCATCTGCATTTTTATGTGCTAATGACAGAACTACAACCAAGCATCATTTTGACAGTTGACTAATCTGTCAGACATTATTTTGAACAGTTGATAGTTTCATCTGAACTTTCTGTCTCAACCTCGTCGAGGCGAAAGTCTCCACTGAGCTCAAAAGTGCAGCTTGTCTGACATATATCGATTCAGCAGTTGTGTCTATGAGTTAACCTCACTAATATTTTCAATGTTTCAAACTACAGTTATGACCTTTTCTATACAGTTTTATTACCAGTTCAATACCTCTATGATGCATTATGTCTTACATCCTTCAATTAATAAAAAAAAAAACAGCACTTCTCTATTTAGTGGTTTCGAAAATGTAGCAGTTTTTCTTACAGAAAATTATTCAGCTTTTTGTTGCAGATTTTACCCACCACTGGGTTACATAAGTTGATCAAATCTGATGTGCTCAGATGCCCACTTTCCATAGACTGCAGTTTTATGTTGTTTTGTGATTTGTTTTCCACTTGCTGCAGAGTTTTGCCCTCATTGATCATATCAGCAGCATTAGTGGTGTTACATAACCCAGTTCCTTTTCCTTCTCCTTCTGCTTCTAATACAACGTTTTCATTTAACTTTATTATTCTGCTGATGCTGGAAAACTGTCAGTTGAAGATCATATACTTTAATTTTTTGTAGCCTGCAAACTCTTCTGTTATATCAGTTGCATGAGTGCAGACGCATATATTTCCAGTGGTATTACTTTTATGTTCACATAAACCTTGAGCTCAGTGTTTTCTGAGCTGACTGTGGGAACTGTAAATCAGTAAACTGCAGAAGACCATTGAATGTACCATTAACTGATCAGCGGGAGGCTCATTCATCTTATTAGCAATGCTCGTTAAAGCAACCACAGCAATCATGAGTGCCGTTGCCTGTTATTGGCCCGGCGCAGTAGTTAGACAGCCAAACTGCCGCAGATGGAGAACAAAGAGGCAGGCTAAAGAGAATTGATGTTGCTTTCAAGTCCATGACAAACATGTGACATTATGAGGGAGCAGATAATGGATGATGGTAGCAGAGAATTGAAGAGATCAACTGAAATTGCCAAGCAGTGGGGAAAAAGAGGGAGAAGGAGCAACAGAGAGGGATTTGTGTCCAGCTATGGTTAGCCATGTGTGTTCATGCTTTAGCGAGCTCAGCGGGTCTGTTCCAGCATGATGAATGGAGACTAAAGATATTAAAATATGAGACAGAAAGAGAGAGAGAGATATCAAAGGGAAGCTCAGAGGATAGGAGGAGGAAATCCTCTTTTTCAATTCATCCCCAAAGAAAAATGAGAGACTTAATCCTCAGGAGCTTACATTTGTTTGTTTGGTTTTTTTCCTCACTATCTCTCAGTTTTAAGCATTTCTGGGCCTTCTTTGCTTCCACTGCTCTTAAGATTTGCTCATTCTCAACTTATAGTTTCCTCCTGCGCCTGCCTTTATCAGTATTTGCATCTGTTCTCTATGCCCTCCATATCTACGTTATGGTGAATTCCCTCTGTCCCAGAATCCCTGTTTTTTCCTTTTGCTCCGCATCCCTCACTTCTTGCACACATCTCCCTGATTCTTTGCAGGAAATGTGAGTTTATGTTGCATAGTAATTTCACTGCAAACACATTTATTAGCTGATTCTCCCCTTTTCTTCTCGTCTTCTGGCTCAGCGGGTTTCTGAGCTGTGTGATGGTACCTACGGGATATTTACATTTGATCTGAGTATGGAATGAAATGCACTGATAGGACAAACAGCAAAAAAAAAAGAACTGATCCAGTCAAAAACGTGGCTGTGAATACAAAGTCGTGGGAGATGAAAGAATAATTAAAAGCAAATCAAGAAAAAGGAAAGTTAGGAGTTTACTGACAGAATACTTGTCGCCATCCCAAACTGTTTCTTTATCTGTTGCGGCTCACTGCATCCCTGGAATCATCAACGTGAAATAAAACATATGGTTTTGACTTATCTAAAGTGTTGCAACAATGAATTCTTGAATTAATCAATGAATTAAATGTAACTGTAAGCTGAAACAAATACATATGGACCATACGTATGGACATTGCATTCATTTTGAAGGAAAATGTTTTTTAACAGCGCAGCAAAGGAGCGATATGCTTCAGCGTTCGGTTTTGTTTTTCCATCATGTCGTGGAAAAAATGTGTGTTTGCCTGTGAGGACCGGAGTTGGAATAATTTTCATTTTTTTAATAGTGTTTATTTTTCTTTTGTTTTTCAGTTTGTTTGATTATATCAGCTTAGTTTAAGTTAGTTTATATATAAACTAAGCAATCCAGTAGTTTTGGTTTGAGCCTTGAAAAACTGGTTAGTCGTAGTTTAGTTTTGTCCTTAGATTTTAGTTAGACGTATTGACCTACAGATTTTGATAAAATAAAAGAAAATGGATGAACGAATCCAAAGCCACACAGAGCAAAAATCCTTTATTCTTTCCTTTGACTGATTTGAAAATTAAAGTGTCAAATGTCAACAAACACACAGAATGAAATAAAAATAACAAAGATGTTAATTTTACCTGCACTTCTATTTTGTTTCAGTGACTTTTACATTGTTAATTTTAGTTTATATGTGGTTTTCATAGTTTTTATTTTATTTCCATTAACTGGAGCGTTTTTTAGTGTTTCAGTTTTAGTCTTGGTTTTTGTTAACTGTAATAACTGGTGAAGATGCTGTGAAGCGTGTAATCTTTGACGAAAACGTCGGTAATCTCACGTTAGTTTCGTGTACCATTAAAGCGCCACCACCGCCCACAAAAACTTTCAACACTGCAAAAACTCATTTCTAGAAGAAAATGACAAGACTATTTTAAACTATTTTGCTACTTACCCTATCAGTAAAGATATTTTTGCAGCGCAACAGAAGACACTTAGGGACCTCCAGACATTTGGCCTTGTATGACAGGACCAAAGTCAAAGTAGAAGTACTCTTGACGTGACAAAAATGCCTTAATACGGCCTTCTGATGCCCACTTTAAACCACAAGCTTGTTTTCTTCATTCAATCTGCTTCAGTGCCTATGTTGTAATATTAAAGTATCGAGTTGATATCCATGCACTTTACTGTTGGTGTGGGTGAAACGAGATGGTGTCTTTAAACCCTCTACTGGTTTTCTGGAGCATTTTATTGATGTCTGCTTTTATGTGTCTAGCTCTCAATCAGTCAGACAGCTTGATAATCAATACTGACAGAGGGTGTTAAAACTCACCATGTGTGTTTGCGTAAATTCTTTGGGGGAAAGAAGGAAAAAAAAGCAATCTCCTTCCTAATTCCTGCGCCTTATCTATCCTTCCAGACACCCATCAGTGTCACATTTGTAAAGATGTATGAGCTTGATAGTTAATGAGTTTTACCAGTATTTTACCACTCTACCTTACACTCGGGAGGAAGGTTTATCAGCAGCGCGTTGCACAATCCGCCGCTTTTATGTGTTAAGGTTGTTTATAGAGGAAACTGCTTCACTTTGCAGCTTAGCCCTGTTGTATTTACTGCACCTGTGTTTGGAAGGATTTGCAAATGTCAGACGGTTGTGCTCTAAAACCCAGTACAACAGAAGAAGTCAATGATGAAGGCTTTGATTTTAAGCACGCTACTGAACTCCTTTTAAGTTATAAGTGTTGCAAAAATGTATAATATCAAGCTTATTGTTCTTTAGCAGCAGGGGCTCCAAGCATCTGTCACGGTGAATGATGAAATGATGAAATGCTCTCTTCTTTTTTCTTTTTTTTTTTGTTATTTTTGTCAGTCTTACGTGGCTACACAATCAACAATAATCACATTCCTTCAACACTCACAGCAGTTAAAAGCACTTGCAATAAATGTACAAGTAATGAACCACAAAGGCTGAATCATGACTCAATTAATGCACTCCTTTGGACTCACGTGTATTATACAGGTCAGGTCATGTGATCAGGAAACAGTTCTTTCTGTCTGTTTTTTTCTTCTTTTACCTCTGTTTTTGCTATAAAACCTTTGGCAAATGCATAACAGCCTCAGGGATGTTTCTTACTTCAGCAGCTATTTTGCTAAAATTAAACTATAGTTATACATTTCATGTGATATGATGCTGTTTTGAGTGTTATATTTCAATGTAGTAAATGAATGTGAGACTGTAAGTTATTGAATATGTGCTCTGCATAAAAAACTGTGATACAGAAACGTCTCATGTGAAATGAACTCGCTGCTGCATCTCTTTGAATCTGAAACTGGAGTCTGGTTGTTTATGTACCTAAAGTTTTCAGTTTTACTCCCTGACAGATTTAATTCTACAAAGTCTCAAAACTTTGTGCTCTGTGGCTGAGCTGCTTGTAAGCTAAAATAGATCCTAATTACAAACTATTAAAGAAAAATTCATATGCACTGCTCAAAAAAATGAAAGGAGCTGAGGTGCAAGCCGACTGCATCGGATGAACCTAAACCTAATGTCTCCAAAGGGGTTGTGTTGGATTTAGGTCTGGTGCGTGCGGGGGCCAGTCAGTGTTATTGATTCCTTTATCTTCCAGGAATTGCTTGCATACTCTCACCACCTGAGGCCGGGCTTTGTCATTCACCAGGATGAACCCAGGACCAGCTGCACCAGCGTGGGGTCTAACAATGAGTCCAAGGATTTAATCCTGAAACTTAATGGCAGTCAGGGTGTCGTTGTCCGTTTATGGGTGTGTGCGTCTCTCCATGGATGTGCCTCCCCAGACCGTCACTGATCCATCGTCAAACCGGTCATGCTGAACGATGTTACAGGCAGCGTAACGATCTCCACTGTTTCTCCAGAACCTTTAGCATCTATTACATGTGTTCAGGGTGAACCTGCTTTCACGTATGAAATGACAATAGAGCTCCATGGTGCCAGGGAATGAGCACAGGGTCCAGCACAGGACATCAGGCCCTCCGGGCACCCTCATGAAATCTGTTTCTGACTGGTCAGAGACATTCACGCCACTGGCCTGGTGGAGGTCATCTTTTAGGTCAATGGTCATCCTGTTCCTTATACAGAGGAGAACATGCTGGTCCTGCTGATGGGTTAAGGACCTTCTATGACCCTGTTCGGCTCTCTTAGACTATTTGCTTGTCTCATGGACTCTTCACCATAGTCTTGAGACTGTGGAAGACACAGGAAGCCCTCTGGTAAAGGCACTTCCTGCATCCTGGAGGAGCTGGACTGCCCAGGCGACTTCTGTAAGATCCAAGTATCCCCTCATGCTTCCAGTAGTGACACTGACCCTTGCCAAATACAAAACTAGTGAAAAACAGTCAGAACAGACATTGAGAGAAGAAATGTCAGTGTATAACCATTCCTGTTTTGGGGTTTGTCTCATTGTTGCGCCTCTAGTGCGCCTGTTGTTAACACCAAACCCTGACATTTGAGTTGACTTGACGCTATACTGATATATTCCTTCCATATTATGGATCAGTATAGTATAAAAGAAATAAAGCCTAGTCCAGGACTACCAGATAAACACACCTGGGACAATAAATCAGTTGGGTTCTTTCATTTACAACAGGTCCACAGAGGAAGGCGCTGATCTAAAGGAGAGGGAGGCATAAATACACAATCAGTCTGAGAGAGAGTGGCACGGTGTGACCTGAGAATTACTAAGATCAGCTCTTTTTTTATCCTTTTTTTTATTTCTCTTTCTAGTGCTAAGACAGGCACACTTAGAGAATTGCTTGTCAGTTTGGCTGCCACTGGTTCCTGAAAGTGACTGATGGGTAATCTGGATGAATGCCTCTTGTTATAGGATTTGCTCTTCTATTCCCTTATGGAGGTCAAAGGACTGAAAAATTCAATCAGGACACTGCATAGTTAAGGAATTACATTACGCTACCAGCTGAACTGCAAAATTTCAGAAACTGTACCGAAAACAAGATGGCACATCTCTGATGTCTGCACACCCGTCAGTCTAGTAACACTTGGCAGTTTGCAAAACTGATACCCAAGGTTTTTTACACATATCCAATGTATGTTTTAAATAAGTATTTCCAGCTTCCAAGCTCTCGGTCCACCTGTCACTCAGCTCTCCGGCTGTCTTCTCCCATGCCTGACTGAACGATGAGCAAATCTGGGAAGTGGAGCCATGAACAGAGAAAAGGAATTGTGTGGAGATGTGTTATATTGTGCTTTAAACACTAACCACGATAAATCCAAATGAAAATAAGGGTTAATTTCTACACTGCTTTTGTTGTGAGCCTTTTTTAAACGTGATGTTTGAACAGGCAGAGTTGGTGAGACGAGGTAATTTATATTGTTAAAATTGTATGCAGTTACGTGCCCAGTGAAGAAACAACATACGTGCCGGGGCAAAGTTGAAGAGACGCTGCGGCCAATTAATCTCCTTAATACACAGAAACAGATGAACAGATAGGTGATGGAGACATAATGACCATACATGAGTGTTAAGTCTTATGAATCTGTTAAATCAGATTCTCAAATGTGCAGTTTTGTATAATATTTTCATAATATTGATCAAAATCACCAACATTACCATGTATATGTAAAATAACTAGGTCATTGTATCCCTTAGTTACTGTCTTGTTCATGTCTCATCACGTACTGATACTGAAGCACATATCCGTCTTTCTCCAATGGGTTGTGTGTCTATCCAGTGGTGTCCAGAGGCAGTTTATTTTCCATCTGTAAGTACGGTACCTTGGAAATCCCAATTCAATCCAGGGAACCAAACTAATTCTCAGGATGACTGGCCAGGGTAGGTCTTGGTCAAACATAGAGGCAAATACATTTTATCCCAGACACCGGGTTGTTTTATTCAGTCTTAGATACCTCTTGTTCGTAAAAGATGATTAACTGTCTTATCAAATGACAAATCTCTTCATTTCCCAGAGGGCACACATGATTTACAACCTCATAATTTACACGTATTGCCGGTCTAAATCACATTACAGTACAACAATCACTTTATCAACAAAACTACAAGTAGGTGTGACCCATAAGGCATTTTGAACTTCAAGATTGAGGGTTTTTTGTGGTCTGTGCCTGACTTACTGTTAGTCTCTTTGTACACATTTGAAGAATAAGACCTATGCAACTTTGAAGCTGGCTTGTGAGCCCGCCAAGCACAGATAAGCACAATCAGAGGATCGATTAGATCTGCCTTTTAAACTCTTCAACTTTTTCCAGTAAAACAGAAAAGTGCTTAAATGTGGGGGATGTGAGGTGCATCACTTTATGACTTTGGAAACATGTGGCCAGAAGGCAAATGCACTGTAAGCTTCATTTGCAGGGATGGTTTCATATTAAATATTCATTTTTAGTGCCATTTAACAAGCTGCTGTAGGCAGATACAAACAAAACAATTGTAAATAATTTTTGTTAGCCATGAAGGACAGACTTCATTAATAAGAGACTGAGGCAAGAACTGTAAAATCTCTGTGTGAAAAAGACAGAGAAAGTTGGAAAGGCGCTGGATGAATGAACGTGGCAGAGCCCTGTTAAAAGTGAACGGCTTAGCGAGTCCATTGCAATAATCCCACTTGGAAGCCTTCTCAGTCCACAAGCACACACATCTTAGCATAAAAAATGGCAAAATGTACCTTTCAGCTCATTACTGTTCTTGATAGGATGAAAGTTTCCTTTCCTGCACGATGACACAGAGGAGCCTGAAAGAAGAGAGAGAGAGAGAGTGGAAAAACAGATTAATTACACATAATAACACCATTTATTGACTAGAGGGGGGATCAGGGACACTATGCATTATATATCTGCAGTATACATCAGTTAGTTTTCCTGTTGTCTTGGCGTGCATGTAATTTATTTTAAGATAGATGATAAGTGAATGCAAACTGGTTGAATAATCTTTTATCAAAGGAATGTAACCTAAAAGAGTCTTTTTGGCTAATTTAGATCTTTGCAGCTTCACAAACAAATCTTTTGTAGCCTCTAAATATATATGCACTAAAGCTGTCAGATATTTCTAAACCTACAATAAGTACATGGTCAAAGCGGGAATCTGACAGCATTCCAGCAAAGTTACAGCAGAGATTCATGAATTTCAAACACAGTTAATTACCCTTGCTGTCTATAAAAACACATCGCATTTTACTTGCTTCAGCCGCAACAACTTTATTGTGGCTATACATGACTGCAGTGCACAATAAAGCATATATGATCCATTTATTCCGATTGCTGTTCTAGTTTCACCTTGATGCACACTGGACCAGCCTGTAGCAGATTCATGCCTGTTAACGTCTGCCATAAAGTACAAAGGACAAGTACACGGTCGACAGGTCATAAGTAGATTCATTGTTCCTCAAATATCCAGATACTGTTCCAAAAAATGGTACTGTTGCAACAATACAGCACCAATAAGTCTAAGTATTTACGGCTAATGTTTTCATCCTCATTCAGAAGCAACTGAGCCAACTGCAGTGTTTCTTTTAAACTTGGATGCGGCCCAAAAAGGTTCAAGATTGGAACTGGTCATAAATTGGTTTTTGAGGACATTTGTAATAGAAGCCACTGCCCTTTTGTATCTATTACATTCCCAGATCGCCTGTGGTGTTATCAGGGCGGAGAACTGAACAGGATATGCTCTTGCCTCCATCAGTAACTACCGCTGAGATGCTCCTGGGCGAGCTACTTAACCCATACCGGTCCCAGTGGGGAGGCTCGGGCCAGTGGTGATGCTGAGTGGTTGTACAGAAGAGCTCACTGGGCTGCATATGAAGCAGGATTTTACTGAAAATAGGAGAAAAAAAAATCTTAATGAAAAAAATAATGGTTTGTACAAATAGTAGAAAGTAGTATGGTAAAAAGCTAAAGGTTTGTTCCCTTCCATCTAGTAATTATACGAGTGAGATGGCTTCTGACTGAGGAGATAAATAAAAGCACTGTGAGAGTATTAAAATGATGTAACGGCTAAATATCAAAAGGCCTAAAGCTGCCTTTATCTCATTTATCTTCAGTTCCACATTTCTTTTATCCACATATCTGCACTCTCAGGACCAAGACTCAGCAATCATTAACCGGCCTGTCCTCTAAGAGCTTTCTGTCTTTCTGTCTTTATTTTTTATTTATTTCATCTTTTTTTCTTTTTCCTGCACTACTATTTAAGAATAGCAGAAATGGCAAAAGTGCCTGTTCTAACAGTTTCTTTTCTCCAAATCAACAATCAGAATGAAACAAAGATGTTTGCTGGTGGACTTTTTCAGATATTTAATATCATATTGAGACAAAACCGTTACAACTGGTCTTGTTTATCCATGAGAGTGATTAATCTATAATTTCACTACTGTAAATTAATGCCTTTAATGCCTTTTGACCACTGATGGCTAATTGCAAGACGGCTGCAGACCTGCACTGTGAGGTCTCTTCTCTTCAGTGACAATCTCCACTCTCAGGTCACCTGAGACCTACACCTGTAGGTGTGAGTGTGAGTGTGCATGTTTGTCTGTATTTCTACGTGGCCCTGCAATGGACTGGCGCCCTGTCCAGGGTGCACCCCTGCCTTCCGCCTACTATGCGTCGGGATAGGCTCCGACAGACCCCCGTGACCCGGAGACGGATTAAGCGGGTATAGATAATGGATGGATGGATACAACGTTGAGTCGACATACTATTATTTCTGTGTCTGACATGGTTTTATTTTGTATTTTTGTTTTCTACTTTTTTCTGGGTCTGACAGTAAGGGCGAGCTGAAAGTGCAGCATACACTAGAAGAGACCCCGCAGTGGAGGTGTGCAGCCAGACTCATGTGGTCAAACATTTATGATTGGGAGCAACAACTGTAAGTGTCAATCCCACGTTCCCCGGCATGGACGTCACCCAACAGCAACATCTTTGAGCCCTCCTCTATAACCCCTATGAGCATCCAAATCACTGACGTCAACAGTGGGCATTGTCATGTCCTGAGTGCGTATGTGAATGTCGTCACACTGCGTGAACATGCCAAAAAGTCATCAAGCGCGTGTGCACGCGTGTGCGCGCGTGTGCACGCGTGTGCACGCTTGTGCACTGGCACACAACACATGTCCTCATGTTTGCAGATGCAAAAGATTACAATTTCAGAGCTTTTTATAATGAAAATTTAACATTTTGAACTGGACTATCGCTGCTATAATAAATGTTATGCAGAAACACCAACAACATAGAATGAGAAACATCATTTTCATTGACGGGTGATAACAAATAATGATTATTCAGTGAAAGCAATGACATCCCAGCATAATAACAGTCTTTCATAATGTCACCATCATGTAGCAGATGAAGCTGCTTTATATGCAAAGAACACTGGCTCCTTTCATCTTGTTAAACACTACAATATAGATTTTTTTTATCAGAGCATCTTGAGCGTCACATGCTGACGCAGCATTTGTCATTAATAGCAACTGGGGGCTGCGTTGTTCATCACTACGATGGAGAGGGTTTTAAAAGAAAGGGATTTTGTTTCTGCACAATTGAGTTACAGCAATCACAGCTGCGTTATTGGTACCATTCTGCAGCTGAATCTGCCTGCTTTGTATGTGCAGACGATTGAGCTCACTCCACCCAGAAAATGACAGCTCGTTAAGTAAAGGAAAATGGATTTTACCATCTTGTCATATTGCCAGGGATTCAGAGGCAATACTGCCAATATCATCACGGTTTAAATTGGTTCTTATGTGAAATGCACGGACAAAAAAAAGATGGCCAATCGATAGGGAAGCCACTTCACAACAATCCATTGCGTACACGGTTCGCCGCATCTACACACGCTTCAAGAGTGATAATATTTTCTATTGATTTATTTTGATGAATTGAATTCATTTCTGAGGGATTGTTGCGACAGTAAACACAAGGAAAACCTGCTAGCATAATATTTCATTTCAGTAATAAAGAACAACGTAGAGAAAGATAAAATATTCTTGAAACTGTATGATGAATGACTACAATCGAATACTGTGTGTTTTGGCTGTAATGAATACATATGTTCTGCTTTGTGTGTCCTAATATAACTGTCGGGGCATCAGACCATTATGGTATAGATCTACACCTTCAAAATAACACGTAATACGCCGCTATCCTTCTTTCTTTTATTACAAAAACCCAGAGGCAAAACACCACCTGTTTTAATCAGCTTTCATTTTGTACACAAGACGTATTAAACGTCTTGCGTTGCTGGACAAGTTTTGTTCCCTTCAACAATCAAAAGTAGCAATGAGCTCATGCTGACATGTAACGTCTGTGCAGACGTGTCGCGCACAGATGTAAATAAGCTTGAAACGCAGCCATTAGTGTTGTGCCTGTCATCAGCTAAAAGGACCGAAGCTGGAGAGAGACCAGAATAATTACTGCGATTACCGTCCTTTAAAGCTGAGCTCTATCCAAACACATTACACTCTCTCAGATTAAAATCTAGTGTTTCATGTGCTTTCTAAATAAAGATGTTAGGATTAAATCTACGTTAGCAGCCAATTGGAATCTCAAACTGTGCAGAGGACAAGTTTGATATAGTGATGTAAAGGCAGAAGTACAGGTTAAGGTTGCATCGTCACTCCTGTGTAGTGGATGACCTTTACGTGGAGAAAGTTACGGTTGAGCAGCCTCAAGACACACTCTGTTTTGGTTTAAAAAGCATGTTGGCCTTTCTTGAGGAGTAATCAATGATTACTGTGAGGGGCTTGTCATTTCAGCGTTGTCTGACAACATGAACGTTTTTGCTCACTGACACTGACGACTAGCTCTCTTGGCAAACAGCTTAAAGCATCCATGATATGTAATAATTATGTCTCATCTCACTGAATGAGAGTTTGATGGCGTCAGATTGAGCAGAATGTGATAGCAGCTTTGAGGCTTAGTATAGTGGTCGCAGCTGGTAGACGCACACACACACATGCACACTCACGCACACTCACGCACACACACGCACACACCAACAGATACGCGTTGGCTGGCAGGGGCTGGTAGACTCCAGCTGCGTCTGTCATCCACACATCAGTATGAGTTGTTAGTTACAGAGGAGCATATCGCTGTATGTAATGGTACGGTACAGCGGAGTTTTGCATCACAGGTGAAACCACCTCGATATAGGCAGAATATTTTACTTTGATGTGGTGTTATACCAGCGGGGCCACCAGCAACATCCTAAATGGCTCTTAACCACAAGATAACCGGCAGAGCAGTGAAAGCTATGGAAGGTATATCATCAATTATTATATATATATATATATATATATATATATATATATATATATATATATATATATATATATATATATATATATATATATATATATATATATATATATATATATATATACACGTTGTTTGTCATGATGATGACAAAAAAACCATTTGTTGTCTCCTCTTTGTCTGTTTCCAGAAAAACCGTCATATTTTCCTGACCTTAACCACAGATGTTTCTATACAGTTTTCAGCAGATTTCAAGAAGCAGCGTTTTTAACCACCACTAAACCCTTGTAACCTCCAAATCAGGCAGATACAGGGGGGTTCTAAGGCGCCCCAGCATCGTTACGTCTCTATAACCAGGAACGATCCTGAAACTTGAGTTTCCAGGTATTTCAAATGAGGCCGTGATGAGTCTGTGTTGAGTTGGGTACCTCGGGATGGGCCCCAGTCAGCACACTGTCTCCATATCCTCTGATTTTGAATCTTGTCTTCTCATTCGTGTGCACCATTACCATCAACGCAAACACAAAAGCAGCAACCAGCTCGGGTCTGTCAGCGTTTATCTAGTTGCCATAGTTTGCTTTTCTTCTTCTGTATGTTCTGGTTATTTTGGCTTAAGCCAAGCTATGACTGAATTTTGAGTCCTGTCTAAATTTGGCACCAGTCTTTAAAATAAACACCCACTGTCTTTAACGAGTGACCCTTTTTATATATTGGCTTTTAACTTATTTTTAGCGGACGGTTCCTTTCATATATTTTACCTTCAGGCAAGCATCCTCCTCTGACTCGCCTCCTCCTCCTCCTCCTCTGCTTCCTCTCGCCCCCTCACTGACTCATTGCTGAATCTAAAATAAAATGCTGCCTAAGCGGTGCAGGTACAAGTAGCAGTACTTTTTTTCCCCACAAGATTGGCTGATCTTCTTCTCTTTTTTTCATCCTTAAGCTCAGACGTCTTGCACCCACAATAGAGCTACTCCTACACCACTTGTTCTAGACAGCAAGTGCTGAAGTCCGTTTCTTTCTCACATGATCTAAAATATCTCTATGTTGTTAGATAAGGCTCAAGGAGAGAAAAAAGATACACTTGTTCCATCACCACTGGCAAGAAGTAAGTCCCTGCTCTCCTTTGAACAATATAACGGTTTTCATTGCCTTCACATTTTATTTGTATTTTTTTTAAATGCAAGTATAATTTTTTTGAAGTACTGGAGTGACGTGCAGCATATCAGATGTACCATGTACAGCATGTCACTCCCCTAGAAATTACATGCATATGCATATACATGTTTAAGCCTGCCAGAAGAACTGCGGTGAATGTAAAGCTTAATTTAATAGTCTTGCCAGATCTGCAGAAAGCGAGAACAGCAGGTGCAGTTGTGAGGTCACGGCAGGCGTGTTGACGCTGCATGCCTTTTACAGGACGGTTTGATCTGAACATCTAAAGCAAGATGGTAAAGGCTCCGTATTGTAGACTTCTGCTCTTTTTTTCCTGACCTCTTTCCAAGCCTTTTGTTCTTGTCAACGATGAAACTGTCACACTGAACTACAGTGGACATTAATGGAACAGATGACAGTAAAGTCAGATACGAATGACCAAACAACAGCAAATCTTGGAAAAGCAAGTTAACTTTTTATAGGGGACCCTTGTAGCTTCTTCTACTTGATTTTTGTACATTTATTTTGTTAATTTGTGTGCTTGTTTACCACTCTGTCATCTATTTTATTTTGCTCTTATAGGTTTTAGAGTGAGGTTACACCCTGAGCAAGTAATTAGTCCATCACAGGGCCTACACAGAAAAAGGTAACCTTGCATGTTCGCACTCACGCTGGTCATTTACAGTCACAACATCCCACCTCCACACAGGAAAAAGCCCTGCATGAGACTATAAACAGGAATCTTTTTGCTTTAAGAGCGAGAGCGTGAACCACCACACAACTGCATCACACTTTTTTCTTTGCTGCAAAACTACTCTTCAAATTAAAAAAAAGAAAGGCAATACATTTCAGTTTCTTAATTTTACTTTTTAAAGAAAACACATGTAGTACAACACCTGCCTGAGAGAAAGAGGCCATCACCTGAATGCAAAAACGTAGGAATGACGCCAAACTGGGGGAAAACCTTTTTATTTCTAATGGAATAAACTTCCCAATTCCATCTTTTATGCTGCCAACACTGTCTATGAAAACCAGCAGGAGATATTTTTTATCTTAAAGTGGAAGGATGTGGCAGAATAACCGACCGCCACTTTGCCTCACGGCCTGTTAAATGTTAGCACATGAGTGCATGTTGTATTCAGGCACAATCTGAGCTCAGACAGGCGCGCACAGGCAATTCAGTTTAGGTCTGGACTATATATATATACCCAGCCAATCGGTATATATATATACCCAGCCAATCGCTGGGTAGCTCAGTTGGTAAAGTGCAGGACTGGCACACAGGAGGTCAGGGGTTCGATTCCCGGGGGGAACATGAGCTATGAACAGCACCCAGTGCGGGTCCTTGGGCAAGACCCTTCACGCTAATACCGCCTACCTCATACCATGATGAGAGACAATGAAACAGATGACATGCCGGCTCAGACGTCGCCCGGCCAAACAAGGTCTGCGTCAGGTGCTGGGGAACCAGAGCACCTTGATGAGAAGTGGGCTACTGGAACCAGGCGGAAATGGGCGAGATGCGACAACAAGGCTCTGCTGGAATGCTACTACTCAAGTGACCCTAGTCAGAGGGGTTACATGCAGAGAATGTGGGCACAATGGTTACTTCGAAACCCACGGTCACAGTTGACAGCTAAACAACTAGTAGCTCAGTGTTCCAACATCCACAAACGGCAACTGCTATCACAACTTGAGATTGACGAGGTACAACACAAATGCAAGGTGAATACCTGCATGGGGGAACCAGGACGCCAGGTCAGAGGGGAGGTTACACAACCTGCCCCTCTAGAGATTGGGTACCAAGCCCCAATAACGCTGAGCGAGGCAGCGAAGGACCTGAAAGATAAGATCATGGCGAGACTAAACACAAGGCAACCCCGGCAGCGATTACCAAGACCAAGTGAAGCACCATCTGAAAGTCTCCTGGACAATGTGAATGCAGCACTGACAGCGATCCCTACCACAACAATCACCGAGACCAATGAGCTGATATACACTTCAGCAGCAGTGATCCTGGAGATGCTTGGCTATAAGAGCAACCATGGGAACCATGACAAACATGACCCACCATGGAAACGAAGGTTGGAGGTAAAAATCAAGGTGGCACGGAGAGAAGTGAGTCAATTGACAGGGGCCCAGAAAGGTGCAATGAAAAGACCAGTACCCAAGAAGTACAACCAGATACCCATACCTGAAGCACTAGAAACTGCCAAACAAAGGCTCCAAGCCTTGGCTAGCCGCCTAAAGAGATACACTAGAGACAATGAAGCCAGACGAATAAACAGGCTGTTCGCAACTCAACCTGCGAAAGTGTATGCTCAATGGCAGGGTAATAACAACAGAGCAGACCCACCAAGGCTGGAAACTGAGAGGTACTGGAAGAGCATATGGGAGAAGGATGCAGCACATAACAGCAGTGCTCAATGGCTAGTCTCCCTAAGAGAGGAGCACAGCAACCTCCCTGAGCAGAAACCAGTCACCATCACAGTGGCAGACATCCAAGAAAGAGTCTCAGGTATGAAAAACTGGACAGCACCGGGCCCAGACATGATCCAGGCCTACTGGCTAAAGAAACTCACAGCACTCCATGAGCGCCTGGCAGCACAAATGAACCAGCTGCTAAGAGATGGGACTCACCCAGAATGGCTAACCGAAGGGCGAACGATCCTGATCCTGAAGGATCCCACAAAGGGTGCAGCCCCATCTAACTACCGACCAATAACCTGCCTCTCCACAACATGGAAGCTCCTGTCAGGCATCATTGCGACTAAGATAAGCAGGCACATGGAGCAATACATGAGCAAAGCACAGAAGGGCATAGGCAGAGACACCAGAGGAGCCAAACACCAACTCCTGGTTGACAGAACAGTCGCCCAAGACTGCAAGTCCCGAAATACCAACCTGTGCACTGCCTGGATTGATTACAAGAAAGCCTACGACTCGATGCCACACACATGGATCACTGAGTGCTTGGAGATGTACAAGATCAACAGCACTCTAAGGGCCTTCATTGCAAACTCGATGGGCCTGTGGAAAACCACTCTCGAGGCAAATGGCAAGCCACTTGCCCAAGTGTCCATCAGATGTGGCATATACCAAGGAGATGCGCTGTCCCCACTGCTGTTCTGCATAGGTCTGAACCCCCTAAGCCAAATAATCAACAAGACTGGCTACGGATACCGCCTCAGGAATGGAGCTACGATCAGTCACCTCCTCTACATGGATGACATCAAGCTGTACGCTAAGAGCGAGCGGGACATAGACTCCCTGATCCACACCACCAGGATCTACAGCAACAACATCGGGATGTCATTCGGGCTTGAGAAATGTGGGAGGATGGTGACAAAAAGAGGCAAGGTAGTCCACACAGAAGGGGTCTCAGTCCCAGAAGGAACAATAGCAGACATTGAGGACAGTTACAAGTACCTTGGAATACCACAGGCAAATGGTAACCTCGAAGGGGCTACAAGGAAAATGGCAACAGCCAAATACCTCCAGCGAGTAAGGCAGGTCCTAAGAAGCCAGCTCAATGGCAAGAACAAGTCCCTGGCAATAAACAGCTACGCCCTGCCAGTGATCAGATACCCTGCAGGAATAATAAGGTGGCCAAAGGAAGAGATACAGACCACAGATGTTAAGACAAGGAAGCTCCTCACCATGCATGGTGGGTTCCACCCCAAATCCAGCACACTGAGACTGTACGCAAGCCGTAAGGAAGGAGGCCGAGGACTAGTGAGTGTGAAAGCCACTATCCGGGACGAAACTGCCAAGCTCCATGAGTACATCAAGGACAAGGCCCAAACGGATGACGTACTCAGTGAATGCCTCAGACAATGGCAAGGTGAAGAGGTGCTGGAGGAGGAAGCATCATGGGAGGACAAGCCCCTACACGGGATGTACCATCGAACCATAACTGAAGTGGCTGATCTCAAGAAGTCCTACCAATGGCTAGAGAGAGCTGGCCTACAGGACAGCACAGAGGCACTCGTCCTGGCTGCACAGGAGCAGGCTCTGAACACCAGAGCAATAGAGGCCCAGATATACCACACCAGACAAGACCCAAGGTGTAGGCTGTGCAAAGAAGCACCGGAAACAATCCAGCACATAACTGCAGGGTGTAAGATGCTGGCAGGGAAAGCATACATGGAACGCCATAACCAAGTAGCGGGCATACTCTACAGAAACATCTGTGTGGAGTATGGGCTGGAAACCCCAAGGTCAAAATGGGAAACACCTCCCAAGGTGGTGGAAAATGACAGAGCAAAGCTCCTGTGGGACTTCCAGATACAGACAGACAGGATGGTGGTGGCAAACCAACCAGACATCGTGGTGGTAGACAAAGGGCAGAGGAAAGCCGTGGTGGTGGATGTGGCAATACCAAGTGATGGTAACATCAGGCGAAAGGAACACGAGAAGCTTGAGAAATACCAAGGGCTTAGAGAGGAGCTGGAGAAGGCCTGGAAGGTGAAGGTGACAGTAGTGCCCGTGGTGATCGGAGCACTCGGGGCAGTAACCCCCAAACTGGAAGAGTGGCTGCAGCAGATCCCCGGAACAACCTCAGACATCTCAGTCCAGAAAAGTGCAGTGTTAGGAACAGCAAAGATACTGCGCAGAACCCTCAAGCTCCCTGGCCTCTGGTAGAGGACCCGAGCTTAGAAGGGACACCACCCACAGGAGGGTGAGGAACGAGTATATATATATATATATAATTTACTAGCTGCACGCACAAATGGAAAAGCACATACAACAAAGGCTGTCATGGCTCATCAGAAACTAAAATAATATGACAACGTAGATAAAATTCACAAACTGACTTCACTGTACGTTCAAATGCAATAACAAGCAGCTCCTTACGCACACACACTGATAATGGTGATGTGTGTTACTGAGGAGAGACATATATCGCAGTTGACATGTTGACTTAGAGAGACGGAGAGAAACGAGCAGCAATCATTGGACTGACAGGGTGGGGTGGCGAGATAAAGAGCGAGGGAAGAGAGATGATGGATGAAGTCAACACTACGGGAGGAGAACAAGGCAAAAAAGACAATAAGTATGCTTTTTACATATTTAGTTCTGCATGGCTCCCCCATTTCTGTATGAATTCATGCACTCAGTAACGACTCCCCACACTTGTCAATTATTTTCATTTAGTTAGCTTGTTATTTCACGACACGGTCTCCTACTCGCAGAGCAACTGAGCCAGCCAACAGCTGACACACACAAATATAAATAAATGACGCCTCACAACTATACAGTCACACAGGCTTGGCTGTGTGATTTTACTCTAAAGTCTGCTTCAGCATCTAACACCAACAACCAACAAATCCAGTCCAGTCCAACAAAAACAAAAATACAAGCAGAATGTTGCTGCAACTGACACCTACACAGGAACCCACACAGATAACTACCAACACATCAATCATCTGGAAATACCTTCAAAATGATCCTTTTACCTGATTTTCATTTTTTACGAGTGTCCAGTCGGTAATAGGAAGGTTCTTCAAATGAAGCATGGGCTGGAAATGGCAGTAATCCACCGTGTTTTGACGTACTCCATCACTACTGCAGGATTTGTCTGCGTAAAATATAGTATATTTGAGGACTCCTTTATGTTTAAATATCAGTAGTAAATCATGTTTAGGTCGTATCTTTACCTTACTTGCAGATCCAGTAATAAAATGTCTTTGTTGCAGCAACAAGAAAAGAAAAAGTTGCGGTTTAAGAATGAAAAAGCTGTTTTGTACTTTCGTAATAACAGAAGGTCGGCGTTATTTTACACATGAAGCTTGATGCCCTGGCGCAGTTTATTTCTCTTAAATGTGTCTGTAGAGCAGAACATATAATTGATTTGTGGTTTTGTGGGTATTTGTTTACCAAATGATGATTGCTGCTCTGAAGCACTGGACTTTCCCAGGTCTTTGTTTATAACCAATCACATGGGCTCATGTAAAAACAGGCTATCATTGTCTTGCCCACTAATTAGTGAGTCCAGTCAGAGTGCTGGATGCCGAAACGCTCGTTTGCCACCTCAGAGAAAAGCACAGCGAGTCCTGTGAATCACTCTATTTGAATGCTCTCATGGAAAAAAAGAGCAAAAAAAAATGATTGAAAACCAAAAGGAGAAATTCATGAAGCTGGATGAGCGATGATAAATGTATTAGCACAGGATGACATTTCCGTCAGCACCTCATCAATCACCTTGGGGACATTTTTAATGGTGGCCTGTGTGTGTGTGTGTGTGTGTGTGTGTGTGTGTGTGTGTGTGTGTGTGTGTGTGTGTGTGTGTGTGTGTGAGAGACTCTGAGTGTGTGTGTGAGAGACTCTGAGTGTGTGTGTGTGTGTGTGTGTGAGAGACTCTGAGTGTGTGTGTGAGAGACTCTGAGTGTGTGTGTGTGTGTGTGTGTGAGAGACTCTGAGTGTGTGTGTGTGTGTGTGTGTGAGAGACTCTGAGTGTGTGTGTGTGTCCAATCCAGAATCAGATGAAAACACACTCCTCAACACACACAACAAATACATGAACAAGCAAAAACCCAAACAGAAGAAGATGGGGACATTTGTGTCTCTGACAGGCAAACTGCATGTTATGAGAGTATAAATTGACTAAATCCAAAAACTGAACTGTTTAAATCTGCTGTGAGGAACCAGAATCCAGAAAAAACTCCACACACAACAACGAGCACCGACTTTAGCAAATCCGACTGAATGCACAGTTCTTCTGTTGCATGCAAATGTTTGTGAGAGAGGTGAAGCTGAGCGAGATGATCGGCAGATGACAGTCCCCCTGCACTCCAAGCCCAGCGAACCCCTCTGATAAATAACCTGAACCTGCGTAGCTGCAGGATGAGTATGAAACAAGGTGCAAATGGCCCAGTAAATCTGCCCCCGCTCCCTGCCCTGCATCGGCTTTTCTCTTGTGCTTTCGGTCCGTCTCTTGGTATTCAGTGGGCGCTCCCTTTCAGCTCAGACTCTCTTATCTAAATCTCCATTCAGACAGAGAAAGAGACAGAGCTGGGGAGAGCGAGTGAGAGATAGATAATGCAGGTCACTCTCCAATGACAACTCTAAAAGGCAACTGGGGAGAGGAGAGAAAAGAAGAGCAATGGAGAGGAAGAGAGGAGGGATGCTGAAAAACTGTATGGATTTCCGTTCTAAGCTGGGTCTGTGGAACGCGTGCAGACTTCATAAGTAGCTTGCTATCAAAGTTACTGTACATCTGGTGCTTTTTTAGGCTAACAACGACTTAGGTGTTTATTTTAAGAGCCTCTGAAAGCCCGTGGCATTGATAAATCAGCAAGAAAGAACCACCAGATGCCTGAGTAATGGAAAGCTAAGCTGCGCAACTGTGAGCGGTTTTAATGCTCACCACTGTAAGAAGGAGTTTGTGCCTTTGGTACCCTTTGTCATTTCTGTGCAAGAGAGACGGCCCTTCCACACTTTAATGTGTTGGTTGTGTAATTTTGGCCACACAGTTTGTAATGGAAACATTCAAATGGCACCACCAAGGATTGTGGTGTCTGAAAAGCTGGACCACGATGACATTGCTCGTTACAGTTGCTGAGGGAAGTTCCTGTTGTTCAACACGGTTGAGCAGCGCCGTACCGTCGCTTTCAGATGCACAGAGAACTCCCGCATTTTGCCAGTTAACCGTCTGCAGCCACGAGAGACGCACCAGCTGCACCAACAGAAAAGAAGCAGGAAAACAACGTTCCTCGGTGACATTCATAAACAAGTGCCCTGGGGAACGGTGGGGGACCGTCCACTAGGAACTTGGATAAGGAGAGGGGAAAAAATAAGCACACAGAAGCACAAAATGTGCCAAGCAGACGTCTGTCCATTTCACCACACACCATTGTTTCAATCTTTTACCGCCACCAGCTAAAATAAAGATTTATCTGTTTTGTTGTGTGCTGTTATAGGTCAACATGAAAAGCTTAAAAAAGCTGAAAGCAGCCACAGCGTCGCCCGTCGTGACAGAGTCTGACACAATTTGCTCTGTAAATTAGGACAAAGAAAGGAGTCTGATTAAATGCTGGAGTCGAGCTGCAGCTATAGCTTAACTGAACCGTTAATGTACATGGAAAGTTGGGAGTGGGAATGAGCTGACTGGTGGCTGATCGCCAAGCGGTCGGCAAGCAGGATCAGTCTGTTTTCATTCTTTGAGCTATAAATATCTATATTGTGTGATATTCACAGAAACCATGAATTCAGATGCGTGTGTGCAGCCCTCGTTTAAGTGCTATTCCTAATGTAATTATGAGTATTAGTGAAAAGTATAGTGTTGGGGATCATAAGATGAGGAGAAATGCCAAATGTGAGAGGTAGATTGCCTTTAAAGTTTTTACATTTTGATTTGTGACACAAAAACGCTGTTTTTCTGATGTCACTACCGTGGATGCCGCTCAGTTTTCTAAAAATACATTTTACATTTCATCTTCTTCTTTTCTTTTTATTTCCTAACCTCTAATTCACCAGGTTACACGTGAAGACAGGCTGTTATCTGAAGCTGTACTCAAACACAAATATAGTAGTGATGTGCACTCACACGCATCTCTATTTTTTTGTTATGTTCAGGTCTAATCTGGTGAAGGTGGAAATGAAACAGGTCTGTTAAATACAGCAATGCTTTTTGTATCACTGAGACCCTCCTGAGTCGAGCACTGTTTGTAGACCTTCATTTATCTCTCAGGATTACTCTAAATCTCCTCTCTACCTTTACCTGTCTCCCCCTCTCAACCCTGTCATTACCCCCCCCACGCTTCCCTCTCTTCTTCCTAACCTGAGACTGGCGGTAAACTCCAATCCAAATTGAATTTGGCATGTTCTCAAACTGCCGTCAAATACAGTGCTTCAAGCGGATGCCTGTATTTTTCATTGGAACGCTGCTTCTTTTCATACGGTGAAGTCTGTGCCACGAGAAGCAGCTTGGAAGCTAACGAGACATGCCAGCTCTTCCCAGACAGAAATAAGCATATTAGATTCAAAGTGATTAAATGACGCGCAGCCAAAACACATTACTAAGAAAATAATCTAGCCCTGTTGTGGACGAGCATGAATGAGGAGGTGGTAAGAGAGGCCGGGACAAAGTCAGCCAACCTGGCAACCCAAGGTAATTTACTGTTTTACTATCTGCGAGAGCTGAAAACACATCCACCTGTTTGTTCCTACTTTTATTGGTTGTGGTTTAAGTGGATATTGAATTAATCTCACACCCTGACACAAGCCCAGCTCCAAGTGATCTGTTTTTTTGAAGCAGCTTATTACGTACAGTATTTGGCCATTTCTCTTGCCTCAGACAGCCTTCTCTTGTGCCCTCTGTTTGTCTCACTGCAAACCTCTGCCACCCTCTCTCATGCAATTGCTCTCCCACAGTGCAATCAAAAGACTGTAATGTAGAGTCTGTCTTGATCCATCTCTGTTGTGCTATCAGATGAAGTTGGCATAGCAATAGTAAGCCCTGCTGTCCAGGCTAAATGAATCTTAAAAGCCTATTGAGTTTCCTTGCATTGCCTGCAATAGCTTTGCCCTTATTCAGGTAATACGATGTGCTGCGTGTGCGCGGGTATCGGCACTTTGTTTGCAGTTTGTATATATGTGTGTGTGTAAAAGAGAGAGAGGGGGCTGTCTGTAATGTGATGCAGTCTTTTAATTTAGGAAGGGAGACATAGTCAGCACTCACAGGTTATGACCCCTACAAGAGGACACAGACATATTGTAACCTGACATGAAATTGATTTCAAGGTAAAATAGCTGAACATGTGAGGCCGCTGTCAGTGGACTGTGTGGCTGCTATGGTGTGCGGTGTTTGTTTTTTTTAATGTTCTGTCGCCCTGTTTCCTCTTAATCCTACTATTACAAGGCCCGGTATCTGCCGTGGTGAACCTGTCTGCAAACCAGCTCCCCATTCTTGACTTACTCGATGTCCAAATCTCACAAGAACAGAACCTGCCAGCACATTAAATCAGTTTGGAGTGTTCAACTTTTATCGATGAGTGATGTGCAAGCATATGTTTCACAATGCTTTTTTTCCAGGATTTTTTGTTGTTCAATGCTTGGTTGAACTATCTAAATTCAAAGGCCTTCACCAACAGGTCTAGGTGTTTACATCGACCTGTTTTTCTCCTTCTAAGAATCTCAGAGGAGCTGAGTGAGGTTTTGCATCAAAGTCATTTTAAGGGGCCCCTCAGAAGCAGTCCTCATCTTGGCAGTAATGACTAGGAGAATCACTTGAAGAGAGCTGAGCAGCAGCAGTAACTGGATCAATAGAGATACTGCAGTTAGAAAATAGGGGTCGTCGTAATCAATTAGACTCTGAACTGCTGCTAGAATGATAAAACATCAGCTGGTGGAGAAATTTAGTCACTGCTTCTGCCTCTCTGCTTGCCAGCTTTACTTTTGTATAACCAACTGATGTGTTTTGTGTTGTAAACTCAAGACAGCTGCAAGGCGCTTCAGAGTTGAAAGGTTTCACTGCCTCGTGCAGCTCAGAGTTAGGCTTTGTGTGCAAAGTTGAATCCGCTGTTCGTATCCTTTGTTTTCATCCTGCCCTGCATCTAATTGTTCTCTCTGATTTGTGCGCTCAAGAGGCTCCAGACACCCTGC
Organism: Xenentodon cancila; assembly: GCA_014839995.1. Classification (NCBI taxonomy): domain Eukaryota; kingdom Metazoa; phylum Chordata; class Actinopteri; order Beloniformes; family Belonidae; genus Xenentodon; species Xenentodon cancila. The sequence goes on from CM026208.1 coordinate 3,428,838, forward strand.
AAGTGTCAAATGTTTTCCCTCTATTCTGAATGTTCCTTTTTCTGTTTATGTGTTGCCTGGATGTTTATCTGCTTGTTAAGTAGCCGCAGTATTAATAGATACCTGAAGCTGTGCTCTCCGTGGTGACGCAGCAGGTATGAAGCCACCCTTGTCAAAACAGGTTTTAAATCAAAAACCTGCTGGTCCATCTCTTCACACAAAACTTTGTTCACAATTCTGGTGCACGAAGAATGCAACATCAGTTGTTTTGTTCATTTGCTTTCTGTCAGGAGAAGGTGAGAAGTAATTTTGAGCCACGGATATTTCTTTTATGTAAAAAATGCTCTTGGAGCCTTCATATTTCTTTTTTTTTTTTTTTTCCCCAATCACAGTAAAATACAGCAAAACATATTTGCTGTCCTAAATCTCTCCCCTCAACTCCAAACACAGATTTCACTCCTCTTTTTTATTGATACTCCTATTTAACAAAGTAAAATAAAAATAGAACAGTAAATAAATAAATAAATAAATAAATAAATAAATAAATAAATAAATAAATAAATAAATAAATAAATAAATCTCATCATCCCATGTTGCCTGCACAAAACTAACCTGAACAGAGGGTTTCATGTCAACAGCAATCACACACACACATGCACCATTGCAATCAAACACTACAACAGTACTATAAATGGTTTATGTCACAATCTTGATCAAGCTCCACCCTCATAACACGCGGACGCACCCACACACACCCACACACACACACACATACTCATAAACACATCACAACATCTCACACACTCAAATACATGCGCCCCGTCAAGCATCAGCCGTGGAATTGAAAAGCCACTTCAGAAAAATAATGGATTCATGGCATCCCTGCAGCATATATGTGTAAGTTGCTGAGTGTGTGTGTGTGTGTGTGTGTGTGTGTGTGTGTGTGTGTGTGTGTGTGTGTGTGTGTGTGTGTGCGTGCGTGTGTGTGTGTGCTTTTCCCACATAGGTGTCTGTGTGAGAGAAAATGCACACTGCTACAGTGTTTTGAGCAGAATACATATATGGATTGCTGAATGGCTGCAGTCCAGGTGATTTGACCTATTTGTGATGACAACTGCATTAGTTGAAGCACACGTACAGTCACATGACAAAGAAAATGATGCATACCCTTTTCCAATTCTATGGTTGTATGCATCAAGTGGTAATTTTTTTTAAAATCTGGCCATGAACAGTTCTTAAAATGAGGTAAATGCAACGTATGATGACACATGAAATATTTAACTGTGGCATAATTTAAAAAAGCTAAACCAAATTGCAGGAAAGAAGTGGGAAAAACTTAGTATACCCTGTGGCTGACTTGTAAGTATAATCATTTCCATTGTTTTAATAGAATTGTCTCTCACATTGTTGTGGTTAAATTCTGTACGGTTGTACAGTTCATGTACAGTTTTGTTAAAGTCCTGCTGCAGCATTTCCATCAGGTGTAGGCTGGATTTGTTGGTGTACGTCAGATCACCAACCTGTTTTATGACAGTTTGATGTTGGACAGACGGCCTCACATTTGACTCCACCATATATTGGTATAGCAGGTGTTGCCCTTTTCTCCATTTGTTTTGGTGTACAGAGGACGGTGGCTGTCATGCAGTCACTGAGTCATGCCCCACTCAAGACTGCATGTGTCGAGGTCCTGTGGCCACTAAACAAGAATAATCAGTCCTCCCCCACCGTGCTGGACACTTGATATGAGGTGCTTGACTCTTGCTTCCTCTTAAGATGATGCTCTGCATTATGGTTGAATTACTCCACTTTTGTTCCTCTTTCTATACACAAAGCCTATACATATATATATATATATATATATATATATATATATATATATATATATATATATATATATATATATATATATATATATATATATATATATATATATATATATATATATATATATATATATGAAACTATATAAAACCTTGCAGAAGACTCCTGAGGAGGACCTTGTTCTCCATTTCCAATTGTACTGTTTTTCTTGCAGTTTATTTGAGCTTTACATGTCCAAACTTGAGATGAGCTTGCTGCTATTTGCACTTCTGAGAAGAGTGACACTCTTGAATACTCTTTGTTTATGAAAGATTTTACATATTGTAGAATCGTAGACTCCAGCAGCCTTGTAACCCCTCCCATACCAATGAGCATAATACCTGCTCATGTCGTTCCCCCTCTGAAGTCTGTCTCCAGACTGAGAAACTGCCAAAATGTCCAGTTTCATAAAGCTGCTTGCACCTAGTGACCAATTAAGTTAATTTAAATAGAAGTACCTGGCTGCCACTCATCTCCCTAATCCCAGTGAAACCAATAACAGTGCACTTAAGGGTGTGAACCTTGGTGTAAAGTGTTTAAAAATAAATTAGATCATATAATATCATATTTGGTTCATCTGAAGCTGCATCTACCTAGACCAGCCTGTTTCTGTGCACGTGTGATTTAGATGTCCACATATGCAAGATGTGAGCTCACTAATGAGGCAGTAATTAGTTTTAATGGTGTCTCACTGGAATATTTCATATGGAGTGATTAACATAGTTTTGCAACCAATTAAAAAAAGTAATAATTCCCATTCAGAATTAATTATGAGACAACAATATGGATACATTTTATTAATGAGTTATTACACTCAGAAGTGAAAAATAAACACATAAAAATAACAGGGGAAACAGTAGCAGCTGAGGATGTAAAATATTAAGAGAAGGGGAGTAAAGATGAGGATTTTTATTTTAGCTACCATTATGTATACGCATCATTCAGATAGATAGAATGAGAGAGATAGTTGCATTGTTTGCAGAAACCTGTCTGGTGATGAACAACCATCTGCCTGTCGTTCCTGCAGAGCTGCGGCTGCTACATGCGTGCACAGCAGAATCTGTCACAGATCGACTCTAAACAGCCTCAGGGGATCCTCAAAGAGAGTCAAAGATAAAGAATCAGGTGGGAGGGCACCTGCGCTGGGTGTGTCCTGGGCTGTAGATAAGCGCACGGAGCTGGCGCTAAGGAAATGAAAACCAGGACAAAACTCTCTGGGAGGGGATCAACCTGTTCTCTTACTCGCATCTATTTTTAGCGCTCTATTAAAACAAATCTCAAAGGCATGTTTGTGCTTTTGCTAGCCAGCTGTGACACTAACTGGCTATATCTGAATAAAATTCAAAGCCCTCTGATTTTAACTTGAAAAGCCGGCGGTGGCGTCTAACGTCACTGATGGCTGCGTGGGTCTACAACCTTTTCCACGACTCCACTGAGGTCATGAGTTGGAGGTTGATTATGGACGCGACCTGAGGTCAAACCAATTTAAGTGAGGCTGGAAACATTTTCACATTACTAAATGTTCAGACATTTTCAAGATAAAGGATGAAATTAGGCTTTGATTCATTTCTGTTCGTCTTGTTAATTAAGACCAGTTTAACGGGACACTGAAACCTCAGGAGATGCTGAGATGCTTTAATGATCCATCACACTTATTCTACATTAACAAGAACATATTATGTTTCATAAAAGAGGTGATGGCAAAAGTAGTTTACACCATATAAACAATGATTTCACCCTCATAGGACTATAAATGTAAAATTGAGGACAGTCTTTTACAGCCTATTAATGAAACACCTAAAAATGGATGAAACAACCTTCGTCCCTTGAGACATGCAGATGCTTACAACACTTGGAAAGAAGACTGAAAGGATTGTAGGCAGCGGTTTTAAGTCCTTGTAAAGTGTTTCACAGCTGGAAGAGGGATATCTGAGTATGAGGAAATCAGTTTGGAACGCCGGCTCTAAAACAATGAAAGATCACTTCATCTTCACCAATCCTACGCAGTTCCCTGGAAAACCTCCCAACTGTTTTCTGACCTGTAGTAGTCATCATTCAAGTTGTTCCTTCTCCTACACTGAGGCCTGAGAAGCTGTCCGCAGGGCAGCCCTCTTCCACTTTAATCCATGCAGCCAGTGAGCAGCTCGGAGGCTCTAAACTAACCAACAACTGCGGTCATCCAGACTTCGGTGTATCTGCTGAAACAGACAGAGTAATGCACACTTAGAGACCCTTATCTACTAGAAAACAGTGTTTACCCACTTTTCTACCCCCATATTTTCTTTCTTCAACCCCAACCACCAACGTAGAGTATTTGTGGGAATTATTTCACAACTCTGCGAGGGTTTTGTTAAAGCTCACACTGCAGCTTGTTAGCTTAGTGATGATAAAAATCTGGACGTCGTGGAAAACCTGCTTTTCCATGCGCAGCAACACCAGTTGTAGATAGAAATAATGAAAGGTAACAGAAGTGCAGGCGCACTGAACAGCTTCTCCAAGGACAGAGTCTTAACAGACATCGTTTTTTTTTGGTTTTTGTTATGTTTTTTTATGTTTTTTTTATGTTACGGAGCTCCAGTTCTCTTGCTGTGCCACATACAAGCGTGCACCTTCACGAGTTCTCCCGCTGTTCTTTGAGTCGACAAGCATCTTCTTTTATATATATATATTTAGAAAACAAGTCTGCTTGTGTTGTGCTTTTTGAACACTGGGACACGTTCAGACAGGACGATAAAGAAGGAGACATATGTTTTCTAAATCTTTTAAAACATGTCTTATAGTAACTGATACTGAAGTGAGTATCTGGTGGAGAGCAGGACAGCAGGTGTTGCCCTTTTCTCCATTTGTTTGGTAAAACTTAGTCTTTGTCCACTGAAATCCGCATCTCTTTGCTGCAGGAAGAGCCTTTATTCCTGATGTCACAAACACACAAGGAACCAAACCTAGAATCTAAATAGACAAAGAAGTTTTTGGGGGTTTTTTCTAGTGTATTCTAATGTATTAAAGAATAAAGAGTCTGGGCTTGTGTCTGTTGTCGGGAGTGTTAAAGTTCAGATGTGAAAAGGCTGAAAGGCAGAGGGAACACTGCAAGCTGCCACTGAGTGTTCAGCAGGAACAAACACGAGACATAAAAAGACCATGAAAAGAAAAACCATTTACATCACAGTCAACTCGTTTGTTCACCGTTTACTCTGTGTGCCTGAGTGTGTGTGTGGTTTATTCTCTTACCTCCTACTGGTTCTCCCTGCGGGTCCAGCACACGCATCATTAAAACGAGTCTCCCTTTAACTGCAGTTGATTGTAGTGTTATGCAAATGAGATATTGTTTCAGGGCCTCCCCCTTCCTCTGTCTGTCTCCCACGCAAAACTCTTGCCTACTTTACAGCACCGTCTCCAGCATCCACCTTCCACCAATATGTACTAATGTATGCAACGATTGTACCAACCACTGTTTCCATAACGACAGGCCCACCTCCTACTGGACCACCCAGACTCTGACTAAATACATTTTTTGTGTCAGAAGGCTCTGCCCCTTTTGATTAGCTTTCATTCAAAGTTTTGACATGAATATGGAGAGATAGAAACTAAAATTATGCACCTGTTCCTGCCATATGTGCAGGCATGCTCGCTGACATAATTTAACAGATGAACCAAGCCAACCGTAAAACACTTGAGACTCCGGGAGAGAATTAGAAGAGCTGAATGTTTTTTTAAGAGATGAAAATGTGAAAAAAGGTCTAGAAATTTGCATCGAATATAAGTATTTTTTGTAATTGTGCCTGTGCTCAATGTTTATATTCATGATCTTTCTGAACAGCAGAGCAACTACTAATAATATAGTGAAGATGCGAGTTTTTCATTTTCAGTTTCTGTGTCATTTAAAGAGGGAATGCTTGATTATGTGTCATCTAGCATTTGCTGTCTCCGGTCACTACTTCTGGCAGATACCTCACAAAGTAACTTTGGACTCCCGTCCCAGTAGTCTCATGTGACGGCTCCGTACAACTTTGCAGCACTTTGTCACACCGAGAGCTGCAGGGGACATCATGACAGACGCAACTCGAGGACGAAAGAAAGAATCAACTGAACAGAAAACAAGAGATGACTGACCAGAAACCAAACAGGAATAAATAAATAAACACTGACTGTACAGGGGAGCCGTGACATTCGCTTCTCCGACTGCCGACGCAAAACGGGACGTTTCAAGGCAGTACTTTTACAGCAGCAAGGAACTATTTGGATTCTGATAATTACATGGTACGAGATGGTGCATATATGTAAAAACTCAGATACCCTTGTTTTCAACAGCATCTGTGGATACTGGCATGGATATTAACAGACCTTTCATTTCTTGGTACATATAAGCATAGCACGTGGTGAGCAAGCGAGTCCCTACGCTGGTAAGGAAGTGAAATAAATATTCTTTAATCAGTCAAACGATTCCCATTTTTGTCTTGATAGTTTGGGATTAAAAAAAAAGAAATAAAACACAATGAATGTTCTCAGGGTCCTTGCTTTTGAAAGATTAAAACAAAAAATCCCCTTCAGATACAATTTGAGTCATTTAACAAAAGATTACTTATTTCCCCAAACTATTCCCAAATACTGCCCTAAGAGAGGAACAATATGAAAAAAGGGGGAGAAGTTGAAGTGATTCATAGGATAAAGTGAGAGACGTAGGAAAAAGAGATATTATGTGAGTATATGAAATTCAAGAAACAGTGGTGGGGAACTAAAGCCAGACTTTGCTTAGCATGCCCAACTTATCAAGAGTGCCAAAAATAGCTTGGTCATTCACCAAAGCCAAGCTCCTGCACGCTGAGGAGCCGGGAGCCCAGGCCATGGAAAACTCATCAAATCAGGAGTCTGAGGAGGCCAAGGAGGAAGAAAAAGAGAAAGAGACGACAAGAGGGATAAAAAATCTCATCAAAGTAGGTAGTCTGAGTGTACGATTGCTGTCAGAGTTGGTTTGTCTCAGTAGAACTACTTGGAGCTTGGAAACTGGCTTCACACACACACACACACACACACACACACACACACACACACACACACACACACACACACACACACACACACACACACACACACACACACACACACACACACACAACCATGTCCTGACTACAGTGTACAGGATCGTAAACTGAACCTTCAATTCTGCTCCTTTGCCTCATTTGTTCTTTCTATTTGTTGCCATCTCTTTATTTTTCAGAACTTCACCATGTCCTTCCCCATTTCATCTCTCGGTCTTTCTCTCTCTTACCCTCCCTCCCTCTCTCTCTCCTCTTTTTAAAAATATTTTTTTACCTTCCATATTCAGCACCAAAAAAGTCTGGAAAATGCTGACTACTACAGTGTTATTTTTGAACCACTGGCTTAAGCTGAAATAGTCCTGATTTTTTTTTTTTTTTGAAGTCAATATAATTCAAGACTAATCTGTCTTCGAGCTTCCCGGTAGTGGAAATAACCTTTCCACCCACAACTCCAGTCACTCATTTTAGCCTTTACTGCTGAAAATGTGCCTCATCACTAGCTAATAAAGCGTTTCAGCCCCATCATCTTTTCCCACCTGTATTTCCACTAATATACTCTTATCTAAAGAGCTTTTCTGCTTCACTGCTTTGCTCTCACTTCTGTCCTGCAGCTTTGACTCCTGCGGGTCTCTAGAGGATGCTGCTGATGTTTGCATTACCATATTCTGGTGTCCATGTACACTTGTCAGTTCATTTGATTTTTAAAGAAACGCAAGCATGCAACGGTGACAATTTTTCAAAATATTTTTCATCTCATGGATTGAAAAGCCGCAGGAGCAGATCGGTCCACCAATGGAGGAACAGACCCCCACTGACGACAAGACAAGGACTTCCTGCCGGTATCGACATATTGGGATTAAAGATTGTGTACGTTTAGGGGGCACCAGTGACCTGAATTATACACGTCTGTTTGTCTAAGTAATGTTTCTGTCTGTCTGCTTATCTGCCTGTTGTCTGTCATCTGTGTGTGTGTGTGCATGTGTGTGTGTGCCTTCAGGCCTCCATCTTTTATTGTTCTGGACAGATAAAGAGATCGGGGCTCACAGAAAAAGAAGCCTGCAAAATCACTCACACACACGGACACATTCATGGCCCCACAGACACACACACACACGCACACACATGCACATACACACACATGCACACAATCAGATGGTTCTTTGGATGAAAGGGTTATTGTGGTAGCGCAGCCACAAATCCTGGCAGCACTCAGCACTCGACAGCTAAAACACACACATGCGCACGCTCGCGCACACACACAAATTCCTGCTGGACAAAACACTTCTTGTCTTAAAAACCTGAGAGCCTGACCCATCCAAACACACACACACACACACAGTTGCATATCGATCGTACACCACAAATTCATTTCTTAGATATTGCTCCATCCTTAAAAGTAACTGATATTTACTTAATCTTAACTTGAAAGTCCTTATACAGGATGTCTTTTGACATAAAGTTTGATCACTCACATGATGTGGACTTTTTTGTCCCCATTATAAGGACGCATCGCTGTGATGCTTATGGAAACAGATGTTTATCCCCACCACATCACTAATACCACGTTGACACTCACACCCCTGGACACATGCGCAGGGACTCATAAAGGTGGATTACGCTCATTTACAAATGTATGGCTTTGTGACTGAGCCATCAGTGAAAGACGTGGGAGCCTGGCGCAATGAATAATTCAGAGCCTCCTTAAGGGTTAAAAGAGGCGGAAAATGCGCTTGTTGAAGTCTAAAAGAGCAGACAGAATACACATTTAGAGACGTAAGATAATGAGGAGAATGATGACGAAGGGGGCGAGAGAAAGAGTATGCTATTTTATTCAATAAAATTATTATCTGTGAGATATTGCAGAAGATATTTAAAGTGAAACTGAGAAAAGAGTATTTTCCTCTTACAAAACCGAGAGTATTGAAAACAGTATTGAAACATCACCCTCCTGATGATGTTTCTGGTTTGGAGTGAAAAGCAGAAGAAAAATGGCAACGAAATACAAAGAAAAGGGACAAACTGGATTTATTTGAGCCTAGATCTAATCTTTAGGTTAATAAAAGACAATAAACAGATGATAAAACATGTAACAGTGAATTGAAATGATTGTTAAAGCATGTCGATGATGGGGTGTAACCATCTTTGACGGAGTATTTTCATACATAGTTGTGGGTCATGATGAGGACTGTTTTTTCTGTGTCAGTGACAGAAAATATACTATGTGTCACCTCCAAGCAGACACATGACTGATCTGAGGAAATTACACATCCCCTCCATAAAGAGAGGAGATCAAAAATCCTCCTGATGATGACTTGATTCGGTGGCCTTGGACAGCAAGGTAAATCAATCAAAACTAAATCTGTCCTCCAAATGCTTCCCCCTTCTGTATCATTCTCAGTCTCTTACCACCCATCGCTTCCATCTGTCCCTCCCCCCTCTTTCCATCCATCTCCCCCACTTCCTTTTATTTTTTTCTGTGTCCCACAGCCGTCTCCTTTCTCAAACCTTTGATTTCACTTTCTGTATCCAATCACACGTACATAAGTGAGTGTGGCAGGCCTGGCTGGTTTCTCTGTGTGCATCACTGCTTTAAACTAACAAACCCCCTCCCAATATCCTCTGCACTCACACTTACATTGAAATTGAAAAGGCCAGAGAACTTTTTTCAGTCATGCCAGATGTTCCAAGTTTCATATTCATACAACAACATCCTCTCCTTCTCAATTTCCATCTCAGTTTCCTTTATCTGCTCTTCTGTCCCATTCTTTTCCCTCTCATCTGGCCTTTTATTCATGTCTGTGTTCTTTACAGAGCCTCCTCTCCATCCTCTCTTCATCTTGTAATTTCCCTCTCACATCCCTACATTCATCATCATTGTTTCCAAATGCATCTCATGTTTCTGTTGCAATTCTGTTTTTTGTTCTCTTTGTGCCACTTGCATCCTCTGCTCCTCTTCCCCTTTTGCTCCTCCACCCTGAATTTGTTTGGATGTGCGTACACCATCTTCTTTTCTCTTTCTTCTGTTTTTTTCCCATGCCCCTTCCTGATCCATTTTCTCATCAGTTCCTCTCCTCTTTTCCGTTCTGCCACATCCCTCCTTTTCCGTCAATGCAGCTCTGTAGTCTAACTCCACAGTCCATTCACTTTTAGCTCAATCAGATGAAAATGTAAAAGGAACAGGGGCTTTTAGCTGTAAAAAGCCTTCAGAATTATATTCTGATATTGTGGATGTGACAGATGTGCAAGAGGAAAAAGTTTTAGCATCTTTATCTTCCCTTTCTCATCTGCTCTGTGCCTCCATAAACTGTCAGTCATTTTGATTCTTTAAGTCTTTTCTGTATTCATGCATCAACATCTTTCCCAAAACTATTTCTTACTTTCTTGGATTAAATGCTCGTTTATTAACCATCTGCATTGGCATTCCTTTTGCTTCACATCTCTTATCCTTCCAGTAGTCTCTTATTTCAAGGGATGTGAAACAGCCACTTACATCCTCCTCCTCTTTCCGCTTTGTCTTACTCTCTGAAGCCTATTGATTCTCTGCTGGGGCCTTTTTTTCCTGCTTCTTCCAGCTGTCAGGAGGAGATAAGATCTCCTGATGTCCCCCAACCATGATAAACAAATGCTGCGCTTCTTGCAACCTTCTTTGGAATATAGAAAACACAGACACACAAATATGTACAATCAAAGAGCATGGAAATTGGGGGAGTTGATCAGGATAGAAAGATAGAAGGAGAAAGGGGATGCAGATTTACACACCTTTTCATCTCTACCATCTCTTGAGATCCCCAGTTGAGGCAAAAGCCTCATTAAAACGTGTTTTTTTTTTATCTCGCTGTATGCTGATTTTCTTTCTTTGCTCCCAGATGCCTTTCCTGTTTTACCTTCAACTATAGTTTTTTTTATATACGTCTCTTATTCTGTTCATGTTTTTTTTTTATCTATCAGCAACCTTTAATCTCTCTTTGCATCCGTTTTTTCTGTCTTACCATCCTTAACTTCCATTGTCCATTGTCTCTGCTTTCTATTTCTCTTTACCTCTCCATCCTGCTACAGTACATTTAATGTTCAATCTATCCACTCACCCGGAGCCCCTCGGTGCCTTCCTCTTCTGTCTGCCTGTCCCGCCCTCTTCCCCACCCTCTGTCTATTCATTCAAGTATTGATCTGGGTGTCCGTGATATGTCATGGTGATTGACAGCGCCTAATTGGCTTAAACCCACCCCCAGGGGCCCGTAGTGCTTTGCCTGATCTGGATACAGCTGTCCTGTTGTGCAACAGCTGACACCTTGACCCCAGGGAACCTCTGAGGGGCAAAATAGAGAAGATGTAGTAAGATAGAGAAAGATTGATGGATTTACAAGAAAACGCTTTTTCAAATAAATAAGTTGTTTGTGTGCCATACTTTTGAGCCACACCACGCACAGCAGCACCTTATATATATATATATATATATATATATATATATATATATATATATATATAGATGTGGATCAGCACCTGGAGTCCACAGAGAGACGGACTTATCCCAGAACAGGAGAGACAGTTGGATGATGAGCTCTGTGCTTGAACAGAAGGCTTTTGCCAAGCGGTTTGACAGATGACACTCTGGCTAAAAGGTCAGCAGTTTTTTGTTTGTGTATTTTTTTTTTTTTTCGCTGCATGCACATCAACAACTGTGTGTCCTGTCAGAGTGTCCTTGAGCAAGACGCTAAATCGCTTTGGCTGAGATGGAAATGAGTGCAACGGGGAGGTGGATGGCCGACCAACAGACGAAAGAAGCTGCCCTGTGCAGACCCAGATTAGCTGTGCTCTATTGAAGAGGCAAGGGGCAGAACACAGGGTCTTAGTGGATGCCACTAAGCCTTTAAAGACCAGCCATCAGCCTGGGATGCCCCCACTCACCCCCCACCCGTTTATTCAGTGTCTGATGCACACTGTTTACATTCAAATTAGCCCATGGAGACCTTACAGGCTGAACATTTGTGCTTAAAGGCAGGTCATGATCCGCTCGTCTGGAGGCCATTAGTAGTTTTAAAGCTTTGAAGCAGTTTTCATTCATAATGCTTGGTTCTCAAGCTGCATGAATATCCTGAAAAGCATTAAGACCCCAGATGGCTCAAACTTACAGTACACATTTCTCTCACAAGTGCTGTTTAGCAGTGGGCACCCTTGGATCAAATAGTGAGAAGCAGAATCAGTTTTTAAAAAGGCCTTTTTGCTTTAAGCTATTAGGACTCGGAATCATAAAGGGTTTGGAAGCACACGCGTGTTTTTACATGTCAGTCTGGGACAGACACACATATTCCAACATTTTCCAAAGGTGAAATAAGTAGTAAAGTGTTTAACCCTTTAAAGTGTTTTTTTATTTCCCGTTTCTAGGTTTTTTCAGATTCTAATAAATTAAAGGGTTTTTCTAGAAGACCAGTAATCTCATGCAATTTTAAACAAAGCCTCGGGTCAAAATAATTTAAAACAAGAGGCCAGCATTTGTTCAATATTTCCTTTCAGTTTTTAAATTGACCAATTACAGCAGTTCATAAAGCTTTTCAATGTATTATTGATTTGTATGATTTGGTTTAAAATGTTTTTTTCTTTTTTTTTTTTTCAAATGTATTGATAGACTTTGAAAAACTGTACTCTAATTACCGGTTTTACAAGCATTTTTGACTGATGACCTGGGTGGTAACCACATTTCTAAGATAAATGATTTATGGTGAGTCGACAAAATAGGGGTAAAGGAAATTGATCAGCAATGTTGCAGCCCATTACACCTAACCATGCATGTGTAATGACCCTAATTACACACCTAATTCTCATATTATATCCTTTACTTTCAAACCAGTGACACACACTCAAGTCAGGAAAACACTGAAGACACAAAAGTCATTATGTCCAAGCATCCTCCCCTTGAAAGCGATCCCTCTGCTTGCTCCCTCTCCATTATCTGTTTTCCAAGCCAGTGCTTGGATATGGAGGATACTTGATAAAATCGCCCATCCTCCATACCCCCACAGTGAAGCCAGGTCCACTCCCTTCATTCTCCAGGTTGACATAGGGTCCTTTGTTCATCTGCAATCTCATACTTCAGTAAACCTGCACTCAGAAGTCCCTCGAGTATAAAGTCTGCTAGATTGATGTATATAAGGCTTTGCTCAGACTGTCACCTCAAATCTAATTTTTAGCATATGCAGATCTCATCTACTCAACGAGGGTTTCGAATAGTCTTTTAATGTTATTTGCTTTATGACACAAACAGTTCTATGTCTACCAAAGTTATTGAAGAGTTGGTTTCAGGGGGTAAAAATGACACAGAGGACAATCAGGATTACGACAACAACACTAGTTCATGGATGGCTGCTGACATAAGGCAGCACACAGTAGCCCCGTCTGTCTCTGACTCTTTCTTCTTGAAAATTTGCACCACGGTTCCACGTAACCATTTGTAACAGTAGCAAAGCCAGTTCCCCCAAATCCATTTTAGTATTTTTATAGCTCTATGCATGTGAGTTACCCCCGTATATCATTTACAGTAGTAAATATATATATATATATATATATATATATATATATATATGTGTGTGTGTGTGTGGATTAGGGAGAATAAAAACAATATATAGATTGGATCACATCACTTGCTTTTTATTATATTTTATTACAGTGAGCCATGAGGAGGCTTCTAATTTGATATGCCTGAAAATTGGATTTAGGTTGCAATCTGGCGGATAAAGTCGTCTTCCCTTCCCTCTGACCCAATGGTTTCAGATATGACCAATGACTGTTTGTTTGCATTACTGCAGAGAGTTAAGGATTAAACAAATATTTGGTTTAGGGATATTCTGCTTCATCTTATTGAAGTTCATGGGGACTTGAAGCAAGGGACTATCCCAGCTGTCACAAATAGAGGGATACACCCCGGACAGGTCACTAGTCCAAGTCAAAACTACGGGTCAAACTACCATGCAAGCTCACGCTCACTCCTGTAGGCATTTACAGAATCAACAATTAACCTAAATTACATGTTACATTACATACAGAGTACCTGGAGGAATCCCACAGAGACAACTCTTAAACTCCACAAAGAAAGATTCAAACCTTCTCGCAGGGAGGAGATGCTGCTTTCAGTGAAAACGAGCAGAGCTCTCCTACGACTTCTAAAGTAAAACTCAGCACGACACTCACCAGGAACGTCTCCTTTAGCAAATGAACCTTCTTCTTCACACTCAAAGTAAATCGCGCCTAATAAAAACATTGGTAAAATAATATATCTCGCATGTAAGTAGAAGTTGGTAATCCTCACAAATGAATAGGCGATTTTTAACTCAAAATGGCATAGACATATATTTTCTTTGAAACATTTCTTCCCATCTTTGAGCTAGATGATATTCAGCTCTCCCGGCTCTGAGCAGCTTGAAAATCTGGTGCATTGGCTTGCAGAATAAAGAACAGGGTTTTCTAATATTAAAAGGTCAAAAAGGCTGTCTAGACAGGCAACGATCTGTTTACTGCCGTATGGCTGCCTTTACACATTTAAAATCTCACTGTACTCTTCACACAGCACACCTGTGAGGATTTTCCAGAGACTGCATCCACCACACAAACTCCTAATCCATAGTATATCCTTCGCCAGCAAGCGTAAACTCACCGTTAAGCTTCATCTAACACGGGTTTAACTCTGCAGCTTTGTTTGGATTGTACAGGTTTTCCTATGGCTATGGAGACATTTGGTTTTTATAAAGATGAGCCAAGGAAGAGTCACAAAACCTCCACACATCCATTCCCACACTGAGCCGGGGGTGACCTTGGACATCTCACCTTTGGATGACACACACTCATGCAGACAAACTGCCTCAGAGGACTTTTTCTTGTTCTGATGCTGATAGTTCTCGCTCAGGTCCACAGGAACGCGTGCACAAATTCACACACACTGCTCACTGACCTTGCCTGGTCAGCTTTACACATGTGAAAACACATGCATGAGCACATCAGGGAAACGCGCGCACGCACGCACGCAGTCGCAGTGACCTCGGTTGTTCAACCTTGCCACAAGGGTATAAAAAACGTTTGTAGAGTTTGCTTTCGTAACATCACAATAAAAATAAACAGGGCTGTGACAAATTTGACTTCACTCCACATGAATACTGAAAACACACACAACGTATGAAAATGGCTCCAAGGAGCTCGATGTACAAAATAAACTCAACCGGATTATCTGTATGTGTTTCACATAACCTGCAGTGACAACCAGTGGCATTTTAATTGGCCATTAAAACTATTCATGTGCAGAAAGGTGGATATTCAATACCCTCTATGAAACAGTGAAAAAAGGGTGCAAAATGACTCAAACGGCAACAAGCAGTCTTCAGATACCCACACCATATTTTGGTAATGTTGAAGTTAAGAGAAACTGAATGCTCACTAACACCGGTCCATGCTTTAATGGACAGAATCAACTTTCCTTTCAAGATTCCTGCATTTCAATTTCTATTACACGCATGAATTAGGGCCAGTAAATGTGCCTTGTATCAGGCCTTCCACAACTCTCTCCATATGTAACTATAACAAAATAACAATTAGGTGGCCCCTTGGGAGACTATATCTGTATTTTCACTGCAAAAAAAGGTTGTTTCAGTCGCAGCTGCAAGTGAAACAAGAGAGGTTTAAGGAGTGAGAGAATGAGAAACGGTACCGACTTAGAAAATGAGCACACGTATCAGCAAAAACTTAGTGACAGGCATGACATGGAAAAGAAAGGGATGTTGTTTTGTATGAAGAAAGCTCCACAACTCTCTGATTTGTGGGTCAAAGCACAGGGCAGGCAAAGAAATATACTGCAGTCGAGATGTTTGTGTGGAAAAAAACACAAAAACAATGTAATTAATTCTCTTAATAAAGAAGCAATCGTCAAATTCAATCATATTAAACCACTGTAAGTATCATGATCAATGCATGGTCAGTGGGAGGGAGAGGAAATGGGACAAAAAGTACAAGGCCAGAATAAGGAAGCAAGACAAAAACAAACAAACAAAAAAAAAAACAAGGAGGGCAAGTGCGGTTCAGTGAGAGTGGTAACAAACAGAATGAGACAAAGGGAGGCAAAAGAAGAGGTTATTATGGTAAAGAGGCCAAACTCGGAGTAATGCTCAGTCTTGGAGGGGAAAAAAAAGGACTTTTATGTGCATGAATTGTATAAAGCAGTGTCAGTGTGGTGTGTGCACAGTATTCTGTGTTTCTGCACATGTGCATGCAAGTGAGCCATCATTTGTAGCTCGGCCTTTCATCAAGTGTTTGCAGTTTCACACAAAGACGATGTGATGCACACATTACACGGCGGCCCTGTGTCTCTGAGATCACACCTTAATACGTAAGGAGAAAAAGTAGCGATTTGTGATAAAATCAGAGGTTTTAGAAGAGTGGCTCATTAGTGACCTCGGTTACTGTTTGAGATAAACCTGTGGACTGACTGGTGATTAGAATCGGACAGTTTTTGGCTGACTGGTTCTGACCAGTGAAGGACCAATATTGCAGATGATATATCCAGTTTTTGTTTAGGTCAGCACTAAGAAATCCAATTTTTTGTGGAAGGAGGTGAGTCGACAAATGTAGGAGAGGAGATTACTGAGAAAGGCAAATCTGTTTCCAGTCACTAAGTGCATCGTGATGCAGTCAATGGGAAGCACATCCTTAATGTGTAAATGTTTCACTATGAGTGCAGAATACCGAATGATAACAGTTTGTATAACCTGTAAGGCAAAAGTAAGTTAGGAATGAGCAAAACCAAAACAAAGAGGAAGAAATGGTGCAAACTCAGTAGTGAAGTGATCAGGACACAAACAAGAATGAAAAACAGAGAAAGAAAATGGGTAAAAGACTGTGGATGAAGCCTTCTGCAGCTCCCCCTGCTTCATGGATTTCCCCTTCGGGATTCCCTTCATCACAGTGACCTCATCAAGTGCTGGCTGGTTATAGCTCAGATAGGGATCCCCAACAGCCTCAGAGGTTTGGGTTGTTTAATATCTGTCAGCCATTGGCAATAGCTCAGGCAAGCGTCTTTGGCGAGTCTTTGCGTTGCTCACACATAACGATCTGTGCTGACTCCTCACCGCCTGCCAGTCTCGTCACAGATCCATCCGTGAGCTCTGCGACTGACAAACCAGGTCTAAAAGTCATGTAGTGTGAAAGTAACCCACTGCGGCTCAAGAAAGTAGTTACAGAAGAGGAATCGAGTGACCGATCAAGAGAAAATCCCGCTCGGTGGATAAAAGTGGCTTGACCCCCAAGTTTATAGTGGGACCTTCTGAATTAAAAATTACAAAATGTTTTTTAGTGTCACTTTGAATATGTTACTGCACGCTGTTGATAATATTAAAAAAATCTAAACCTTTAAAAGAATCAGAAATCAATAGCGTTCAATAAAACTGTAATCTATGCTGACATCTCATTGAATATTCAAACTAAAACTCTCTTAAATATATCTTTCTTAACCGTAAGTCTATTTTTGGAACTTTTTGTGCTCATCTGAAAACCACCAGGCCCAAATACAGATTAGAGGAAGAGGAACAAAGCACATATGATTGAGACTAACAGAAGAGGACAGGAGGGCTGAGAAGAAGGAGGAATAGGGGAAAGGGGAAGTGGGAGAAGACGAAGGGAGGAGACAGGAGTGGATGAGAGCTACTAGGAAAGTCCCAGTGTGATCAAAGCGTCACATTGACATCAAGAGTGTCTTGCCAGCATGCTGCCTGGTTAATGCTACGTGCATTGAAATGTGCATGAACACTTTGAATTATTAGAATATGTAAAGCCAAGAAGCTTCTTTTGATTTGGTCCAGTGATATTGATCTACGCTGTAAGGTGGAGCGCCTGTTTAGTTTCATTCTCTTCATTTCCTTTTAACACAGGTTATCGTAGGTGAAAGCATCAACAGCCAACTCTCACTTCGATCATGGCACAAAGCTAAACAGTGCCACTCAAGCCTGCTTCATTTGCCAGCAGAGAGGACAAACAGCCGTTGTTAGGCGTGAAATGCTGGTCTCTGAACTGTTATAGAGCGCTCGTCTCCCAACGGGAGGCTAAAGATGCTGCAGATAATACAGCACAAACAATGTAGGTAGAGAACAAACGGAGGCATATAATCTGATAATTAGGCTTCTTATTTTTCAGAAACACGCTCCAAAGCCCCCACCCCAACCATGACATCAGACAGCACACTTTATAACAATTTGTTGTGCATTCTGCCTTGAAGCTTTATGTTCAGAGTGTTCATTATGTGGCTATTTCAGTCCACTGTGAACTGTGTCATCCAATTTCATTTCTCACATTCTTGTTAGTCTAAACAGCAGCAAAACTACAGCAGTATATAAGAGGAAGATCAAATAACAAATGTTCTCGGCCAGTTAGAGGTCACAGTTACAAGGTTTTTACACCATGGAGCCAGATGATGCCACCTTTTAGTCATACTATCTGTTTGTTCTCCTGTCTCTTCATCCCCCGCCTCTCATGCAGAGTCCTTTACCCAACCCAGCTCATAATCACATCAGCACCACGCAGCATTTGCATTTTCAGATGGCCACCGTGGCTGAATGTGCGGCTGGTCGGCGTCCGGTGTCCATTTCGGCACATGCGATGCTAAATGAATTCTGTTTACAGGCCACACACCTGTTAGGAACAGATTCTGTCGGCCAGTCACATGCACAGAGCAGCAGTCATGTTTTCACACATTATGAATACATGCATTTACACTCACAGACGCACTGTTGGAGGCCTTGGCTGGCTGTCTGTAAAGTTCACCTTTACAAACGCGATCCATCAGCAAAGTCAGCTTGATACAATTAGCATAACCATGTTAATTATGGTAATCATCCATCCCACACGCAGCAGATACATTCTCAAGCCTCTGCATGTGCACGTACGCACGTGTGTTTGTGCGTGCCGCTAGATTTATCTCTAGTGGCAAGCCTGCTAGTGATAAATCATGGACGTAGAGAAAGAGCGTTCAAGGTTAAATATGAAAGAAATCAGTTGTTTGACCTTTAGAAACTGGGTGAATTGTGCTGATCATTTACTTGTGGGAGTGGACGTGACGTGCTTTTCCACGCCGTTGGATATTTGTAAAGTGTTGCAAGGCTCAAAAAGGAGACGCATGACGTGTTGTGTTTCTATTCCAAATAGATATGGTGTATCCAAGTTCTGCCATCCAAGACTTCACTTTAGGGGAGAGGACTGCCTTATTGGTCAGATTTTACCACAGAAGGTGCCGTGCATGTTCACGAGAAGGGCAGCGGGCTGTGCACCGTGACGTTATTGGCCAGCCGATGGAAAATGGATGGTATAGAGTTACATGAGGACACTGGGTTCATTTTAAAAGCAAAACTTTTCAAAAGCCACCAAAGAACCACGATCAGCTTCTGCTTCATACAAGTGGTTTTGTTTTTGTTTCCATAATGTCTTGGAAGACGTGTATTTGATTGCGAGGATGCAACAAACATCTTCCAGTGTCGCTGCATTGCTTCTACAGTCGTCACACACAGAGCAGTTAGTTTGTAATCTTGGATGTTGAAGTTCGTCTGGGTGGTGACTTTTATAATATTAATCCAATTCTGGCTTGATCGTAAACATACGTACAGTCAGTAGTCTCTCAAAGTTTTGATTGTCATAGCTTGATTTGAGTTCCGTCTCCAAACTCTCTGTGCAATTTGTGCACATTTCTGAGGCAGCTCTGCCCTTCATGAGAACTTACAGAAATGTGACCAATCAGAACCTCTAGACATTCAACCAGCAGGGAACATTTCAGTTAAGTGTTACTTATAATGTTTTTTTTTTTTTTTTTTTTCATTTGTAGGTATGGTGCATAGGCAATGTAGAAGTAGCCTAATTAAAACACAACTGGCTGGAAATTGTTTCTCATTTCCACTTTAAAGGTAGGATAAGTGATTCTACAAACTTTCTAACCCATAATACTTTTTGACACCATCAGTGAACATCTTCTTACCAGCTGCTAGCTGTTTATCTCATAAGTACACTGTTAAAGAAAAACAAATGTTTTCCTACAGCGCTCCGACTCTGTAAAGAACATTTCTCCAGCCAGTCACAAGAAGAGTGAAGGTCCATGTGCTCGTTCACCTGAAGTGGAGGAAGCAGGGAGGCTTGGGGGAATTTCAGTGAGCTTCTCGGGGTGCACGTTCAATTTTCAATTTTAATTCAATTCAATTTTATTTATATAGCATCTATTACAACACAAGTTGTCTCCAGGATCTTTCCAGAGACCAGAACATGACCCCTGAGGAATTATTACATAAACAACGGCAGGTAAAAACTCCCCTAGTGGAAGAAAAACCTTAATCCAAACAGTGGCAAGGAAAAACTCCCCTTTAAGAGGGAAGAAACCTTGAGCAGGACCTGGCTCATGAGGGGGGACCCTCCTGCTGAAGACCAGCCGGGTAGAGCAAGAAATAAGAAAGAATAGAGACATAGAGACACCGTCAAAGGTACAAGATAGGATACATTAGTAACTGTCCTTGGTAGTCCAATTAGACTTCTGTGTATATGGGTGATATATGGATAGACGGTGATCCACGGGGATGAGGACTGCAGGTCGGGATGTCAGCAAGTATCCAACAGACATCCATACAGACAGGTGAAGGCAGACACTGGGATGGTCAGAGGCGGAACTGCAGGTCAGCAAGCAGCTCCTGAGGCTCTGGTCCGCAGGACATGCAAACGTTGTTGACGTTGTGCTTAGAATATCAACAGATGCGGCGCCATGAAAAAACTTCTTACCCTACCTTTAACTTCTATGTTAATCCAAAACAGTAGAGGCAGAATTCAAAGAAGCTGCCTCAGGCTTTTTTAACCATTTATTCTGCATTAATACATTTTGTAAATTTAGTGATTTGCATGACTTTTTGAACAATATTAATGAGATTTTAAGTTTATGGATAAAAAATGAAAGACAGCAGTGATGAGGCAACAATAAAACTATGAATGACCTCCTCACTGGTGGAACGTGAACACACACACACACACACGAACACACACACACACACACACACACACACACACACACACACACACACACACACAGTTAATTATTATACTGAATGAGACGCAAACGACTCATTAAATCTCTCCTTGACCCACACAGAGAAATCTGCCTCTCTTCCTCTGTCTTTGTTTCTTTCTTTCTTCATTACTGACTCTTCTGTTCTTCAGACAAGTTTAACAAACAAAAAGCCTTTTCAGCTGTGAATTATTACGTAGTATTTAAGGAGACCCCCAAATTCTTACTGACCCAAATGCGGAGTACAAAAGCAAAGATGATGGATGACTAAATTAATTCAAAGCGGAAATAAAATGGTTGAGGAAAAAAAACAGAATCTCTTTGCTCTTTGTCAGGTGACTGCTGGCAGGAGATCGGGAACCACCTGACGGCATAAAACGACTGTCACAGCCAACAAATTACACGGATTACACAGATCTGACCAGTCTTTCTCTCTCACACACACATGCATGCACACAAACGCACACATCTGCAGAATACTTACAGCACACGTTACACTTGCAAAGTCACATCAGCAGTACATGTGCTTTCACATACAGGCAAGCCTTTTCTGGATGAAAGACCTCTGGCGCGCTCACACTCACACACACACGTTATCTAAATCAATATCACTCTATCTGGGGTAATCAGTTTTCATTGTAGTTGAATCAATGTCCCCGTCCACACTGTGTTCTGATCATCAATATTAAAATCGATGAAATCACTCATGAATCCTGAATTAACATTGATCCAGACTCCACTGTTATTGCGATAACTTTCCCGCCTCGTCACCTGGCAGTAAATCCAGTCGGCCTGTCCTGTCCGCACTCTGTGCTCGCATGCAGGAGAGAAGGGGTCACCCAAACTGAGGGTCAGTAGTTGGCTCCTTCTGGAAAAACAGCAGACGACACTTTAAGTTTGACGACCAGCACATTTTCCAGTGAGCTGACTAAAACTTAGTGTTTCTTTTATTACTTGTCCTTTTTGTGGCTTCAGAAACTGGAGCCAAACCCTGCCGCAAAGTAGAAAAAAAGATGCACGAGAGTGCACGAACGGCCTCTCGTGGACTGTAATTTAAAATCGCTGGCGTGTAGAACACTGAAGAAATAATTGAAACCACATGGGCGCAGGAAAAGAAAACACACAAAATTCATGCTTGAGGACAAGAAAACTAAGCCATTACTGGAAAAAAAAACTATGTCAACAACAATGAACCACCTGTGTTGTTGGTCTTCTTTGGATGTAAAAAAAAAAAATATCCGGTAGACTGGTCCCCTACCTCACTGAATAAAGACAAATAAGCAACTGCCTTCTACTTTTTTTTTCTTCTAGGAAGGAAAGTAAAAGGATTTGAGGTCAAAAACAGTAATTACTGACTGTCATTCCTTCTGGGTGAAACCAAAGATTAGAGTTATAATCCAATTGCAGGGCTATGGGAAATTATAAATCAGTGGAACATCTACATGGCTTCAAAAGCTGCCATCTTAAGTAAATGAATACGAAGATGCGGAGGAAGGAGAGTAAGACTTATGGCTGAGGTTATAGCACTGACTCTGCTCTGTGTCGAACCTGCGGACTGAGAGACCGCAGGAAAACAAAAGAAAAAAGCAGCTACGGCAGAACTCAACTCCCCTAAAGATCCCTCCCTCCCACCCGCCTCACTGGGAGGCAGTGTGAATGTGAAGGTAACAAAACCAGTCACAGTGGACATGCTTATCCGGACAGACCAGAGTGTGTGTGTGAGTGTGTGTGTGTGTGTGTGTGTGTGTGTGTGTGTGTGGGTGTTAGAGAGGGACAGTTTGAGGTGTGCAGATTGAATCGTGTATCTCCGGGGAGCCTAACTACCTCTCCATCTCCCTCACTGGCCCTCTGAGAGCGAGACATTGGTAAAGAATTTAAAAAAGAAAAGCAAAGTGAGGACGAAGGAAAACAGCCAGAGTGCAGCCGTCTGTGCAGCAGCACAGCCCAACAGCTCCCTCTGTCGTCACCGAGAAAAGCTCCCATTCCCTCCCCTCTTCACTTCAGCTTTCTTTTTCGTAGCTGCATCTTCATCTCACACATCTCGTCTAATCCAACTCTTTCCAACATCTCTTATCCCCTCCTTTTCCAATGTTTAAATGAACTAGCTTAGAAAGACCTGACTTCTAAGAATGAGGAGCTGCTACCTAATTAAATATAACTATAATGATTACAGAACAATAAAATAATGCATCTTACAGTGAGTTATATCAGTAGTGTTGCAGCCTTTGAACTCACTCAATTAAGTGAAAACATTCAATCATTTTCCAAATTAAGTCTTGCTCATTTAAAAAATCATTTAATTTTGGCTTTGGCTCTTTAAAACGTGCTTGCCGTGAGTGAAAATTCTACAGACGCTGAGGGAAATATCTAAAGAAGAAAGGAAAACATAAAGGAAAAGAAGAAAACTGAACAAAGGGGATTTCTTTAAAGTCAGCGTGGGTTTTAAACCGTTAACATGGACTTAATAGAAGTCACACAACCCAGAGAAACAGATCAGAGGACTGTGGTATGATATTTGGACATCTTGGATCTTCATAAAAAAGTCGGTGCCTAACTTGAATGGGACAGCCTTGGTGGGTCCTGAAGGGCTTCGTGCGTTCATATGTTTAACAGCATCTGTACCTCCTGTAACGAACACAAGCATGAGTCATAGTATTTCCGTTGCCAAATCCTGAAGCAGCTCTCTTAAAATCCAACATATCTGATGACATTTCTGTGTCAGTTTCTGTGTGACTTCTTGGATGAACATCAGTGCACAATCTGATACCTCACCCACCCCGCTTTCATCTGTCATCCAAGCCATGTTTCACAGCACGGCTCACCCTAAATAGCACAAAGATGTACCGGTGCAAGGGTACCAGCGCGTCTGCCTCGCCTTTAAAGTACACAGTCACTTCCACGGACGCGAAAACCACACTTTTGCTGGAACTGTTCATTCCTCAGACAGCTAAGTGAAGGCAGGCAGCCTCTCATTGCAGGGTTCATTTTGGCTCAGACAGCAGTGGCTCTCATAAGAGAATGAGACGAAGTAGACTCCTGATAGAAGTCATGCTGCCCTCCTCTCCTCCCCAACCTCCTCCTCACATCCTGATGGGAGTCACGCTCTTTTCGTCTCAGCCCTGCTCCTCTGCTTGTCTAGCCTGTTGTTTTACCTCATCTCTTCTGCAGACCACAACCTCTCCCCTGGTTCCCAATCCCCTCCTCTGTCCCCTTGTACGACATACACTCACCTAGGCTGGAAAGGGATCTTCTTTTCTTGTAATGTGTAAAAAATGACCAATGAAGAACAAAGTCAACCAGAACCAGAAAAAAGAGGGAAATTCTGATTTACTTTATATGCACTCACTTACATCGTGGCTTGAAACTGTTGAACAAACAAGAAAAAAAAGCTTTGTTGTAGCAGCTTAAATATCAAAAGCAGATGCAAAAAAAAATCTCTAAAAAAGGATGTTCTTTTTGTAATGTGTGTGAAGTGGCTACTGAACCACAATGTCAACCAGAACCAAAAAAGGGGAATTCCCCTTTTCTTCTTTGCAAGGTTAACTGTTCTGTGGGCCAGTTGCAAAATATACAACCAGGCTTTGTTTGAAAAGTAACCACTTAAAAAGGATATGTTGTTGGAAAAAAAAGAAAAAATCACAACTGCAGGGTCCAAAAAGCTTTTCATCTGCGCATAAAAGACACGACTCCAGAATCCAGATTTTTTTTTTTTAATTAAACAAACTGGAGCTAGTCGTTCTGAAATATGCTTATCCGTGTCTTAACTGCTGGCTGCAGACTTGTTTTTTGCAAAAGCACTGCAAGAACTGCTAATGCCTGGATGGCGAGGACCATGTTGAATAAAATACAACAGCAGCAAATGATTTTCTCAATGGCTCCCACAAGACCAGAGAGAGTCAGGGAGAGAGTGGTGGGGGGAAATGAAGAGACTGAGGGGGAGAGCAGAAGAGGAGAATGGGGTGGGCGGTGAAATGCGAAAGGGGTGAGCAAAAGTAAGTAGGATAGGGGAGACATTTCATAAAGCAACAGTGTGGAAAACAGAAGGTCTGAGCGCTTGAGAGTGAGAGAGGGGAGATTATACCCTGCTGGAGAGCAGAAATCTTCAGCTGTGCGATGAATACCAAAGACCATACAGCCTTATCCCCAACGCCCCCACTGAAAACGCAGCGAAATTACAGATGCACGAATTATATATACAGGCAATCACTCAGTATACACATCAGACCAAATGTGTACAAATCCACGTCCTGTATGTTTCGGTGCACGTCTGTAAAGCAGTTTAAAGGGTGATCTAACGTGGCCCTACAGGGACCGTGATCCAGACTTGCGGACCTAATTGAGTGTGGAATGAGTGTGAGTGAACGAGGCTCCGGGCAGGTGAAATGCGCACACACGGACACGGAAAACTCATGGATTCCTTTAGGATTATTACGGCAATTGGCGTTAATTCATCTAAAATCCATCAAGCGATTGATTTTTTTAAAGAAATGTGTGAAAACGAGAATTAAAAAGCAAGCATAAGAAAAGGAAAACAACAACAACAACTGAATTAAAGAAGTGGATGGTAATATATACTGATCGGATAATGAGAAATTGGGTAAACATGTTTTTTTTCTGGGAGAAATAACGTATTTTCCTTAAAAAAATCTCTTGACAAAGCAAAAAAAAAAAAAAAAAGTTAGAATCGTCTACAAATTTGCTGAAGGATTTTTTACATCTGGAAGACGCGTTCAAACACGCCAGGCCCGTGCTGAGGAAAAGTTGTGTATTCCTGTTACGTGGAGCCGCTGGGAGGCAACAAGACGGCGAAAGGGTCCGCTGTATGTGGCCACACGCACACATCCGCGCACACACAAGCAGTAAGATGCGCCTGCCGAGGCGCACAGTTTCACACGGGGCAGGCTAAGTGCAAATACACACACACTGCGCCAGAAAACACAGTAAAAAGAAACGTGTTCAGTAAAAACCGCAGAAACCCAACGGTCATCCCGTGGCCAGGAGCACTGAAGAAAGTCCGCTCTGTTCACAGCCAGCAGCATACTGTCACCGCGGTTAATGCGCAAAAGGAGCAGCGGGGTTTTGGTGTCATATCCCGTTTAACTCAGACGTAGCAAAGTCTGAAATCCTCCCGTTGTGACCTCTACGAGATGCGTGTGCAGTGTCTTGGAGACAATATAGTTTTATCTCCAGAATCTCTCCACAGTATCCCGGGAACCCAAAACATTTGACTTCATCGTCTTTCCTCTCTTTGCGCTCAAACCTTCTACAGATGCATGCATGGGCAGTGAGGACACGAGAAAATGGTTGAAAATCACATCACTGATATTTTAAATCCTTCAGCTTAAGTAGTTCTTACCTTGAAAGTGATGGATTCCGTGCGCAGCTCGTCTCTCCAGTGAAATTCTCCCCAAACATACGAGCCAGTCGAGAGCGGCCACTTCTTATAAGTTGTATTGTTTCTTTTGCCAGATGTCCAACACATCCACTAAATGAACCCCCAGTGTTATTTATTTTCTTTCTGCTCTTGTGCGTTTGGGGGAAAATAAATTGGTGAAAATCAAAGCAGAACCAAGTTGCTTTCCAGTTGGAGCGCAGAGGCAAGAACACTCAGTCAGCCAAGCGGATTCTAAGATGAAATGAAAAAATACAAATTGATACAAAAAAGAAATGACTAGGCAGCCGTGCGACTTGATAGGGTCCCGAAACTGAAGTGAAAGGGGCAGATGTGGTGAGGCGGGTGTTGGAGGAGAAAAGATGGGAGATCACCGTAGCATCCCTCCGTCCGGGTGTGAAATCCGGTACCGCCAGCGCCGTCTATCCGTCTTCCCACCAAGAGCCTCAGATGCGTTATGAGGAAAACTGAGCGGGTGCGTAGCGGCAGCAGTGGGAGGGGGGAGGGAGGGGGGTGAGGGGGGAGAGGGACGACGTTGCTGCCGATGGAGGGCGTTGGAAACTAGAAAAACCCTCCCTCTCCTCGCACTTTCCCTTTATAGTTCAGCGGCTGTGCAACATTTAACCTAATAACATGGTATGAAACAGTGCAAAAAGAGTTTAGAACAGCTACTCTTTGATCTGTAGATCAGATAACGTTGAACACATGCTTCTTGCTTACAAAAAGGCACAATAGCAAATAACGATTTCCAATGCAGGATAAAAAGGTTACTTTCACTGTACTGCACTGTACGTACTTTTACTGTATTATTGTCATCATTTTTTTTTTTAATGTGTGACAGCGTTTTCAGATTCAAATTCACGCGGAGATGCTGCAGCACAAGAAGCCCCCGGAAGGAGGTAAATGAATGCAACAGTTGCTCCTTCTTGATTGGCTGGGAGCAGCTTCCAACGGCCGCCGTGTAGCATCCCACATGCAGCCAATGGGAGGAGAAGGAGGGAGCGCGGCTATTGAAAACTCTCAACCCCGAAAAGCTATTGGCTTCAAGTCCCATTTAAAGTATCTCTCTACCATGGAAGAAAAAATAAAATAAAATAAAAATAGATAATAATTCAACATCATAATTTCAGTCAGGTTTAACAGATGATTCACGATTCTCTGAATCACTGACTTGTAGAACTGTGGCAATGCCTCACATAATTAATAATACATGTATTTATTCTTATTTGTTTCTCATTTTTGTTGCTTTGCAACAGATTTGGCCATTTGGGGCTACTGGGAAACGTACCCCCTTAAGGAGGTATTCTAGAGAGTGTGCACGCCCTGGCTGCACAACAGCTGGCGCGCACCTCCAAACGCTTATGAGGAGAGAGAGAAAGACACGTTCGCATGCAGTTTGTGACTGATGTGATAACAAGACAACAAGGCACAACCAGGGCTGGACTGGGACAAAGATTCGGCTCATTTCGAGCTGAATGACAACAAAGTTTCTTTTGGCAGTGCTTGTTCGGCAGACTGACACCAGGAACCTGCACGTGCAAACACAATCATTTTAAACTACATGACTGGCTGGATGGCTCGAGCCCCGCCGAAGAAGCATACAACCTCCAATTTCAGTGTGTGGTCTCTTTATTAAGTGAGACATCAGTGTTCGGTTCTCTGCAAAATACAGAGCCAAAAGGTTGGACCCAATATCAGTAAGAACTAACCCCCAGTCTTAGTTTAGTGATCTGCCACTATGAGCATTATTATTACCTGGAATTATGTTTTTGTTAATTTCCAATCATAAGTCTACTGAGGGCATTTCACTGGTCTTAGGTAACATCTGGTCTTCACTTTCACGTCACCATTCATTACACAAAACTTGTATTTAGGGTCATTAACAAAGAAAAAATGACCTTCCTGAAAGAGAGCACCTCTTAATGGGATTATCTCATGGTGCGTTCACATCACAGGAATTAACGTAACAGCCAGCCAACATCAGTGAAAGTAGAAGTAAATGCTCTGTGTCATATTGGCCCTTTTGGGCTTTACTGTGGCTCCAACAGTCCTTTGTTTCAAGTTTTGTATAAGTAAACAATAAGAACTGTTGTTGACTGACTTTTCAACCAGTGTTTTTGTCTGTGCGTTTGTGGGTTCCAGTGTGGCCCTCATACGTTCAACCAAACACTGCTCATTCATATTATATTTAGATTTCACAACAACTAGTTCCCCAAATGGTAAGAAAGAGTCTTCTCGAAAGTAAAAATTAAAAAAAAAAAAAAAAAATGGTGTGAAATGAAATTAGCCAAAGTTCCTGTGGAGTGGAGACAACAATGAAGAACCGCCTCCAATAGGTGTAAGAAAAAAGCTCAAAAGCACCTGTAGGCAACAGGAACTGGTGGGTTTTTCTCAGTCTGACAAGGTTCTTGCCCGTTTATTGAAGTGAGTGGATTTGCACAGTTTGTGACTGAACAAATCCTGAGCAGTATTGTTGGTGTACAGAAAAGCCCTGGCTGTGAAAAAAAAACTGCAGCTCATTAAGATATTCAGGTAAACTTATTTTCTGAAAGGCAGTGCCTGAATTGAATTGTGAGTGGCTGCAATTTCGGGTATTAATGGCAGAGGTCTGAAAAGCTGAGGCTCATTTGCAAGCGGGACACCAGAGGCTTTCATTCAGTTGGCAACAGCAAACGATAATGCATATTTTCACTGTAGCATTCAGCAGGCCTTTATTACGCTGGATACAAAATGACACAATTGGATTAAACTAAAGACCGGGTTGTCAGAAGTAATTATAGGGTAGTTTTGGTCATAATGAATAAACATGTAGATGTCTTTAACCTTTTTGCTCACGGTATCTTCATTGCATGTTGCCTGGTATGCAGACAAATCTAAATTAGTTTCAACAGATGAGTCAGTCCTTTCATTTAGACACTGAATACACACTGACTTGCAGTCTGTAGGTTTCCTACATGGAACAAATTTACAAGTACAAGAGACAGTGTGGTAATGCAATGAACTAACGAATTATTTCTTCTCTTGAAAGAAACAAGTGTTTGATGGTTTGGTGAAGCTTATATACATGCTCACCTCGTTCTCTCAGGTTTAATGACAATAAAACGGGCATAACAGTTTTCACCTTGGTCGATAAAGTGTGGGTTTAAAGCTTATTTTTCTCTTTAAAATTAAAGATCGTATGCTAAGCTGCCTATATGCCACAGGCCTTTTATGTAATATAATTTGGTTCTACTCCCAGCTGAAAAGCTTCAGCAGCAGTTTGGGCTTGAACTCATTACTGAAGAAAGAAATATCTAATGAACTGGACCAACTAAAGACAGTCGGCTTGGTGTCCTGGCTGTGTTGCAAAGAATCCCAGTGCGTCTGCACTCCAGGAGGTGAGCAGTCAAAACTCAAGGCAGAAGCACAGAGTGATGTAATTAGAGGCAAATGCTGAAGGACTGTTTCTTAAAAAAATGAATATATATATATATATATATATATATATATATATATATATATATATATATATATATATATATATATATATATGTATAATATATATATACTTGGTATGAGCAAGACAAAACTGTACATTGCGGCCACAATGAGAGCCTGAAGTCTCATGTTGTGAACACTGAGCTGAGGCAGCAGTTCTGAGAGGTCTGGGGTCAAAAGACCAGTCTGCTGTTGTTCATGCTGACCCACAAACCCCAGACCAGCAGAGTATACTCACTGTGAGCCGGGCCACCCATATGGCGCACACGCACACAGAAATGGAAACATATAAATACACAAAAACAAGGGTTTACTAAAAGTAATAGACACACAAGCTAGAAAATCAATGGAACATGGTGAAATGTTGTGAGAGAGCAAAACAAAAGAGTGCAGCGGAAGTGAAAGCGTGACACTCGGCTATTTTCCACTCTTCACTTTGATGATGTCACCGCTCAGTGTTTGAGTATCAGCGCCTCTAACTGCAGGCTCACAGACTCTGCACCGTTGGACACATTTAGGTGTTCGCTTGTGTGTCAGAAAAAGAGAAGACACATTATCACAGTGGGCTGGATGTTTTTGCTCTGTGCCTTCTTTTCTCTATTTTATTTTACTGAGCATTTTTTATAACTCATTTTCACTGAGGGATTAAAGACAAACACATATGTGTGCATGAAGCTATTTCAGTGCTTTTTACGTTTATTGAAGCCTCAGTTTATCATCGAACTGGTTATTAAACAAGACAGACGGAAGCACATCTGACTTATAAACACTAAGACATGTACATGTTTGGTTTAGAATAGTTATTTTGCAGGAAGAAGTGGTTATAGACAATGGAAGGACAGCTATTTTACAAAAAAAGGGTTATGTTTGCAATTTTAAGCTGAACTGGCAAAAACATTCTCATGCCTAAACAGCTTCATGGTTGTTACTATGCTGTAATCAATCAAAAGGAAAATAAACGTGAGACACTAATTGAAATTCAATATTGCACATAGTTTTTACAAAAGGCATGAGAAGGATTTGAAAACCACATCAGTGCAGTCTCAGTCCAGAGTTCAATAACGTCTGGTGGGTTTTCGATTAGCTGTGGTCCGGGGTAAAACGTAGGAGGCGGGAACGTCTTCCGTGATCCTTTCAGCTGCTGGGCTTTCATGACAGCATACGACCTCGGGAGTATCCCCTGACCAAGCAAACTACACTCCATAACACATGGCAGCAGTAATGCACCATGTTTGCCAGCGGCCAAATAAAATTAAAAAAAAAAAGCTGAAGTAAAGTGAGACAAAAGCAAACTAGGATGACCAAATATGACAGGATCTGAGATGGTTTCCGCGTTTCTGACTGTCATGTTTGCGTAGATGGCAGCAGTGAATGAGAATCGACTCAAATGTGAACAGGAGCTCAAGAGGGCTGAACATCATTTCTTGCCTACAGCATAACTAATCAACACTGAAGTGTACCTAATCATCACCGACGGGTGATTTATGGTTCTATGTAGCGACTACTCTCGTAGCTTACATACTGGAGCTTCGTTGTAGTTGGCATTCTTACTTGGTCCTTGTTGTTTGTTTTGTTCTATAATTACACCTCCGAACGCGAGGTGAGAGTCGCTTCACTTCTGTTGCTCTGCAGCTTGCAGTGCTCTCATTCCTTTTGTTTACCTGTTTTATGTTGATCACACAGGCACCGGAGCGCATGAGGAAGTTCTTATGTGAGTAAGAGCTGATAAATGTTGAGTAGTATCCCTTACTGACATTGCAGCGATCTTTCCCATTTAAAAAAAAAAAAAACAGAGAAGTTCTGGCAGCGGAAAACACACTGAATAAAAATGCAATGCTACCAAGTGGACCAGTCCCATTTTGTTCTGATCCACATAGTTACATTTCTGGGGAGACACACATCTGGATGTGGCAGAGGTCACGGTGGCAGGCATACAGCTCATCTCTGGATCCACATAGAAGCAAAAATCACAGATGAGTCAACCCCATGCCCCCACCCGGCAGTTTTTCAGGCCCATACTGACGTACCCATCCCAAAACAGAGACGTGTCTTGGTCTGGTGAAATTCCCAAAATATCTTGTTGAGAGGCCGCTGCTGGTAATAGGAACACACCAATGACTACAAGCCTGTAAAACCACCCGGAAACCCCAATAATGGGAACCTGCTTTATTTTGATCTACAAATCAAAACCCCACAAAATAAATCAAAACATTTCAAAATGTTAAGTTTTCCGGTCTGCCTGTTGTCATCACGGCATATCTATAAACTGTGATGCATAATGGAAAAAATTCTACATGTCATCACTATTTGTAATCTTGCACTTGCACTATAAGATGTTCAAAAAGGATGAAAGGTGGCACCACAGCTCGTCATGTCAGAAAACAAACCCTGACACCTCAATGGTACATACACCAAAACAGCGTTTGTGGTGGTTGAGGTCGGCAGTAAAAATACATGGTTAGGTAATACAAATATGGTTAAGCTTAAATATCAATAAATACATAAACACATGCAGCTTTGGATGAAACTGTCATGACAACAGGCAAAGTAAAATATCAGCTCACAGCTTCTGAGCCTTTAATGTGACACCACTACTTTATGGACAAACATACGTTATGTATGAAATTAGACTTTGCAAAGCTGTTTTGCTATAAAGGAGTCTAAAGCAGGTTTTTTTGAGGTGTTAAGCCTCATTTACAAAGTAAATTTAGTACGACTCTGTGGTATCTATAATCCTCTTCGCTGTGCTGCCTCAAATACACAGAGGAGGTACACTGGCATGCCTCTTTTCTGACTTGTCAGGCAGTAACAAAGGCATAACAGGGCAAAAACAAGCACTGTGTGAAATGATGATCTGAGAAGGCATAACAGAGGCAAAAAACTGGGCGCAAAATCCTTTTTCAGTCTTATTAAAAAGATTGCAAGGATGGCAGAGAGCTGGCAGGTCCGGCTGTATTACATATTTTGTTACTTCAATTGGGGCACTAGCCACTCGGCAAATCGAGTTGTCTTGCTCAGCAACCCGGAGGAGCCTCCATCTGCTGAGGCCGACCCAAGTCCCCCCTCCTAGCAGCAGAAACCCTGCAAGCACTTGCAGTGACGCTAAAACTGAGCCCAGCTCTGGTTCCTGTGTGCCACTCGAATCAGGCAGAATCAAATTTATGTTTGGTTCTGAGTAGAACCCTCCTCTGTCGGCGCTGAATAAAACTACGGACCGGCACAATGCTTCGTAAAATATCCATACTACATTAGACACGTGAAAAGACTGATCTCATTGCTTAACATTTCATGAAAAACAGCCAAATTCTCCCAGAAGTAATGTATCTGAGCTTTTCAACCGCAGCATGAACATTTCAGTTAATCTTTTGATAACTAATGTTATATTTCCTTACATGAATTCACTGATGCTGCCCTGAAACGGTTCAGAGCCCCCCTGTGGAGGCCCACCTCTCACTTTAAAGACCTCTGGTCTAGAACACAGAATGATGTGATGGATTAAATCTTCTGAAAAATTGAAAAGGGGTCTACTTTCAGCAGAACTAAAACTGTGTAATACTCCTCGTTTGTCCGAATGGGGAGCTGAATGGGGACCTCCATTACAACATAGTAACATCCTTCTTCTCAGCCTCGGTCGCCGCCTCCTCACCTCCACGTGAAGCCCACAGAGTGAGAAAACAACGAGGTGTCATCTTCACAGTTGGTGCTTTTAAAAAGAGCCCAGGAGTGGTTTTTTTCTTGATGACCAATCCTAACAGCGACTCGCGGTACATTCCCAGTTTAGCACACAAGCTCAAATTATCTCTCTCGTGACTCACATATTTTCTTGTAAATGGAAGTTGTTAGCTCATAGTTTAAGCAATCATTTTCAAATCTGTTCCCCTTTGATTTTTTTTTTTTTTGCCTTTAGCACTGCAGACTGAAATTAAGTTCAGCTTTCAAATAATATTTTGAGCTAATGTTCAGGATAATATACTCGGTCTTTGATGTGGATTTCAGCCAATTCATCTTAAACAAAAACACGCGAGCATATCGCCGTCTTTATTCTCGTTTTGGTCATGTGTGCCGCGGCTGCCTGAGTGATTACACAGGGATTATGGACAGGGCTTTTTAGGGCAAAGCTGTTTGTTTTAACTTGAGCTTGAAGGATACCAGGGGCTTTAAGGGGATAAAAAGAGTGGGGCACATGTTTCATTTTATTCACTTAACCTATGTCTCAAGTTTCCTCTTCCCCTCTTCTATTTTCCCCTGTTCCTTTTCTCTGTGCCATACTGCTACTGTCATACTGTGTCACATTTTACCACTCACTCTTTTTTTTGTATTATACTTCTGCCCCCCCCCTTCTCGAGTTCACTTAATAGTGGCCTGCAGTGACCAATCAGTGGCCTGAGATTTTCACACAGTCTGCAATAATTGAATTTGGCTTGTCGGCACGGTAACTGAGCAGGGAAAATCGAGGGAGCTGGGACTGTCTTAAAGGCACAGAGGGTGATAGAGTTTAATTTGAAAACTGTAAAAGAAATGCAAAACATGTAAATCCAAACAATTGGGTGTAAAGAAACAAAACTAACTAAAATAAAAATAAAAAGTCCCTCTATCAGTATGTTCATTTGTGTTGCTCCTACTCAGGGTCATTGCAAGGCTGTTCCCCATTCTGGAAAACAGGGAGACTGACCACATACAAACTAAGACTGGGGAATGGAAATTAAGTTTTATTATTAGACAGTGGCAATCAGAGTGACAGAATTATTGAGGCAAAATGGGCAAAGAGAGAGAAATTGAGAGATCTAGAGATGGAAGGATGCGGAGGGAAAGAACAGAGGGCGGCCTTGTGTATGAGTTGGCAGTGAGGAGCAGAGCTGCATAGCAATCACTTGTTTGCTATGCTTTAATCAGCCAGACAACGCTAAACATTAGCTCGCCTCCCACACTCTAGACTCATTTAATCAGAGCTCTAACTCTTTGCATTAGTCTCCTCTTTATAAATATATCTAGTGTCTACAGCAGAAGGACGGGAAAGAAGAACACTTTCAAAGGACATGTGAGAAAGAAGGAAAGTGACACAGGCAAAGAGGCTGTTGACTTTTGTCTTTCTTTATTAGATGTTCACCAATTAAAAAAAAAAGTGGGGGATTGTGGCAGAAGTTAACAGAGAGGACAAGGAACTTGTTTTTGCAGCGGAGATGCAGTAAACATGGCAGGGAAGGGTGGGGGCCGTGACACTGGAGCCGAGTGGAGAAAGAAAAACATTCACTCAAAACGAGGGGATGTCACAATGGTGTTCCGACTTAATTATATTAATCCTAATTCAACATTGATTATGACAATGAATAAATAGATTTAATTTAAAATGCAAAATAAAATCAAACTGCACCAGAAATAGACACTATGTAATTCTAAATGTGAAACCATAAAGGAAGACATTCTCTTTGGGAGACATGGAGCAAAAAGCCAGCCAATTATGATAAAGGTTCCCAAATAGTGAATAAATGTCTCAATAGAATCAGTCTGGCATCCAGTTAGTATTAACAGTTGACTCATTTAAGTATAAAATAGCCGCTTATAAACTCTTCTGGGCACCTGATAAATGCACTTAGTTCATTATTCACCTTTTCTCCAGCTCTGTTTTTGGCTTTTATTGATTCTTGAGGGTTAGATTTTTAGACTTTTGTAATTTCTCAAGAGCAGCTGCTTGCTGCTGGTCAAAACATCATCATTAAGACACTGGGCAGCAGACTCTGACAGAACGTGTGAGCCTTTAAGCCAGGAAAAAAGGGTTTCTAACCTAGCAGATATTGCTGGAATGTCTATTTTAAGAAAAGCAAAGTTTAGTTGTTTTTTTTTATAATTCCAACCAAATAATTTTCTAAAGTTCAGGTAAGAGATCTTTGGAAAACAAGTAAGTGTCAGTGAGATTTTGAAAACAAACAGTTAAAAAGCACAACCCCTTTTGGTCAGACCTGCCTCTGAACGGGAAATGCCGCATTCACAATGGCTGGATGCTGTTTTAAGAGCCCTGTCACTTCCACGGACGATCCATATTTTCTGTTTTGATGTGAATGCATTTAATTAACTCTCTGCTATCGGTGTGTAAAAACAATTTCAGGTAATAAAGAAAAAATAGCGCAGAAAAAGACTTGCTGCCCTACCTTTACTGCCCAGACAAATGAAACCAGGGAGGGAAAACAAAGAAAGTTTCAGATTAAATAAAATGCAATAAATAAATAAACTGAAAGATTGAACAGGAGATGATTTCAGGTCTCTTTACTCATAATCCTGCCTATCCTTTCCAATCCCCCCAAGCTGCTTTCTTCTATCCATTAAAACTGTAAAGCCCTCAGTTTGGCAGTTTGCTGTGAATGAGGCATTGCATTGAGGAGCTGGTCTGTCTCAGAAGAAAACACGAGATGCACAGTTACCAACGTGTTCAAAACAAAGCAGTGTCAGCATCCAGAGCTGCAACTGTTTTCTGTTGAGCAATTTCCCCATGATCTGACAGGAATCAGTTGTAAAATGTGTCAATTATAACCATGATTGTTTTCATAGCTGACGTATGTAATGTAGAATTAACCATCCACATGATAGAAATATTCGGTATAAATACAATCCACATTCGTAAAACTCCTGATGAATACAAACATAACTAATTCATAGGAAACATCATCAAAATGCAAAATGTACAAAGTAACTAACATTTGTAAATTTGCAAATTATACTGCCTCATTAAAGCGTTAGAATCATTTTGACGAGGTTTTTACGTAGATTTACCCTGCTCTCAGAACCAGTCCCATCAAAGGACTGACAAGAAAATCCAACTAGAGTAAGAAAGGGGAAAGAAAAAGAAGACCTTCTGGGTTTCAAGCGTGCTTTGGCATTGTGGATTTTCAGGATTAAAAAAAAAAAAGAAAAAGAAAATCCAAAAAAAAAAACCTTTACTCGTAGAAAACAAAAAGCTCCAACAATAAGTGCATTCTTTTCTTTCTTTCCCTGGGTTTTGCTCCACCTCTCTCAGTTCAGTGTCTGCCATGCTTCTCTCCTTCTTGTCTTCTTATCTTCAGCAGGACATCACGGCTGGTTAGACAGTGACGGGAACGACGCCGCTTCTCACCGACTGTCACAGCAGAAGGTAGCCTTTTGACTTACACAGGTATTCAAACACAGATTTAAATCATTTACACTGGGAACATTTATCCTATAGAGTCCCTTTTAAGCCCGATCACTTGAATTGATGGCATTCTCTATGTTAAAGATATTTTTTTACGTACTTCCTGATCAGAACGCATGTCTTACAACATAAAGCTGACATCTGAGGCAGAGAAGCATTATACATACAGATGAATAAATGACCCTGTTTTTACACATTCACACACAAACAAGAGAAGCACAACACATCACAGAAAACGATTTTCTCACACTTTCACCAGATGTGGGAGATTAGGCTTCTGACAAAATATTGACTATCGGATTTCACAGTTTAAGTATCACTCTCTGCATAGCAACACTCTCGCTTCTTAATTTCTCTAGTTTCCTTCTTTTTCCCCCACCATTCCCATGGCCTTCCTTACACTCAAACATCCCTTCCCATTTTCAACATTAATTTATTCCAATCACAAAATAGTGACGTTAGCTTTCTGCGGCTTCACACTCCGGTTAAGCAGCGGAGAAGTGGTTTGCCGGCGTTTTCAGACGTGTAGTGGAAAAAACTAAACAAAACAATCTTTAATCATCTCTGAGATATTGTTATGCTGCTGCGATTGAGAAATTGAATCACACCATTTAACTCCTTAAATCGTGTTTAATCTTTTTATACTGAACCCAGCACTTATGTCCCCAGTAGTGGGGCGCTTTGTGTTGAATCCTCCGCTGGAGCCAGACGTGCGTCTGGAGGAAAATAAAACTAGGCATCGGGTCAACACGAGTACAACAAATTTAGCCTTGTACCTACTTCTGTATATTTTCCTGTACTTCTACTTCTTAGTTTTCCTTTTCAGTCTGGTGAGAAAGAGATTAAAAGTCCAGGTAAAAGTCTGGAACTGTAGCATGGCCAACATGGTTCTTCCAGCTGTTCCGGTTCCATTGGATCGTTGGACCTGGTAGGATTCACAAACTAACACTGCTTACCGCTTGGTGTCAGTAATGGACAATTTTCATTGTTTTCCAGTCATCAACAAATTGAATGAAAAAAAGAAAGCTTTTATAAAAGAAGTAAACAAACTAGAATGACAAAATGAACACAGAGGCAGCTGAGGTGGGTGCTAAGTTTCTGCTTGGTGTGCTTTTGTACACAACAATGGTGTCAATGAATGCAAACTCCAAAACTTGAACTTGAAGGAGAAATTGAGAAGGCTGAAGAACCTCATCTCCTGCCTACAGCCTACCCCATCAGCTCTGAGTTAACACCACACCCTAACCAGTACTCTTTCAGGGTCACGCTACAGCAGCTATCCAAGGCCGGGACTTGTTGCTTCCCTGCGAAGGTTCTTGAAAATTCTCATTGCAGGGTTTTTCCTGATAATGGAGACATGCCAGTCGTTGAGGCTCTATAAAACTGCCCTGCAGCTCCACTAATGAAATCCCACCTACAGAAATCCTATCTTTAGTTTGAAGCAATAATTAAAGGCCATGAAATATCCAACTTAGCTGTACTACATTCATACTGTGCATGAGTTAGGGTCAGATACTCTTCGAAGTGAACCAATGCTCTGCTTGCTTAGGATGTGCTTTATTCATCTGATAGTAAGCAGGTTTTCTTTTTTTAGGCATTCAGCTGACATTGTGTAAGACTCACAGTGCAACTCAGTATTTACGATTCCCACCATTACAAATAGCCTGGAGACAAATGGGTTGTCTTTAGATACACCTCCTTTCATGGGATGTGTTCTTTTTCTTTCTCCCTCCTTTATCAATAGATAAAAAGCTGCTAAATTCAAACTTTACAGAGATTGCCAGCACTGGCCTGAATCCCAGCATACCTCTCTTTTAGCTGTCACATCAAACCCAGACATCTTCTATCCACAGCTCATACTTTAGTCAGTTTCGTTAGTTTAAGGGTGTGAAATGTCTGTTTTTGTTTTCAGTGGGTGGTGTATCCTTATGTTTATCTTGAGATTTAAAATCCTTTACAAAAACATCAAAGGTAATTAAAAATATATTCAGTTTCCACTTGCTTACACACAAAACTGCATACTCATTTGGCAGTTCAACTATAATCATTAAACTTAATTTGAGTTTGGTGTTTTTTTTTGGGGTAAGATTAATTTGAATTAAAGCTTTCTATATCTACCTGGATTTGTTTCAACAGTAGAAAGGACTGTGCTGCTTCTTTTCTTTCCTTGACACTGCACTTTCCTCTGCTTTTTAACAAATATCTCTTAAAAAAACGTTTTCCACTTGTTTGTTAACGTGTGAAAGCTCCTGCATTTTCTTGTGTGTGTGCTGTAAATTGATGGCTAATGTGTGAAAAACACTTCTCTTTTCTTCAGACATAACCCCCTGCCGAGTGCAGGCCAAATAGCGTGCGCACACACACACACACACACACACACACACACACACACACACACACACACACACACACACACACACACACACACACACACACC